>OY728161.1:1721701770-1722301770 GCA_963277665.1 Viscum album
CCAACACTTGGTTTTCGTAATTCAATATATAAATATCATTATTTAAATGTGTGATACCATGACATATGTTGTGATTACAAAAGAAACAAATTTTATTTCCAAATTTGAAAAAAATCATCTTTATCTAAACAAGAAATAGAAATTATGTTCTTAGTAACTATAGGTATATAATAAAAATATCTTAAAACTAACATCAATCTTGTTGCAAATGAAAGTTGGTAGTCAAAAATGGCTAGTCCATCTAGCCTCGCACCATTGGCATCTTGCAGATCCACCTCTCTATAAATTTTCCGGAATCAACATGTTTCATGAATTTGGATTCATATGTGATCACCACAAGCTATATATAGTACTAAATGTGTAGAAATGGAATGATTTCACTCGATAAAGAATGAAATTTTATCTTCCCCTTCCCTCTAGGTGTAGTTTCTCTTCTTGTGTCTTGACTTGCCACGTGAAAAACATACTGCCTCCCTTTCATTTCTCTACCTCTGGATCTTCTTCCTTTTGGTAGGATGGTGCTCGGGAGATTTAGAATAATTATAAGTCTTGGTTCCCATTTTAATTTTCCATCCTCCTTTTATTCACCATAAGTATTGTGGGTTTGTCACACCCCATATCTTTATCCACTTGTCGAGTCATGGTCAGAAGTTCCAAAAGACTCTTCTCACTATTTCCCATATTGTAATTAACAATATTGTTAGAGAAGGTCTTGAGAAATGACGATAGTATGAATTATATATGCAAATAATTTGGGAATATAATCCCTAATATGTCCAGGCATTCAATATATACAATTGACATGAATACATGATACCTACCTAGAGCAGAATCTCCAAGTGTAGTTCTGAACAAATCATTTGAGATCTCATACCTCTCTTTCCTAAATTTCTCTAAGGCCTAATTTTTTTATTGATTTTTAATTCTTTCAAGGGATGAGGGGGAACCCTTACAGGTCCCATAGGCTTAGATAATACATTTCCCATATGATTGGAGACATTATAAGACTCGTAGGTCTTAAGTAAATCATACAAAATATGACTACATGAAACTACCCCTCCCCGGCATCTATGTCGTGATCAGAACCCCACCTTTGCATGGATATTTTGCTAGTTGTCATGTTTAGTGATGCATAGGCCTCGTATCGATGGAAATTTCAAACCTTCTCATTCTTCTAAATTATTTTGCCTTTCTCTCATAAATGTGTCTTACTCTTGAATCCTCCTTTGGAGTTGGTTTCTTGTGGAATCTGTCTGGGCAACTTCATATTTGGTGCCCATGAAGGCCTTGAGGTGGCCTAAATGCCTTAAAGGTGGCATGAAATCCTTACTGACCCAAATTCTTAGATGTCCCAAAGGCCTTAAGGACTCCAAGCCCAAACCGGTGGCCCAAGGTAAATAATTTTGTCTGCTACAGTACTGCTATAGTTTCCCAGAATTATGCCTCCTCCTGGTTTTGAACTTGGGTCTCATGGATGCACTTAGAGAGAACTCACAAACTATGCTGAGGCTCATGTGCTCATACCTTTCTTATCTCACATTCTCTTGATAGAGATCCTGAATGTGATCCATCATGTTATAGGCATCCATATCCTCATATTAATTTAAAAGATCATTGGACATGTATTATATCATGAAGAAATGAAAATATTTAAAATTATTTAGATGTTTATCAAAGAGAGGTAGTTCTTCATCACTTGCCTCATTTTTTGGTACAATTGGTAATGGTTCTTCCAACACATAAATTTTTTATTCTTATAGATGGATGACATGTAGATGCCTTTGCAACTGTTGTAAATTTTTTCTGATGAGAAAAAATCTTCCTTAGTAATTATAGATCACAAAGATGTATTTGATGTCATTTTATTTTTGTTTCTAAAAAATAATATATGAAGATTTTTAATACTTTATCTTATAAATTTAGAAAAATAAATATAAAATTTATTGATTTGTCTCCCACTATTTTATCGAAACCCAATATCCCTCACCATTATGATCGGAATATCTAGTTTCTCAGACATCCTAGTGGAAATGATCCATATTCGACTTTTCATTACCCCATCCTTGGTTGGTCAAGAAACTAGAATGGTTATAGGTAGGAATTCAAAATACCAACTGCATTAACTCATTGTTCCTTGATCTGCAGAGTAGACTCCCCAATCCTAAAATAATTAATTTAGATTTCCTCAATCTTTACCTCTTAGTTACACCAATTCTTAATTTGGTTTTCAACCCTTGATGTGAACCATGTTAGGTCAACTCAAAACCTCATATTAGAATTCCTCGATAATTGAAAGCACCTCAACTTTGGTTGGTCAAGAACTCTAAACTATAGTTCACTTCTAACCAAAGTAAACGAAGGTTATATTGAATTCATATTTTATTGAGATATTTTAGCCTTTTATGTGTACATTTCCAATTATTATCTTTATTATATGATTTTTAATATTATGTGAGATTACATAAGTGATTAACCATGTATTAGATAATATTTACGCATAATAAAGTTTATTTTAGTTCCATATGGCATTATTATTTTTTCATTAAATATGTGATCGTGAAAATACATCCATAATAAAAATAACCAAGCAAATGGCAGAAATAAAATAAAAGGTATGATCATGATATTACACTAATTTTTAGTTAGTCTAGTTTTTAATAATCTAACCACTTTTCTAAGGGAGAAGCACCATAAACTAATTGATGTTCAGGTTTATAGGTTTCCACCTATCCATATTTGTATCTCCTTGAATTGGTTTCTCCTTGGATCCGTGCTTGAACTGCCTCCCAATGATTGAGAGTTTCATCTATTACATATGCCTTTTACTCACACACTGGTGCAGGGGAAAAGGGGTTTACATAAAATAAATCATGGGCACACATGCCCTATATAATAATGAGGGAGAAAAAATACAGACCAAAAATTTAATTTAATAATATATTAAATTAAACCAATCACATATAAAAGGAATGGTCTAGATTATGACCATCCACATGATACGTATTACGCATTTAATAAAACCAGCATTCAATTATTTATTAATTATTTTTTAAGATAAATCATGATCAAATAGATTAATTATAATCTTTAATTAATCAATCCTTTTATCTAAATTATTATTTGAATTTATTATAGATTATCATATTTTATAATTAAAAAATTAAATAAATTAAATTAAAATTAAATTTGTACATAACTTGTAACTTGGAAGTAACATGGTGAATAATCATCAGATTCTACCCAACATGTATTGTACTCGTATACTATTTTACTCTTGTGACATATGGAATGAATGGATTATTATTTACTTTTACAAAATGTGTTTTATGGATGATTACATTAATTACAAGATTTTTCATTCATGTGTTATGCTTCCATGTATGTAGAGTAGAAAATTGTAATACAAATCATGTATGATATACCGATATAAACATTATGATGATTTTATTTAAACATTTAAATATTTATGTATTTTATAACTGGTCACATAGATTGTCCTATCATTATGACCACATGAAAGTACATATATCAATTTTTATATAGTAAAATAAATAAATTTTAAATCTGTGTAACTTGGTATAAGTACACATCATGTAGATTTGACCTACGCAACCTGTACACCTCTCACCATTTATCTAAGACACACACCTAGGGACTCAGTATGTAATATGGTCCTCAAACAATGGAGCACACAACGTGTCTAAAGGGTCACACAACATGTTGAATCAATGTTACTTGGTCACCAGTTCAGTAGGCCATGTATGGAATACATCCCCCATTTCTGACCCAAAGGGACTAAACACCATGTCCAATAGACCACACGGTGTGTAGTCTGTATGACCTTGTGTCATTCTATCCTAGTCAACACATGGTTTAATAATTAACTACACCATCTGTCATTAATGAACATGGATTGAGTAATTACCTAATTAACTCCTGATGCATTGAACATAACTACACAGCCTATAACTCCAGTTACGCAGTGTGTATTGCTTTGTTATTCAGGAAAAATCCTTGGCATCACTGGATGAGTTCCACAGTTTTATTTTAATCATAAAATTAAATATCTCTATTAGATATATGTGGAATGAAGGAGGAAGAAATAGATCCCACAATTCAGATTAAACAAATGATTAAGCTTGAATTGAAAAAATAAATTACAAATTCATAAATCACCAATGACCTTAATTAATTATAAACCATTATGTTTCCACTTTGATTCCACTTGTAGGTTCCATGTTCATCGGATGCATTCAATGGGTAGTTCCCAACTTTAATTTTTTTTTAAATTTATGATCAATAAAAGATCTTTACAATGATTAAAATCATGATCTATGGAATTGAGTAAAAAACAATGACAGTTAAAAATTGTTCCAGAACTAGGAGAGAAGAGATCAACACATATTGTTTATAATTAATTTAATTAGATTAGGATTTACCTTTAAGGAATTATTTCTGCGTTGATGTGTTTGTTGATAGATCTATAGTGTATCATTAATTTGTTGTAGAAACCAAGCATATATTTCCTCTAGAGATGATCCATACATGTTCCCTGAATATCCAGACATCTTTGAAGGAGTCTCTAGGTTCTTGATCACCTCAAGAACTGATTTCTAATCATTATCCTAGATCTGGTGGTGAATTAATTCTCTCTTTTCTTTAGAGAATTATTGGAAAATAGTACTTTCTAGGCTTGAAGGGTTTTCTCCAAATACATTGTGCACAACTAAATTATATTATGAGAAAATAACAAAATTGTATATTTGTATTTATAGGGTTAAAATAATATAATTTCAAAAATTATAATTATTATTTAATCCTAGCAGAACTGCATGTCAAATAATAATTTCAATATTATTATTTCTCAACATTTTATTAACTTGAAAAGTATAATTAAATATTATTAAATTAAAAATTATTTATTATTATCCTTTCTAAACAAACCATTAATATCAGTCCACCATTCATTCATAATGTTTTTCAGACCTTGAATAAAGTTCTATTTATGTATTTAAAAAATATCACGACATTATTCGCCAATAAATAAATAAATATTATATTTTCTAAATAGAAAATAAATATTTATATAAAATCAAGAATATATTAATAATTATTAAACCACATACAAAAATAATATTAATTCAACCTATTAAATATTATATAATAATATATTATTTTACTGAGATTCGGGATTCACTTAGTGTGTGACCCTCTAGACCTCTTTCTCAGTGGCACTACGTAAAAAAGAATACAGTCCAAGCTTATCGTCTAGAAACACAACAATTCACCCATAGGTAAATAAGTTAATACTACAATGAAATGTCACCTCAATGAACTCTTATTGTGTAATATAACCCCTTTATTACAATATCTCAAACCCAGAAGGTTTCATGTTAGTGACATCAACCTATATGCTTTATATCTCTTTCGTTGACTATTTGGAAATTTAATTATCCTATAGAACACCATCGAATTGGATTTATTAAGGCTATATCGTTCCCATAATAGGGCCAAATATATTAACTTTCATTAATGAACAAAAGTGAGAAATCCTTTCTCACATTATTCATTAATGTAATATTACTCGCGACACACCCAACATAGCATACCTAACTATGAACATCTGCCATCACGGTTTTCACCAATACATCTAAGTGAATGAATCATAATAATCATTAATAAAAATATTAAATTATAAGGAACTATATTTAAATCTACATATTGGAACATCTAATGAAACATATAAATGTGGATTTCCTATTGGAGGGTCTCATTCTCATAATATCCATACTAGATATTATTAAGGGCGTACATTATAAGAATATGCCTCAATGTCCTATGAGTCTCCACCAATAATATATTATATCATTTTTTTCCCTAAAATGATATCTTCCAGCTATAGAAAATCTATATTCAAGAATATTTTCATAGCACTTCCAAGTTCTCATCATAGAAGGGAACTGCTATGATCTTTTAGTGTGACATCTACTCTTAGAACATTATCACATACTATGTCACATAAAATAATAATTGTGATATGATAATTAGTTTATTAATATTCAAATCAATTAATATATGTTTATAATAAAGTACAAATAATTTTTTTCTAGGGAACCAACTCCAACATGGTCAACATGTAGTGGGTAGTGAAATACACCGAGTCTAATAAATGCACATGGTTTGAATTAATTATAAATTAATTATAGGTGAATTAAACACACATAAAAAAATATACCTCAGCGTTTCATGGTTTGTACTCATTTATCATCTGGACAAACTCCACAGCACCATCGAATGACATCTTTAAATTTATTTAGTTCATTAAATTAATCAATTTTATTATATTTGTGAGAAACAATGGGAAAGAACAAATAAATCACAATTTAAATTAAATAAAGAATAAATTGGAATTGAAAACTAATAAAAATTATTAAATCAATAAACAATATTTATATAATTATAAATAATTATGTGAATTCTCTAATACCACTTATAGGTTCTGGGTGTAGTAGAAGCATCAGATGGGGAATGTCCAAATTGGTTCATTGTCATGATATACGATTAATTTGATATGTACATGATGGTAAACACTATAATCAATATAATTCAATTAAATAATATTGACAATAGGAAAAAAATGGAACCATAATTTTGGATCATCACATATTAATTATAATTAATTTATGAAATTAAAAAATTACCCTCTGACAAATTCTTCTTTCATTAATGGATCTGATGAAATCTGAACATTATATTATCATTTCATTTTAGGAATCAAGAATATATAACCTCCATCGATGATCAAAAAGTGATCTATGAACCAATGAATGTCAATTTAGGAATCTATAGGTGATATTACGATAGATCACAATGCTTGGAATGTTTTACTTTGATCACCCTGAGAATCAATTTAAGGAAGGGTTCTCTTCAATCTCCATATAATTGAGAGTAGTGGAAGAGGAGGTTTTCTATCTGTTCTTGAGAGTATTATTTTAGAGGGATCTCTATAAGGATTTTAGAAGATTCTATCTAGATCTCATTGTGCACAAAAAAATGAATTGGATTTCAGATGAAAATAATTTAATTGGGCTTTTATATCGACAGGGATAGAAAATAATAATTGCACAACTGCCCTTATTATTTTTGTAATCCATATGAAACGCCATGTCAATAATAATAATAATAATAATATTTATTATTTATATTGTCTATACTCGTGAATTAAATTAAATATTATTTATTCAAATAATATCCAATATATACTACTTTTCATTGTATCGTTAAACTCGGTTTGTCATTCCCCCACAATTTTAACAAATGAAAAAAAGTTACTATTTATTTAAAAATAAATATCACTATATTATTATTCAATATATAAATATATATTATATTCACTAAATAATAAATATATATTTATTAAATATATATTTTATGTGATTGGGGGTACAATTACATTCACACACACACACCACACAAATAGCCCTCTTTAAGTGGTGATGGAATATATGCAATCAAGAAAATATGACTAATTATTAAACAATATATGGGAATAATATTTATTCATGTTATTAAATAATATTATTATTTAAATTAGATTCTAGATACACTTAGTATGTTACCCTATAGGCCTTTTTTAGTGTAATTAGGTGAAGAAGCCCAAAGTCCAAGGTTAGAGTATAGAAACATGCTAAGGCACTAATAGAATAAAAAATTAAAAATATAATGAAATAATACTTCATAAATATTCTTACTGTATAATATAATACCCTTTATCATGATATCTCTAATCAAGTGTGTTACTTGATGATTCCATCAACCTATATGTTCGATGTCTCTTTCATTCACTTTCTAAAAATTGAACTTTCCTATCGAAGACCATATCCATGGATTTATTTAGGATATATCATTTCCATCAAAGGTCTAGAGATATCAACTTCCATTATAGAACATAAGGAAAAAATAATTTCTTTCATTATTCATTAATGAAATATTACTCGTGACACACCCAACATATCCTTCCTCATCGCAAACATATTTAATCATAGTTTTCAAAAATACATCAATGAACATGAATTATAGTACTCCTTAATAATAATTTTAATGTCCAAGGATCAATACATATGTCTGTAGACTAAAAAATGTAATGACATGTATAAATGTGGATTTCTTACTACCGGGTCTCATTCTCATAATATCACTCACTATATATTATCAAGGGTGTACACCATGATAAGGTTCCCCAAAGTCATATGAGTCTCTAGTCCTAATAGTCTATATCATTTTTGTCCCTCAAATAATTTATTCCAATTATAGAACATATATATTAAATAATACTATCATGGAACTTTTGGGTTCTCATCATATAAGGGAACTACTATGATATTTCAATGAAAAAACTACTCTTATGGCATTATCACATACTATGTTACACATAAGTAAAATCATGATTTCATAATTAGTTTATTAATATTCAAAATAATGAATACAAGTTATCATAAAGTACATAAAAGGTGGTTCTTGGGTATCAACTTCAACTAAAACATCCTCATGAATTTTTTTAACAGACTCTCCACAACATCTAAAGGCCATAATTTTATATGGGTTATAGTCGATCACCTTATGAAGTCATCACACATAATTACTATTTTGGAGGATTTATCTATTGATTATCATTGAAAAATATATATTAAGTAAGTGGTAGTATTGCAAGGAGTGCCACTTTTCATTGTATATGATCGGTATCTAAGGTTTAACTCAAAGCCATGGAGAAGTATTTAAAAATATCTAGATAAAGAGTTTTGTTTTAGCACTACTTATCATCCTTAAAAACAGATATTTAGTCTAATAGGAACAATAAAAATCTAGAAGACATATTGATATAATTCTTAATATATTTCAAAGGTGGTTGGGATCAACACATTCCTTTTTTAGAATTTTTTTACAAAATAGATTTCACACCTACATTCAGATGGATCCTTCTAAATCCCACTATGATAATAATTGTATAACTCCATCATTATGTAATGAAGTTAGTGAAACAAAGATATTGGGACCAGATGTAGCTAGGGAAATGGTATAGAAAGTCATATCCATTAAAAATCACATAAGACCATCTAAGAGTCGAAAAATAATTGTGCTAACAATCATCAGAATGATCTAGAGTTTGAAGTGAGTGAAATGGTATTCCTATGAATATATCTCTATAAAAGAGTTATTTGGTTTAGAAATAACATAAATCTAATTCCTAGGTATATCATAACTTTTGAAATTATTGATCATATTGGGATGGTAGCATACCGATTGTTGCTTCCACAAAATCTCTCTCATGTTCATGATGTGTTATATGTATCTCTCTTGAAGAAGTACATAATTGATTCTTCACATGTACTAATCTAAGAGGTCGTAAATCTAGAGAAATATCTTTTTTATAAATAATATCTGGTAGATATTCTACATCAATGAGATAAATTTCTATGAAACAAGACCATTAATTTGGTCAATGTTTTATAGAGAAACCACCAATTTAAAGAATAAATGTGGGTACTTGATTATAGTGGACAAATATTTTCATATATAGATTCTGAATATTTTAATATGAATATTTGATACATTAAATTAGCACATTACTAAGTACCATAATTGTTTATTGTCTTTTGAGACTAGTCCCACAATCTTATAATTTGGTGAAATATAATCAATATCTCTCAAAATGATATTACCCTTTAGTACTCCTCACAAACATACCCAACTTAAAACCTTTCTTTATAATATAGGGAAATGAAACATACGAAATAGTGATCTCATATGCTCAGTAAGGGTAAACAAGGGAGATACCAAATCAGAACTTGAACATAAGGGCATGAAAACATGAGAATTCCATTTTAAAACCACAACATTTATATCAAATATCATAATATTGGGTCATATAATAATGATTTGAAGTTCATAAGATATGAATCCTAGTGAAATAAAAGAACATGAGCCATGAGAAAATAAAATTGTCATAAGAAATGCCCGAATGGCCCAAAGGCCTTCTTTTTATTTTATTTTATTATGGATAATCCCCCTTTTAAGGGTTTAAGGGGAACCCATACATGACCAGTAGGACCAAGGCACAAGGCCCAACAAACCCTCAATACATGACCTGAAGGCCCATAGGCATACCATACTCGATACATGACCTATAGGCCCAGCCCACTTGAACTGCCCCTCCCCAGCTTTCTGTGTCATTGAGCACTTAGATCCCCACCTTGCATTGATAATTGGCTAGCATTGACCCATACAAAGCTACATGGTGCCTGGACCTGATGGCGGCTGCCATACCCTCTCATTCTTCCAATATGGTTAGCTCTGCATCTGGTGGTTGTTACTCCTATTGCTCTGATCCTCTTCTGGGGCATGTTCTGTGTGAACACATAATGAAGTCCACACATAACATTGTGAACATGTAATTAGGTTCATACATAACATATTTACCCATGATTTATATAGATTTACCCAATGCATTGGAGGGAGATATGGGTCCCACCTGTCATGTAATGAAAATCATACGTATGTGTTCCAAAATATCAGAAAACATTCATCATATCATAACCTATGAAATGAAATGGGTGTTATAAACATTAAAACATGTCATAAACTATGTAAAAGATATAGGTTTCATGATTATTTCTTCATTTCACCACATCAAAACTCATAGAAAAAGAAGTGGCACTACTACAAATATGGCCTTTATCAACGCAAAAAAAAGGGCATTAATAGTGCTAGAAAAGCGATGTTAATCGAGGAAAAGATAAAGGGGTTCCATTTTATCATCTCTTAGAGAAGTGCTGATAGAGGTCCCTTTTATCGGTTCTAAAAAAAGTGTTGATAAAAGGGGTCTTTTATCAGCGCTAATAAAAATGTCCTTTATCAGTGCTTTTTTAAATGATGATAAAAGTCATAAAATAAAAAAAAAATTATAATGTGGGGTTCTTTTAACAGCACTTGATCCCCCATTTTATCAGTGCAAGATGAATCCCCCTCCCTCTCACTACACGCTGCACATTCCCATGCAACCCCATCTCACTTGCCTACACACCCCTGCTACCATCATAACTCAAACCCGAGACCTCCCCCCCTGCGCGCCTGTACCTTTACCACTAATCCATTTAGTTTTTTTCTCCATTAAAGGATATATCTATATATGTATATATAAATTTTTATATTTATTCATATATTAATATAGATTAATATTAATATAAATATATTTAGTTATATTAATACATATATATTTATTCGTATATTAATATATATATATTTATTCATTTATTAATATATATTTATATATATTTATATATATATAGTTATAATTTTTTATCCATATATTTAATTGTATATTAATATATATTTAAAAGATTAGTTTTAAATACATCTATAAAATATGTTTTTAGGTGTGTTTATAAATAAATAAATACATACATATATACAACACACACACATGCACACACACAGACATATATATGAATAAATACATATATATGTGTATATGAAAATCCATAGAATGTTAAAATGACCATAAATTCTAATCCAAAAGTCCGTTTCAACTCCAAAACCAGTCAAATTAAAGAAAATGACACAATATTCAAAATTATATGTGTTACAGGCCTAGAGGATATCTGTATTCGATGTTATAGTTGTTTGAATGT
The DNA here is from genome assembly GCA_963277665.1 of Viscum album. NCBI lineage: Eukaryota > Viridiplantae > Streptophyta > Magnoliopsida > Santalales > Viscaceae > Viscum > Viscum album. The sequence continues at coordinate 1,721,713,458 of OY728161.1, forward strand.
TAAAAAATCGGGGAATCCCAGCTAAAAACTCAGTTTTAAAGGACTTAGGGGCATGTTTTCCTCGAAAGATGTGAAAAAAGGTTCTATTCAGTCATTATCGCATAGAACTCATCGCATGATTTGATTTGATATGTTGTAGAGATCAAACAGACACCTGGTTCAAACGTTAAGGCCATTTGAATTTTCAGATACATTTTCAACTAATTTTAGATATTTTTTTTATTTTTTTTATTTATTAGGTCTTCAAATTATTATTAAATTATTTTTAGTCGATGATAATTAGAAAATTATTAATTAATTAAAAAAAATTAACAAAATTAATCCATTTTCACTAAATTTATAATATATTAAATGTAATAGTCTATTTATTCTTATCTAAAACATATTTAAAATATATATATTATATTCATATCAATATAAATGTACATATATATCAATATATTATTTTTCATGATTTTTTTTAAATATACGTTTTATCAGTGCTGGGAAAAATTGATGATAAAGCCCCCCCCCCCTTATCAGCGCTACTAAAAAAAGCGCTGATAAAGTGTCACTTTTAACAGCTCTTTTTTAGAGCTATTAAAAGTTCCCTTTATCAGTTACTTTTTTGCGCTCATAACGTCACCCCCTTTATCAGTGCTTTTTTAGCGCTGTTAAAGGGTGGCGCGGCGAAAACCAAGTTTTGTGGTAGTGTGGGATTCACAATAATTTCATCATGGTATGACCCACAGAAGAAAAACAGGTTTCATAAACATCCTATCATGATTAATAATTCAAATAAAGAATAATAATGGTATCCTTGGTTCATATCCAAATAAAATCATAAGTTACATCAAATTATATCATTTTATTTGGAGAAATATTTTTAAAGATCACATAGAACATTTCTTGATAAAAATATATTTTCTTTGAAAATATCATTTTCAAACTAAAAATGCAAAAAAAAATCATTTTATTTGAAAATAAACTTGAAAAAATACAATTTACGCTTAAAAAATAATCGTCATGATGGTAGAAAATTTATTTCATGTTTTACATGTTAAGACAATGATTCCTTTCAGATTTTCAGTAAAAGACAAACATGTATTGTTTTGGATATGACATGAATATTATTTTAAAAAAAATAAAAAAAACAAAAGTCAGTGAAAATATATTAAATAAATCATTTTAAAAATGTTTCAAATATTTTTGGGAATATTTTTACGAAACATTGTTTGTGAAGAAAAAGGGATTTCAGTTAAAGAGAGAAATAAGGATGGTTTTTCTTAATAACCTTATTTTGAACTCATGAGTACATAATGAAATAAAAAGGAAGGGAAACCATGTATTCTCATGAAATAACCATATTAGAAGAAAATTATTGAGATTATTTAGTGATTTATTATAATATTTCATCATTGGATCCTTAATCATAAACATGTCAATAAACGATGAGATTGTATCATAAACAATTACCACTTTGGTAACATTAAATGGTGAGCCTCATGAATTAATATCATTAAATGAAATATAAAGTATCTTGATAATAAATAAATTAATGATATTATATTTCAAATGGTCATTATATACACCTCATAAAATAATAATGGTACATAACATAACATATGTCTCAAAGAAGGACAATTGAGATAAAAATCCATTACCGCTTGGGTAACTTTTGAACCATAAACATTTTGAAAGTGAGATAATCAAATGGATATACAAGTACCCATAATTTTAAGGATAATAATCCTAAAATAAATCAATGTTCACTATATACAACACATAATAGAAACACATTGTAAAAATGGATTTTGTCTCGCCAAAAATAAATGTGAGATGGAAATCTCTTGCAGCTTTAGTAATATTTTTAATCGTTCACCCCAATAAATAATAACATAAAATGAAAAATTTAATATCATTAAAAAGATTCTATTAATGATATAAAATTTCAAAGAGATATTATATACACCACAAAAAAGTAATGATCACTGAATTTACATATGTCTCCCAGAAATAAAAGAGACAATAAATAGTTATTGCCTTAAGTATTGGCTTTCTTTCTACACATTTGAATATCATATATAATACATAAATTTATTACAGATCTATTAAAGATAAATAATTGTCTATATCATACCATATGTGATTTACATATGTCCTTTTATGATGATTTTATGAATAATTCAATGTTAAAGTCATGTTTCAAGTAATAAATGATTTACTTTTCATGTATGTTTTGATTTGATATTTTTAGCCCTATCACTTTCATAAAGCTCCCATAATCTCTAAAATAATAATAATGACATAATTATAATATTTATACATCAATTAAACTTTTAATATCAATCATGAAATTTGGTTTCGAGAAACTAAGTATGTTACGATCATGGAGATGGAAGGTCGTAAGTATGCATTAGTAACGTTTCCATTTCTCAACGATCATTATGGAAATGAGGTAAGTAATATTTTATATTTAAATAATTTTGTTAATATAATAATTATCAGACAATTTATTTATATATACTTATACATAACATCCATGAGTTATGGTGGTGAAAAGAGAGTCACATCGCTATGTGATAGCAGCAGTTCACACAACATGAATGACGTTATCATATTTTAGTGAGTCAAAAGGTAAAAAAGAAAATTTTATATTATCCTTTCAAAATTAAAAATATCTAATTAATATCATAATTATTTCATTTATATCTAATATATTCACTTACTTTATACTTAATATCATTATGTTAATCGTTGGTGAAAAATGAATTAAATTTCTTCGTACGGCGATAATCTGCCATACACACGAGGAACATTATCTTATACCCTGTAGAATGGAAAGTAAAAAAATTATATATTTTATAATGAATCTAGAGATATAATTATGTTATAAATATCATATATATATATATATATTATCCATCATCATACCCCACAATGAGAGGTGGAAATGGAAAAATGAATGACATCAGTTTCTGAGGTTGTAGTATATCGTAAGCATGAACGATGATTTAGTAACCCATTTTATGGAAGTTGGTATGGATTTAGGTAATTAAATTAACATATAAACATATCAGTGTATGGAATACACTGATTTTATTATATCTGCATGTTTTATTTATAATTGATGGAGTTTGAGGAAGAAATTAATTTTAAAAACTCATTGAAGAATGTTACCTATTGTTCAGGTAACATTATTATTTTTCCAACAAAATCCTTCCTAGGAATGATTTGTGCCCAAAATAATTCTTCTAGGTTTATAGGAGAGAATTTTTAATTTGATTTAGTCTAGTATTGTCTTAACAAAAATGGTTTTTATGTGTAATGAATAAATCATATGGGGTGGCCTTTTATAAGTGAGGTGAGTGGAACACTTGAAATCATTAAAAAATAAAAAGGTGTGCCCAATTTTTTATAATTCAAAAATGATAAAAAGTTGAGTATTATAGATACTTATACATATTATGTTCAACATATATTCATAAAATATATTTTATAGTGTTTTTATTTTATTTTAGCACTTATCCTTTTAGTTTAACCCCCAAGTAAACCCATTTTGACCTTAAATGGGTTAATTTAGTTTTACTATTTCTAATATAAATTTGGATAAAAAAATTAAAAATATTATATAATATATGTTATTTTTATTCCAAATATTTAATATTATTTTACAAATTAAATTCACATTAGTTGAAAAATTAAATTTAAAATTAACCTCATAGATGTGAAGAGAAAAGGGTTTTCTAGGAGAAAGTGTTAAAAAGATTATAATGTTTTTATATAAAAATTAAATATGAATAAGATTTAAATGACCTAAATTGGACTAATAAATATATATATATATATAATTGAACTAATTTTATTTTAAAAATAATTTAAAACATATTTTAACATTATAAATAATTTAAACAAAAAGGAAATTTTCATTTAAAATTTAGAATTTTCATTATTTCTTCCAAAAATTAGCCTTTTCATAAAATTATAAAAAGATAACCATATAATAATTTAAATATTAGGATTTAAAATATGAAGTTTATTTTTTCAAATATATTTTAAAAAAGTTTCAAAAGTTTGTTTTTTAAAATAAAATAATTGTGCAGAAAGGCGAAAATAATGTTTTTTAGAAAAATATAGATTTTAATCATAAAATTGGATTTTATATTATCTCTTGTCTAGAAAAAACATAATATAAATGATAAATAGTTTATTTAGTATTTAATATAAAAATTAAATTAAAACAATTCACCAAAATTGGTTAGTTTAATTTATTAAGGTAAAACTCATTTGTCTGCATAAAAATAGTTTTTTAGAAAAATATTTCCTTCATGAGAGGACCAGTATGGGATATTCCTAACACTGAGAGGGGGGTGAATCAGTGTTGGGGACTATTTAAACCAATTCTGAATTTTCATCCATGTACCCCTTGACCTTTTAGAATCATGATTCTCTTATTCTCTTTTCCCTGTCACATGGAATTATATGAAACTAGTAAAAATATGTACACATCATTTTTACAAGGTTTGACACTCAATAAGAGAAGCTACGTCCTTTCCATGCATATGAGTGAAAAGTGCATGGATTCTACACTATAAGGTGAGATGAGGTTATAGTGGGTCAGCTAGGAAAATAATCCTCTAGTCAGTGTGGGTCCCTAAACTTTGGAGGGGGGGAAAACAATCCTCTCCCTGAACTGGTGACAACATAATCCAACTGGAAACTCCTTGCTGGTTCTTTATACTAACTATAGTGATAGTGTTCTTACTTCCTCAAAATGAGATGCAACACTAATAGAGTCTTCCACCTACAGAGACCTATTAGATGTCACACTACTGCTTGATCATGTACTCTTCACATGTCACTCTCTTAGAAGCATTCAAGTAACCCTCCTCTTCTTTTCTCTTCTTCTTTTAGTGAAAACCCGATGACACTAAACTTATTATTTCTTCTTCAGTGATACACCCACTACATGAAACCTTCCCTTCTTCTTTCTATAATCACAGGATCCACTTTGTGATTATTAAATCAATGAACTCCAACTCAACTTAGCATCATCAATGTTATTATTCACTGAGAAATAATCAGTCTTTAAGTGGGCACACTTGATTCTTCTTAGACACACTCTAATCTATAATAGTGTTTTGGTGTGTTCCCATGTACTGGTTTAACTAAAACAGGTCTTCAAAACTGCTATTTGTGGAGAAATATCCTTTGTGAAGCTCCTTTTAATAGCTCTTTCACATAGTACACTACTTCATAAAGCTCTAAACTTTACGGAGCACTATTCCTTTGAATATCTTAGATCCTTTGTTGAGTTCTCTACCTTCACATATCTCACTCCCTTTGCAATGTTAATAGCCTTCTCAAAGCTCACTGCCTTCGTGAACCATCTTCACAAGTTGAGAGGGATAATATTTTCTTTTAGTCTCTCTACATTTCTCTTGGGGTTGGAGGTCTATTTATAGGTGTTTCCCACTAACTCTAGAAACTTCCAACCACCTCAGTGCCACGTCAGTACCAAATCATAAAGATCCTAAATTTCTGCCGAAATTCAATTTGTTTGATCTCCCTGTGTGAATATACCTGCCATAGTAGAGCTTACTACCTTTGTGAACCTTCTTCTCAACTTTAGAGGCATAATATTTTTCTTGCATCTCTTTAAACTTCTCTCGGGGGTGGAGGTCTATTTATATAAATTTACCACTAACTCAAGAACATTACTTCCACCTCATCTCTATGTCATCACCAAATCATAGAGATCCTAAATTTCCGCCAAAATTCACTCTGTTTCGGGATGCACCATGGCTATCTTCCAGATTCAAGAAGATCTTCATAATCACAAAGAATTCTATCAAATCCATTGCAATACCATGATGATCCTTCTTCCTTTACACTGTCACAATTATCCACTCACAATTATTTTTTCTTCCTCAATGCTCCACTCACAATTCTCTTCACCGTCGTAATGCTCTCTTGTAAAGCTCTTCACCTCTTCTATTTGCGAAGCACATCGTAATCATGAATCATATCATCAAAAGTATGAATTTCTTTGTGAAATCTACTTCATGAATCCTATCTTTTCAAAATTTCTTCCTTTTCTATGTTTTTATGAGATCTTCAAGGAAATAAACTTTTCACAATGTTATCCCAACTCCAAATTTCGGGCCCCAAAAAATTGGCAAACACTGGAAAACTATGCCACCTTAGGCACCTGCTTCTACAAGACCAACCATACTAATTGACCTCATATTTTCTCCGCATTTCCTTCATAAATATTTTATCCAAAGTTCTCCAACCAAATTATGATCTTTTTAAAAAACAAACCAGCAAAGCATCATCATATTTACAAAGGAAAGTATTATAACTTCACTATCTTCTAGGAGCAACTTTCTTTCTATTATAAACTGAATGTGATTGGCATCACCTTCACTCCAATATCATGAATGGCCCCCTAGAATGCCAATTCCATGCATGGCCACTTTTTTGTGCTTATTAGACCACCATTCCCTACTTCATGGAAATCATACGATTTTTTCGCCAAGTAAGCTCTTTAATGGTTCTCATGAAATTGTGAGTCATTTATTAACATTATTTAAATTATAATTTACCATTTCCTTTGGGAACTTTAATTCCAAATAACTTCTCTCATCATCCTCATATGTATGATAATTCAACATTTTTCATTTTTTTAAACAATGTGTCACCATTGACACAAGTTCTTTGAACATAGGATTAGTGAATCAATCATCTGAATAGAAATTAATAAATAATTTACCAAGCATTACATCTAGTGCTAGGATACCATAACAAATCTCTAGGCATACTTACTTAATCCAATAACCAATAACATTGGAGCTCCTTTGCCCCGCATTGAAAACTATTGAAAACAAATACAACTTTATAAACAAAGTGTTCTCAACTCTTCATACTCATTTTTAATTAAATGGTTACCAAAGAATTTATATTATATACCTTTTTAATCCACGTATTTTTATAATTTTTTAAATCCTATTAATACCCTTCATTCCAATGGTTGCGTGATATCTATTATATAATAATATTTTAAAAATATGTCACACTTTTTTAAAACTCAGTTTTGCTTGAAACGCATTCTCAACTCAGCGTTGTGGATAATGAAAACTAAAATCATTGTTTTGTGTAATAAGAAACATCAAAAATATCAAATTTAATTAAAAAATATATTTCAAAAAATCAAGGGGTCTTATGTTGTACCCCCTTGAAATTAATTTCTCCCTCAAAATTCATCTCAATCATGAAAGGTTTAATATTTTAAAATTCATTCATAGAATCCCATGTCATAAAAAGGGTTAATAAAAAATCATTTTGAAAAAGGTTATGGGATGTGAGAAATTCATCTAGAATAACACATACTAGGTTTAAAAATTGGAGAACATTGGTGGGAAGTAAATATATGGACATGTATGAAAAGCATAAATAATTATCATGAGTAATAGAGATCATTGAGCATAATAAATTGGGTGATCTAGAGAAGGTTAATGACCAAAATACCATAAAACAAATAGTCAGGAAAAAGGTTATTTACATCATAAAAAATGTAAGATCACATACATCATAATGGTATGTACCTATTTAAATTTTAATTTAGGTCACTTTTTTGTGGTAATGAAATGGTTCTGTGGAGTATGTTGGGTACTCGGGGTGTTTTGACGGTTCAGGACATGATAAAGGGGATAATGTGGCCAATATATGCAAGGCACATGGTTGGTGCATGGTTGAGAAAACAGTGTAGAATACTCAGGTGTCTATGCTTCCTTAGATAGAGGCTTAACGCATGGTTGATGCACGGTCTATCAAACTGTGAGGACATCCTAGGTAACTGTGAAACCCAAATTCCCATTTATCTCTATTTCATTTGTAGCTTCGTCAATTGTGGATTAAAGCTCTAGGAAAATATAATTCCCATCAACTTCTATTTTTGGATTAGGGTTTTCATCCTTTTCTTATATCCATCCAAAACTCAAAAACCCTAATTTTTTATGAGATCTATGTTTAGGTTTCAAAGGTTAATTTAATCAGGATCTAAGGATTCGATTAAAAGTGCATTTATAAATATATTTGAGGTAAGTGGTCTAAAAGTCATATCCCTTGGTTTTTAAATAGTTTTTTGCATGTGGGGTTATGTTATTGTTCAATCCTTAATGTGTTATTGGTTTTTTTTCAATATTTTATATAATCAGTGTCTAAATAACCAATTGAACCCCCCTCATGATCCATGTGGGGTGCATGGAGGATAACTTGACCAATTTAGGGCCACCCATGGCTGGTGCTAACCCTCCCAAACGTGGTTAATGGAATTGTAAAGTGTGAAAGTGGCTTTTGATTAATTAGATAACTTAGAGAATCTGTAAATTGGTTAATGTGTTGATTAAGATAGAATTATGTGTAGATGTGTCTCATTGGAGATATTGGACAATGGATTGTTTGGTTTGTCATGTGAATGGGTTAAAATGGATTAATGGGAATGTGTCAATTAATCATGTTTTGTATTTTAATGTTCTTAGTGAGTTAGTAATGAGGTATGGGAATTGGGTAAAATGGTTATGTGATATAAATGATAAATGTGTTAATGGATTGTTCCATTATATAGATTCATATTTTCGTTGTTAATGTTTTGATATTACTAAAGTTGTTCGCTATGCTGGGATATAATCTGGTTATCTATGGTGAACAAATAAATAAGAATCTGCACAGGGATTGGTATAGTGGGGTATTGAAAAAAGATTCTACACCCATTGGATGAGATGGACTGAGGATCTAAACTACAACTTTCAATGCATAGGTTGGGTAAGGGAATGGAGATCTATTCCACTAATGGTTTCATTTCACCTAGACTAAGGCTTTGAGTTTAAGAAAATGTGGGTTTTTACATGTTTCCCTAGTGATATAGGACATGGTTTATTCCCATATGTCTTGCGATTATTGAACATTTTTACTCCATTAAACACCTGAAAAATAGTGAATTAAGCACTGAGATATTATAAGTATTGAATTTGAATTTAATGGTGGATTATATTTGGAGAAACATTATTACCAATGCATACTTGAACTGTATTTTATTTAATTACCATCTTTTAAGAATTTCATGTAATATTCGTTTAGACTAGATATTTTTTAGACATCATTGGAGGTGGCCTACTTAGTTGTACTCACACCCTTCTCAGTCCTCCTTCGAGTACCTGAGAAGATTTCATGTTTTCATTTAATGTAAAGGGAAAATATTTGGTGATCAGGAATTGAGTTGGGTTTGGGGTGTGTGTATGAGGTCCCAAAAATGGATTCAGAACATTTTGGGGGATTTTTATGTTATATTTATTTTGGGTTTTGTTCACTTGGTATTGTAGCATGACATGTCGTGCATACTCTTGGTTTTGGTGTGTACCATGTTTCAAGAAATGGTATTTTATGCATGTTAATTGATTATTCTATGTTGTATCTGATTTTATATTATCTCTATTGTTTCTTACTCTGGTAAAGAAGTTATATTCTCTTCACGTGACTTTTAGACCCATACTGATAGTCGGTAACCTCTGGCATATGGGGATGCACATTTGAGGTCATGTGGAGACCAGGCTCGGGGCACTAGTTTAGTGGCTCTCAGGTTAGGGATGTTACAAAGTGGTATCAGAGGAGGTCTTTCATGTAAAATTCTATTTTTTAATGTTAGATATAAATTAGAAGGTTTTTTCCCTTGGAAATTAGCTTTTTCTTGGGCGTAGATTACCCAAGTATGAGGGAAAATACATGTCACCTGGGGTGGAAATTGTTGTTCTTGTTATGAATTGTTAAAGTTGAGGATATTTCACCATTGGGTGATGAACATCTGGTGTGATGTGACTGTTTTATAATGTTTCTATCATGTAAATAATTACATGAGACTATGCATTCAGACATCATTATAGGCACCGATGTATATAAGAGACATGCATTTTTGTAGGCACACACCGGATGGGTGTGTGAATCATAAAAGATGGGATGTATTTAATTTTCTTGAATGTAATGACAACTTAGTCTAACAAGATGATGTAAATTGGTAAAGAGGGGAAGTAAAATGTTAAATGATAATTAAATATGTGTTCTTGAAAAGTGGAATTAAGAGAATCAAACTATTGTTGGAGTAGTTTATGAAATAAAAACTATTTTCGAATTACTATAAGGTAAGTATTGTAACTGTGTGAGTAAGTTATCTTGTGTTAGACGTGACCTTAGTGGGGATGGTCAAGGGTAATGTTCATGGAATGATCGGGTCTGTTTGGAAAGTGTGTGATAAATGGTTTGTTTTTTTCCAGTGATGAACCCTTCCTTATATATTATGAAATATTTATGGTCTATGATCAAAAACACATGTTTGGAAGAGTAGAGAAATTCCACCATGAAGGTGTGTGTCGTTCGGGTGACAAGAGGATGTTGTCATGAAAACTCCTCCCATAGTGGAGTATTATAATGTGAATATTCAAGAAAAAATAGAAGATATGTTATGTAGAACATTGAAAGTTTAATGTAGATGGTGGAACAGGACCCAAGGCGGGTTGCACCGAGTATATTTGAGTTGACTAGGGAATTTTAGCTGCAGCACCCTCATACCATTACCAGAGTGGGCGACCTAGAAGAATTAGGGTTCTTTATAGTTTTTATCTAGACTATTCTTCATAATTTAGAGACTCCTCTCGATGAGCGAGTAATGATATTATCCTATATTTTATGATGACAATCAAAGAGTTGTTGGGTTTTCATGGTTCAAATAGAGCAAGATGAAGGAATTAAGTGAAAATATTTCCAAGAAATTTTCCTCAAACTGTTATATCTATAATCCTTAAAGTAGGGGAGGGCTGTATATTTTATGAGTTCAAACTAAGGTACATTGTTATTGAAGGATTATTCTAGTCGTTTCACAGATCTACACTACTTCATTTTGATGCTGGTAGGAGATGAGGATGCCATGGAAAAACATTTTTAGGATGGGGTGAGACACGAGATCAGGTCACATGTGAACATATTCCATTTGGAATGGTTTTCTGAAGTAGTGGACCGGGCTCTTATCTAATAAGGGAATATGAAAGATACCTTAGGTGATGGACTTGTGGTGTCAGCCAGTGGTAAAGCGGTGTAGCTTCTTAGTGTAGGGAGCGATGTTTTCATAATATCCATCGGGGATGAAGTGAATATAGAATCTAGAGATGGTTCCAACCTCTCCAGGTGGAGACAAGGTAGTATGTTACTAGTGTTGTAGGCCAGCACACATGTGTGACCACTGTCCCTGACCACTAGTCATGTAACGAGCATGTGGAAGGTTGGGCCATGTATAGAGGTTCTACCAGAAAGCACAGTAATCAAGAAATGATAGATTTTAGAGGAAATTTTCAAGTGTAGGTATAGGGTCAGTGACTTCATATCAAGCATGCAGTTGGAGCTCCATGGGACTTACCGGTAGGGGAGGTGGATGAGGAACTTTGGGGTGAGATCATCCAAACTAGTAAGGTAGTTTAGTGTATGGAACTCAATTTAGAGCCTAGGGTAGAGGGGCAGGTCATCTTAATGTGGTTCAGTCTACACTAGAATGTGGTGAGGTAGGATCATCTACCATTCAAGGTAAGATTCGTGTAGCTTCCATACAAGCTAGTTCTTTATTTGATAAGGGTTCTATACACAATTTTATTTATGCTCAGTCTTTAGTTGTGTTGGGATATACCTTGTAAAGTGAATGTGGAGTTATGTAACTTGATTCTCCATTAGGGTTGTGGTTTGATTATATCAGACGGTGTAAGGGTTGTGCTGTAAATGTTGGTGGTATCATTTTCTATGGAACTTGTTCATCATAGAGATGTTATGTTTTGACCTCATTTTGGGTATGGATTGAGTGGTGTTATAACAATACCATATCAATTTTTATCAATGTCAGGTGATGTTCATGTCTCTTTATGGAGACACTTATGTCCTTTGTGGTGAGTGGGATATTCGAGCATGTCACATAGGGACAATTTTCCGATAGTAAGGGGAACTCACAGTTCAATTGGATTTCCTTGTGCTTGATGAAGGCCGATGGGAATAACAAATCTTTCCTCCCTAAGGATTAATTGGTTCTACCACTCGAGAGAGATGTAGAGTTTATAGTTGAATTGCTGCCAGGGGCAGAGCTAGTTTCCATTCCACCATATCGAATGCAACCAGAAGCACTTCAAGAACATAAAATATTAGCAAGATTAGTTGGAGCATAAAGGGTTTATCCATCCTATTACACCACCTTGGGTATCTCTCGTACTATTTTATTAATAAGGTTTATGGATCATTGAGATTATTTTTTGATTATAGGATGTTGAATCAGATGACAGTTAGGAATTGATACTTGCTTCCTAGAATCGATGATCTATTTTACCAACTACATGTTGCTTCAATGTTATCCAATATTAATTTAAGATTATGTTACCATAAATTTAGGTTGAGACCTTTTGATGTACCATGAATGTATTTTCATATGAGGTATAAGTTTCATGAGTTTTTGGTGATGCCGTTAAGGTTGGCCAATGCATCAATTTTATTCATAGCCTTGATGAACCAAATATTCCACACATATCTATATAATTTGATAACCATATTCATTGATGACATCTTGGTGTACGCAAGAACTCTTGACGATCATTCCCAATATCTTGACATCGTCTTGAGTACATTAATAGTGCACATGCTTTACCCCAAGGTATCAAAATGTCAGTTCTAGATTGATAGAGTGCATTTCTTTGGGAACATAATTTATGAGCCTGTGTCTTGGTGTATCCAGAGAAAGTGTAGGCTTTGGTGTCTTGGGAGTAGCACAATAACATTTCTTACGTTCGAAGTTTTCTATGTTTGTCTAATTATTACATAAGGTTCATTGATAATTTCTCCCATTTTTTCTATTCCAATTTCATGATTAACCCATAAGGGAGATAAGTTTGAGAGGCTAGAGGCATATGATAATGATTTTCATGACTTGAAGAAGAGTTTGACTATCATACCAATTCCAATCTTAATCAAACTAGGTATGAGTTATAACATGTCCTATAATGAATTTGGTGTCGGACTAGCAGTAGTGTTGATGCAAGATTATCAAGTTATAGCTTTTAGTCCAAGATAGTTTGGGGCTCATGAAATAAATTACCATACTCATGACCTTGATCTAGCTGTTGTGGTTTATGCCTTAATGTTTTTGAGGCATTACTTGTTGGGAGAGTAGTTCATGGTGTTTAATGAATATAAAATCCTTAAGTATATTTTCTCGCACAGATATTTAATTATTTGGATTCTAATGTGGGTTGTGTACTTATAATCATTTGATTTTGAGTTTGTCTACACACCAGGAAAAGGGAATATTTTTTTGGATGCTTTGATCAAAAATACATTAAATCATTTGGTTCTATAATCCATCTCCGACTGGAAAATGATGTCCTTATTTGATGAGATTCACCTAGAAGTGCATGATGGACATGGGAAAATGACTCTTATATCTATATCAATTGAGTCTGCACTTTTGAGTTGGGTCAGGGAGATTCGGTTAGTGGATCTTGAGTGTTTGTCTATAAAGGAATATCTTAATGGTGGGTAGTAACTTCTATTTGGGATATTGGTGATGATGGGATTATCAATGTTCATGGTTGTTTGGTTGTACCATTGTTTATGCAAGAATATTTTATGCATGAGTTCCATGCATCAAAGTGGGTAGTGCATCCTGGTCTAACTAAGATGTATCATGATCTTCATAGGTAGTATTGGAGGCTATGAATGAAGATGAATTTTGTGGTTTTTGTGGCATGATTCCTTACCTTTCAATAGGTGAAGGTTGAGCATCATCACCAAGGTAGTTTGTTATAGTCATTGGTCATTCCATAGTGGAAGTGGAATGAAATAACATTGGACTTTGTGGTGAGCCTTCAAAATTCACCTTTTAAGAATGATGTAGTATGGGTAGTCATGGACTGATTGACTAAGGTGTACCATTTATTACCAATCCAAGATAACTACATAGTTGATCAGTTGGGTGAGTTATATGTTCCATAGGTACTATGGTTTCATAGTGTGCTGGGAACTATAGTTTCATATCTTAATCCATATTTCACATCATTATTATTGCAAGGATTATATAAGGAACTTGGAACCCAAGTGTTTCTTAGTAAGGATTATCACACACATATGGATGTATAGTCAGATCATATGATTATTGTATTAGAAGATATGTTCAAATCTTGTGTTCTAGATTATGGTGTTTCATGGAAAAAACAATTATCACTCATTGAGTTTTACTACAAAAATTGTCTTTAGGATGTGATTCAGATGGGCCCTTTTGAGTAACTCTATGGAATACCATGTAGATGAATGTTGTGTTTGTTCTAAGTAGGAGAATATGATTTGGTGGGACCGAGTATCATGCAGGAGATGTCAAAGAAGGTTCGTTTGATTCAGAAGCATATGAAAATGAATTAGAGTAGCGACAAGTCATATGTAGATCAACACTGAAGACCGATAGATATCATAGTGGGTGACAGTGTGTTTCTTTGGGTGTCTCCAAGGTTGGGTCACCATAGAATTTGGAAACAGGGTATGTTGGCACCCAGGTATGTGGGACTATTCACGATCATTGAGAGGATTGGCCCAGTGGCTAAACGATTGGCTCTTCTGCAGTGGTATAGGAGAATGAATGTTGTTTTTCTTGTCTCACATCTCTGACAGTATCACCATAATCCATATCATTTGCTAAACATTGAGTTATATAGTAGGAGTTAGATTCCTCCGTCGAGGAGTATCTAGTTTTTATTGTGGACCGTATTGAGAAAGTATTATAAGGAAATATTATGCCCTTAGTTCAAGTTTTATGGAAACTTGGAAATGTTCAGGAAGAAACTTGGGATTGAGATTTAGATATGAGGACCCAGTTTCCAAATATATTTTCTTTATAAACTCTATAACACTCAGAAAGAGAGGCTCAAGGAAAAACCATCATATGGTGGGGAGGCTGTAAGATCCTAGACTTAATGGAGGTATTTCTCTATTTAATGTTTGGTATTGATATCGGGTTTTTCATTATTGAAATGGTTATGTGGAGTATTTTGGGTATTGGTAGTGTTCCAAAGGTTAGGGAAATGATAAATGGTAGAACCATGACAATATTTAAATGGTTCACAGTTAGTGCATAGTTAAGAAAACCACATGGAATTCCCAGGTAACTTTGAATCCTTGGATAGAGTATTAACGCACAGTCGGTGCATGGTTTGTCAAACCATGTGTCTTTCCCAGTTAATCATGTGGCCCATAATCCCTTGGATAGTGGCAAGAACATGGTTTGTCAAACCATGTTGGTAAACTATGCGCCCAGGAAATGTTGAGAAAAATTACAAAAAACCATTATGGGATTTTAAACCCTCACCTATGTTTCAACACTCATTTCATCCCCTACGACCTAGTGATGAGAAATAGCTTCCAATGGATCCCAAGGGTGATTATCCTTCATATTTATTTCATTTGGAGTGTCATCATTTGTAGATCAATGCTTTGGGAAAGCCTAATTCTCCTCTTTCTTCTCTTTTTGTTTTAGGGTTGACATCCTTCTCTTATCTCTATACGAGTCTCAAAAAACCCTTCTTTTCTAGTGAGATCTAGATTGAGGTTTAAAAGGGTGGTTGAATTGTGAATTAAGGCATTTATTATGAGTGTGTTCCTCAAAATATTTGAGGTAGGTGGTCTACAAGTTATATCCCCTGTTTTTTACATAGATTTATGCATGCAAGGTTAGCTTCATGTTCTTTCCTGGATGTTTTCTTGGTTTCATTTTAATGATTTGATATAATGAGTGTCTAAATAACAAATTTAACCCCCCTCATGATCCTTGGGGGTGAATTGAGGATTACTTGACCAATTTAGGGCCACCCATGGGGTGTGTTAACCCTCACTAATGTGATTAACACCATTAAAAAGTGTGAAAGAGACATGTGATTAAGTTGATCCCTTCAAGAGTGTTTAAATGGGTTAACGTAATGATTAATAAAGTATTGTGGTTAGATGTGTCTAGATATAGATAATTTCTAAGGGATTGTTTGTTTTTGCATGTGAATGTGTTAAATGTGATTAGTGGGAATGTGACAATGAATCATGTTTTGTATTTGAATATGCTTTGTGAATTAGGCATGGGCAATGGGAATTTGGAAAAATGGTTATCAGATATAAATGATAAATGTGACAATGGATTGTTTCATAATATAGATTCCCATTTTAGTTGTTAATTTTGTTATATTTCAAATGTTATTTGTTATGATCGGTTGTAATATGTTATGTGTGTTGAACGAATAAATAATCATGTGTACCTGGCTTTATAGAGCGGAGTATAGACATGAGGTTTGACACCCATGGGTCGAGTTGTGTCGAGGCTCTAAACTCTACCCCTCAATTCAATGGTTTAGGAAGAGGATAGTGTTATATTCCCCTAACGATTGCATTCCATCCAGACAGATTATTTGATGTGAGGATAATATGGTTGTTGTGATGTGTTTCCCTAGTGAGACAGAACATGTTTTTTTCCCATATTTCTTTCGATTATTGAACATGCCTAATACATTAAACACATTATAATGGTGAATTAAGCAATGAGATTTTATAAGTATTGAATCTAAATTTAATGGTTGATCATCATTGGGGAAACATTATTTCTAAGGGATACTTGAACAATCTTTTATTCACTTATAATTAATTTTAAATTCCATGAAACATCCGTTTAGACAGTATATTTTGTAGACACTATTTGTGGTGTCCTAATGAGTTTTATGCACACCCTTTTTGGGCCGCCATCAGGTACCCAAGCAGATTTCATGGTGTCCAGTCAGGTAAATGGAAAAGGTTTGGTGCTTAGAAGTTGGGTCTTATTTGGGAGGTGCATGGATGAGGTTCCAAACATGGAGTCAGGACTATTGGGGGATTCCACTATTATATTTATTTTTTAAATTGTTCACTATGTACTATATCATGACATGTCATACTTACTGTTGGTTGTGGTTTGTACCCTATTTTTGGAAATGGTTGTTTTGGCATGTTAATTGATTATTCATTGTTGTTTCCATTTTCTATTTATTTTCGGTTGAATATTACTTTGGTAAAGAGGTTATAGTCTCCCCATGTGACTTTTAGACCCCCAATTATAGTCGGAAAAATATGGAATATGGGAAGGTGCGCTTGATGCCATGTGGTGACCTAGATCAGGTCACCCGTTTAGTGGCTCCCAGGCCTGGGATGTTAAAAATGATGGTAATATGATAACATTTTATTTCAATATCATTTTCCTAATGTTGTGGAATTTTTATCAGAGGATATAATCACTTGATTTCATTTCATTTAATAAGAACACTATCATCCTTAGGTTGTGCCTTAATCAATTTCCACTCTATATCTTAGTCTATGAGATGAATTTTATTCATGTATGAAGAACAAATTAAGATCCACCAAAGAATGATAATTCATAACTTCTATTTATTGTTTAGAAAAAAAATTATCACTAGTTCTACAATATGGATAAATAGTCATATAGTGTAGTAATAAATTAATCTCTAAAACCTCATCCAAAGTTTAACATAAAATATTACATAAATGGTTAACCTTATAACCCTTCAAAAATTAAAAATTTAAAAATAAGGTTGATAAAATTTTCTAAATAAACTTTACATTAATCCTTTATATATCATAAAGTATATCTTGGTAATCAAATACCAAACATTTGAATACCTTCATTGTGTATTTTCTAGAAACATGCTAATAGCCTGAATTACGATAAAACCTTATTGAAAAAATACATGATTCCTTATTGATGACATAAAACATATTTTTTTGGATATATTCTATCAATTCAAAAATGCTATAAACTCTGTCAAAGATAGTATAAACCACATTTTCACAAAAATCATTAATTAGATCTAAGGTAATCAGTACTATTAGATTTAATTATTCGTATCCAACATCTCTTTATCATAATATCATTAACTCAACATCCATAACATATTAAGGGTTATCTTACCTTAATAAAAATATCAAATTTCCTTTAAATCACTTTTCTAGTGCACCAATACCATTATCAAATTTTTTAAAATACTCAATGAAAATATTATACGGATCAATAATTATATATTTCCTGATTTATATAACAAAATAATTGAAATCTAATACATTAATATTTCAATCATCCCACTTCCTTCTCAAACTATTACATAGGATTCATCATCTTATTCCTTAATACCTTCTTCCCCTATTCTTTCATTTGTATTCTCTTACTCATTATAAATATAACCATTACTTATACCACCTTACATATTCTCTTCCTGATATTTCCCCCCAAGACATAAATTTCTATAATTCCTATAATTTCTATATTTAAAACATTCAACAATCGATGATAACATAGAGAGACCATTATTCTCATACATTAAGTTAACTGAATATTTAATTTTTCCATTTTAGTAAATTTATTTGTTTCCTTCTTTTCCCTGCCCAAATAATATTCTCATACCTCTAATACATTCCCTTGAGTTTTTCTTTCCACATTCTCAACATATAGGAGACTGAATATTCTTTCCTCCATAATCTCCATTGCCCAATCTCTCAATGAACTCTATCCTTCTCTTATTTTGTGAGCTTAAGAGTTTTTTAAGGTAAACATTGTTAATAATTTTCTATGATAATTGATTAGATATAATGAAAATATCCTTCAATCTAGTCATCATCCCATTTGGCTACTCATTAGAAAATTTTCCACCACATTAAATGCTAAGATGATTACTTTAGGTTCTATAATTTACTAAAACCTAAAATCATAGTGTGAGAAACAATAATAATAATACAAAACCATGTAATCATGTAAAAGATCACTATAATATTTCTAAATCATGAAACCTTCTTTTTAACTAATGTAACCTTAGTTTTTTCCTATTTCATTAATAGTCATCGTCTATTTAAATCTGTCATGATGGTTAGTAAAGAGTTTGTGAATTTACAAAGCATATCCCCCGGGTGTGTCAAACCATGTGTGCAAAAATCCCTATTGTCATGCACTGGGTGATGATAGAGTCTATCTGGTTATTCCCTTTTCAATGTTATTACCCCTAGGTACCTCTGTGTTAGATCCAAATCCACTTCTAGTATCCATATAGAAATGTAATTTCTTAGAAACCACCTACTCTATCATTTATCAATATTCAAGGACAGTTTCCTATACATTAAATCATCCTTAGACTTATCCATTGATACATCCCTAGGCATATCCTTAGAAATTTCCCTAGGGATATCACTAAATTACTTTCGTCCTAGTTTCAAAAGGTTAAATAATCCTTTCATATGATACCCAAAATAGTGACTCATGATTTTTATGCATAGATTTTACATCTTTTTATATGGATATTCAATACATTATGTGAACACATTCTTGAGGACCATAATAGTTTAGTGTTGTTGTATAGTAGGTATATAATATTCTAATTTGGTGAAAGATATTAAATATAACACATAAATATCTTACCCTTTCATACTCTTCACAAACATACATTATATAAAACCTTTATTCATAACTTGGGGAAAGGAAACATAAGAAACGGTGAGCTCGAATGCACATTAATGGTAAATAAGGGAGATATGTAAGCATAACATTAAAATAAGTGTATGAGAACATAATAATACATTTCAAAACCATACCCTATATATAAAATATCATAATATTGAGTAATTCCATAAATATTGTTAGTTCAAAAGATTTTAATCATAAGGAAATCAAATAACATGATCCTTGAGATCATAATATTGGAATAAGACATGGAATTGTGGTGTACATATCATCTTATAAAATTTGAATATTTATGAATAGATATAGGTTCACTCATTATGTTATAGAAATTAAATCATTCCCTTGCATAAACTTATGGACATACAACTAAGTCCATGAATACAATTATTTATATAAATTAAAGGTCCATGTTTAACATTATGAACATGTAATTAGGTTCACACATAACATTTGAACATATAATCAGGTTCACACATAACATTGTAAACATGCAATTAGGTTCATACATAACATTATGAACATGTAATTAGGTTCACACATAACATTATAAGAATGTAATCAGGTTAACACATAATATATTTACTCATATTTATCCATATTTACCCAATGCATTGGATGGAGATATAGGTCCCTCTAATCACATAATGAAAATCATATATATGTGTTCCCCAAGGTCATAAAAAATTAATCATAGAATAACCCAGGAATTGAATTGGGTTTTATAAACATTTAATCATATCATAAACTATGAAAAAGATATGTGTTTTATAATCATTTCATTATTTCATCATAGAAAAAACCATTAAAAAACAAGTGGGTTTCACAATAATTTTATCATGGTATAACATGAAGAAGAGAAACAGGTTTCATAAACATCCTTTCATGATAAACCATTCATATAAAGAATAATAATGGTATCCTTGGTTCATATATCAAAAAAACATAAGCTACATCAAAGGATTTCATCTTATATGGGGAATTAATTTGAAAGATCACAAGGTACACTTCTTAAAGGAAATAAATTTTATTTGAAAATCACTTTTTAAAATAAAAAATTAATAAATTTTTTGAAGATGATTTTAGTTGAAAATAAAATAAAAAATATATAATGTAATCTTCAAATAAAATTACGGTAAGAATGGTGGAAAAAAAATCAATCCATGCATGTTAAAATAATGAGTCCTTTCACATTTTCTATAAAATCCAAATGGGAATTGTTTTTTAAAATGACATCAAGATTACTTTGAAACATTTTTTTAAAATTATAACATGGGTAAAATTTTATTTGACAAATTATTTTAATAAATTTATAATTATTTTTTAAAACATTTTTAGAAAACATTATCATGGATGAAAATGGTTTTTCGACCGACGAGAAATAAAAAAATTCATAAAAATATTATTTTGAAATATTGAGTACATGAAGAGATTTAAGTTAAGGAAAAACGTGTATTATCATGGAATAACTATAGTAGAATAAAATTCATGAGTTTCATGATTGATATATCATAATATTTCATCATTAGAAGCATAATCATAAACAATTTTAATAAATGATGAGACTGTATTATGAAACATAACCACTTTGATAACAATGAATCATATGCCCCATGAAATAATAAAATTGAAGGAGATATATATTATCATGATAATAAATAAATTCATGATATTACATTTCAATGTTACTATATATACACCCCATAAAATAATATAGGTTCATAACATAACATATGTCTCAAAGAAGGAAAATTGAGAAAAAAATCAATTACCACTTTTGTAACTATTGTACCAGAAACCTATTGAAATTGAGATCATAAAATGGATATTTAATTCCCAATAATTTTAAATATAATAATTATAAATTAAATTATAGGGAATTATATACACCCATTAAAAGAAAAACACGGTGAATATGGATTTTTTCTCAAAGAAAATAAATATGAGACAAAAATCCATTACTTCTTTAGAAATCTTTTGAATCGTAAGCCCCAAAAAAAGAATTACATTAAAGGAAACTTTTAATATCATTAAAATTATTATATTAATTATATAACATGACAAATTGGTATTATATACACTATAAAAAATAAATTAGTGGCGAAGTTTCATATATCTCCCAAAAAAGAGAGAATAGAAAACCCTTACTTCAAGTATCGACTTCCTTTGCACACATTCGAACACCATGTATAAAAAATATAATTTTATTATATTTAAATTAATTAAATATAACTATATATCATACCATATATGATTTAATTATGTCCTTTTATGATCCTTTTATTAACCATTCCATGTTAAAGTCGTGTTTCAGGTAATAACTGTTTTGTTTTTCATGTGTGTTTTGATTTGAAATCTTATGTCCTCTTACACTGATCATAGTCCCATAATGTCTAGAATAATAATCATGGAATATATATCTTATTTTTTACTTTAGTTATAATTTTTATACCAATCATAAAATATTTTTTAGAAAAATGAAGTACGTTACGATCATGGAGATGGCAGACCATAAGTACGCATGAGTAGCGTTTCCATTTTTTAATGATCATAATAGAAAAGAGGTAAGTTATATTTTATACACAAATAGTGATGCTAATATCATAAATAAATTATTATTATTATTTTAAATATACTTATACATATCATATATGTTTTACGGTGATGAAAAGAGAGTCACATCGCTGTGTGAAGGTGGTAGTCCATACATACACGAACGATATTAACATCTTTCAATGAGCGAAAATGTAAGAAAGGAAATTATATATTATCTTATTATAATAATAAATATGTAATTAATATCATAATTATATCATTTATATCCCATATATTCATTAAATGTATCCTTAATATCTTCCATATAACGCGTTAGAGAAAAATGAATCACATCGCTTCGTGAGATGGTAGTCTGTTTTACACACAGGAAACATTATCATATCTCCTACGGAATGAAAAGTAAGAAAACATATATATGATATAATGAATGAAGAGGTAAATTATGTTCTAAATATCATAAATATACTTTATATTCATCATCATACACAACCATGAAATGGGCTAATGGGAAAACTTATGATATCAGTTCGTGAGGCGGTAGTCTGCTGTATACACGAATGACGATTTTATATCCCATTTGATGGAAGTTGGGGTAGTTTTAGTTAATTAAATTAACATAGAAATATAATTATATTTAATATATTTATTTTATTATATTATCAATTTTTAATAATAATTTAAGGAGGTGGAGGAACAAATAAAATAAAAATTCTCATTGAAAAACCATACCTCTTCTTCAGATAACCTCCTTGGGTTTGTATAAAAATCTTTCAAGGTTGGATGTATGCCAAAAATAACGGTTATAGGATGAGAGGATGGAATTTGGGAAGTTATTTAAGTAGGTATTTCTGAATCCAAAATAGTTTCAAGTTGTGAAGAAGAGAAGAGAGTGGGTGGTCTTTTATAAGTGAGGTGATTGACACACTTGTAATTTTTTTAAGAGAAAAAGGTGTACCTACATTTTTCACAGGCCATAAGAATTAATAATGAATTATTATAGATAATTTGAAATTATAAGGTCTGAATATGGACATAAAATATATTTTAGAAAATTTTATTGGTCGCATTAACCCTTATCTTCTTTGTTTAATCATCTGGTAAACCCATTTTCACTTTAACCATAATAATTAATTTTTTTTATTTTTACTATTCGTTTTGGTAAAAAAATTAAGTTATCCTTATTAGATAATATAAATTATTATGATAGAAAATATTAAATATATTTTTATAAACATAATTCATTTAATTTGAAATTTTTAATTTAATTTAACTAATCACACAGATGAGATAAGTAAATGGGTTTTCATTAAAAAAATGTTCAAATGTTTATAATGTTTTCATATCAAAATTAAATATGAAAAATATTATAATAAAATAAATTTTATTAATATATATATATATAATTTTACTAAATTTACTTTAAAATAAATTTAAAATATAATTTTACTCTATAAATATTAAAATCAAAAATGAAGATTTCTATTAAAATTCAATTTTTTCACTATTCACTAAAAAATTAATATTTGTTGAAAATTATAAAAAACTTACCCTAATATAATTTTTATATTATTATTTTAAAAAATATTTTTATTATTTAAAATTAATTTTCTAAAAGTGTCAAAAATTAACTTTTAAAAAATAAGTGTGTAAAAAGGTGACAAAACTATTTTTTTAGAAAAAAAAATAGTTTTTAAGTATAAAATTTGATTTATGCTTATCACTGGTCTAGAAAACACATAATAACATTTTTATACATTTTATTGAATATATAATATATAAATTTCATTAAAATCATTCATCCAAATTGGTTTACATTATTGAGGTTTTTTTTAAAAGGATGGGGCTAAAGCCTCGTTTTTTATTAAAGCAAAGCAAAGACCTCATTAATTGGGTAGATGGAGACCCATTACATAACCTGATGGCCCATTGAGAATTTATCGCATTACGTGGCCCATAGGCCCAAGGACCATTCTGTGAATAGTATTGCTATAGAACCCACCTGCTATAGTACCACACAGTACCTGCCACTTCTATAGTGCCCTCGCCGCCCCTGCCACCGCTACAATGCCCATTGTTGCTACAGTGCGCTGCAGTACCTACAACCAATGGGTTTTCACCTCAGTAAAAGGTAAATCTGGTTAATGTGAATTAAAAATAAATGATAAAGCTTAAATGTTTTATAATAATTTTTATTTGATGAATTTTGTTCTAACCTTAACCCAAAAGGTTTTAAATTGAGTTTTTTAATGAACACTTTCCAATGAAAATTTTTTATATATTATTAAAATCAACAAAAGTTACAAAATGTCACTCTCTTTGTTTTTAATATATCTTATGTGATCATATAGGGAAAAAAGTATTTTATGAACAAATATAATTAGATGTTTAGATATTAATAAAATTATATTCATCATAGAAATTTATTTTTAATTTATAAAACTTATATAAAGGCCCTAACTACTTAAGAAAAATTGATATGATATTTCTCCATTTAATAAACAAATATAATAAATGATTTTAAAAATATTAAAAGTGATATACTTTTTTTGATATCATGTGAACAAAAAAAATTTATAGATCGATATTATATTATATGGTGTTTATAAATAATTATATCCAAATTTTACATTGGTCTTGATGTATTTAAAGTAAAATGAAATGAATATTGTCAAAATTAACAATAATGATATTTTATAAAAAAAATATTTTATTAAATAATTAAAAAATAATATAAATTTTTATATAAAACGAATTTGTTATGAAATAGTCAAAAAGTTTATAAATTTTCCATTTATGGTCCAATTTTTACTTTATAAATAAAAATTACAACCATTTAATATTGAAAAAAGTAGTTATTGTAGAAAAAATTAAACTGGGTTAACAAAGGGTTAATCAAAATGAAAAGGTGTAAAATTAAAATAAAACTTCTATAAAATCTATTTGTTGGTGGGATTACAACAGTATATCCCTTGTCATCAAATACCTTAAAATTTTGAGGTATTTATCTTGATAATAAATTTATTATAATTAAATATTTTTAGAAATTCCAAAAGTTCCCCTCACCTCAATTATAAAAGGACGCCTCCTCCCTCACTAAATTACATCACATTGAGCCTTATATATAGAAGATATTATGAAAAAATTTCATATCCACTTACTTAACCACAAGATATAAGAGATTTTTTTCCAAAAATACCATCTATAGATCACTTTATAGGAGACCTGAAGTATCTGTTTCCTAGTAGAGGTAATCACCTTAAAAGATCACTTTGTTTTTAGTCTTCTTAACTCCTATAAATGTTTGATATTTATCATAATATAAAATATTAATTATACCAAATATGGTAAAATTTAATTATTATTATTAAAAAACCATCATACACCCTCTTTCCCATCAAACAAGAAATGAAAGTATCACTCATGCGTACATACAGCTTACCATCTCCACATTGAAATAAAATTCATTTATCATTAACATTTTTTATAGATGGGTATTTCCATGGATTTAATTTTTATATATGATATTTCTTAAAAAATTATACTTCATGAATGATAATATCATGTCTAAATTGTTACCATCCAATCCTTTGCGAAATGATAACATTGTCCGTGCGTACATGTGGACTACCACTTCGACAATGAAATGAGATTATTTTTTCATTTATATTTCACTTGGATACAAATAAGGATTAATTTTAGGAACATATATTATATATATAATATAATAATTATTGTTTATAAAGATCAGGATTTTCAAACTGAAACTTTCTGGGGAAATTAAGCATTTATCACCTAGAATAGTGATTTTAATGACAAATTATAAATAAAATTGTGACAAGATGTTACAAATAAATCATAAATGTAATGATAGATAGGAATAAGCCTATGGAAAACATGTCTAATAAATCAATATTTATTACACATGAGGTTTGAATGTGGATAAAGAAAGGCAAGACCTGAAGTATGGGTTTATTTCATAATTTCATCCTTATTCTGGGTTGTTTATGTTAGTATCCGTTGAAGAATATTTATCTTTCAAGTCCATGTTTTTTAAAAAAAAGATGAAAAAGTTTTTTAATATTATCCAAAAATATTTTGAAATCATTTTTACCCATTTTTCAATTTTAACAAAATTTGTTGAATGGATTATTTTTTTCATTTTCCAAACGAGGTACTTTGGGACTTTTCTAACAAAAATATATCGACGGAATTTTTTTTAACTTATAAAACATGAGATGATTTACCCATAATAGTTATGCCTTAATTTTTTTAAGATTACTTTATATTTTTTAAAGTTTATTTTCAAATAAATTATTTTTATTTTTATGTGCACATATTTTTTAAAAAAAATAAGTGATTTTAAATTAGAAAAGTTATTTTCTTAAAAAAGAATTCCCTGTAATATTTCAAAATAATTTTCTATCTAATATGCCATCCTTTAATGTTACATATAATTTAATGGGTATATTATCCAAAGATACCATCTTTATTCTTTCTTTAGATATTTTATGTTTATGATGAAAAGATGAAATATTTATGAAACCCATCTCCTTTTATGTCTTCTAATATGATTAATATTTTAAAATCTAATGAAACACATATGGGTTTTTTTCATTTTGATATGGTTGTGACCTATATCTCTTACAAATTAATTGGGAAAATTATTTTATCATATGGGATATTTATGGGAAATAAGTCGATGTGTTTGATCTGTTATGAGAAATAATTCAATGTGCTTGATCTATTATTTGAAACAAGTCAATGTTCATTATCCACTATGTGAAATAGGTTTTGATTCATGATATTATGGTCTTGTTTGTTATCCTTCACTTATGAAATTGTTTTTATAATTATGATGGTGCCACATAAATTTATGAAATGAAATTATGGTTCCTAATTGAGTTGTAATGAGTTCTCATTCTTATTGTTCATGTCTTTTGAAATGTTAATGTTTTATTCCATAACTTCTATCTATGATAATTTTCATATTGGGTATGAAATTTTTATGTTATATTTAAGATCTCATGCCCTTATTCTTATATTATGCTTTAATATGATCATAAATTGGTATCTCTCATATTTACCCTTATTGAGCATCTAATCTCCCCATTTTTTTATGTTCCTTTTACCTACGTTATGAAAAATGTTTTTAGCAGTCTATGCCTATGAATAGTACTATAAGGGATGATCCATATGGGATATATTGAATATCTTTCATTATATTAGAATATTTTATATCTAATCTCCAAAGACTCTAAACCTTTATAGTTATGGCATCGATAGTATTGTTATTTATCGAGTAATAATCTAAATATATGTAATATTTTTGTATAAAAATATGTTTTCATTGTATATATATCATATATTCTCCTCTTATAATATCTTATCACTATTTTGTTAATGATATTTCATTATTTTTGTTATTTTGGGTGTTAATTACCTTGTTTCATCATGCATGTTTTTCATGAATGTTATGGTTCCTATGTATAGGATATAGATCCATCATATCTAGAATTATCTTAATGTTATAAATACAATTTTATATAAATATTTTTTTATAATCATTATTTAAATTTGATCATGGAGAATGGATCACATCACATCATGGAGGCAAACGGTTGTATGTATGAATGAGTGACGTTATCGTTTTCTTAAAGGGTGAAAGGGTAAGTAAGTAGGTGATATATTAATTTTACTGAATCAATATCATGTCATATTTATCAAATATTTTCATTAAATTTTTCATTATTACATTACATGTAAATTGTGACTTAAAAAATAATTGCATCGCTTCACGAGGTGATAGTCTTTCTTACAAACGAGCAACATTGTCGTAATTTAAACCGCATGGAAAGTATGAAGGTATATTCTATGTTATAATTATTAAACTACAATAATATCATAAATATATTATAAAAATGTTAAATCTATAATTATGTCTAGCATTAAAAGGTGTAGATGGAAAAAATTTTACATTTATTCATGAGGCGGTAGTCTACTACACACACAAATGACGGTTTTTTTTCCCATTTTATGGAAGAGGAGATATATATAGGTCATGAACTTAATATAATAAAATTTAATTATATTGAAAAAAATTATTATATAATCATGGTTTAATAATATTTTGAGGAGGGTGGATATGAAATAAAATAAAAATTCTTGTTTAAGAATCTCACCTCTTTTTTGGACATCATCTTTAGGTTTTCCCAAAAGTCTTCTTATGTTAGATTTATGACCAAAACATGGTATATAGGGTTTTGGTATGAGATTAAGGAAGTAATTTTCATGTATTTTATAAAATGAATGGATTTTTAAGTTTGAATAATGGAGGGAGGGGTGTCCTTTTATAAGTGGGGGGAGGACACACATGGAATTTTTGAAAAGAATCAATTACACCCATGTTTTTGTAACGACCTGGACCCAAGAAACCACCAAAACAGTGCTAAACAGGTTGGGTTTTACTACCTTAGGGGCACCTCCCCGAACGCCAAAGGCTACCGACTAATAGCGAGGGTCTGATAGGTATAGTGGGGAGGCTATAACCTCTCAAAGGAAAACAATGACGGTACTGGTCCAAGTATAACAGTAAATATGCAGCGGAATAAAAGACTTAGCAGACTCAAACCAGACCCATAGAGCGGAAGCGCATTCAATATCAATAAACAGTGGAAGCAATAAATATAAACAAAAACAGCGGAAAGTAAACACAACAGCATGCTAAAACTACACGCCATGTATAGCCGCCACACGGAATTTCCAAGGGGAACACAACATGTTTTTGGATTCAACGATTCTCCCTGGACAACAGGCCTACACGCAATGTATAGCTGCCACATGTTTTGGGGTACACTGCGTGTTTAAAACTACACGCCATGTCGTAATAAATTCTACATAGTCACCACACTGCATGTACTCAGTGAGCACATGGTTGGTCACTCGCTTAACATATACACGGTGTGTACTTAAAGTACACGGCGTGTAGTCTGGATATTTCCAAAAACCACCCATTTTATCCAGTTTCTTGGAAACAAGTCAAAAATTTAAACAGGGTCGGGATTTTGACCCGTTCCAATAACCCTAGTTCTTACGATCTCCCCACCTTAACATAGCTCTTCCCTGAGCTATCAAATGAAACCCAGAGATGGCACCAAACATACCACCCCATTCAAAGTAACATGGACTTCCCGGGTCTCAAAGGTCCCGGCTAAATTTATAAAGGGGATCCCCACCTTAGGAATCACCTAACCCGGTCTCACCCCAACAAAACTCAAAACAAACAAGGGTTTAATAACCTGTTTTTCTGGACGCATATCCTTCCATGATGCACCATCCCCCTGCACCTCATTGGTTCTCTTGTGTCACTACCGATACCCAACGTATCTCGCACCGCATCGGTGTCCACCTCCACGATGTCCTGGTGCCTAGAACCTCAAGTAACCCACATCCTCGATACCCTAATGCCCACAGAACCTCAAGTAACCTGCAACCTTGATTCCCTGATTCCCACAGAACCTCAAGTAACCCACATCCTCGATGCCCCAATGTCTAAGGAACCTCAAGTATCTGACATCCTCAATGCCCCGATGCTACACATCTCATACATATATATATATAGAATTTATCACGCACCCAATATGGTGCCAATACCACTGACTAGAATCTATTCTGTCGAAATAGATCTTGTGCACCACGTGCACTGAAAACAGAAATGCCTCTATAGAGGGTAGCTGAGGTTCAACTACATGCGGAAGACATGACAGAGACAACGAGATCCAGCTGAGCGGTCCGTGGCTGGTGACTGGAGTAGTACCACAGGGAGGTCAGGCATCAGGCAGTTTTACTTCAGGCTAGGTGCACGCTGTGGAGCTTCCAGAGGCTGAGTAGGCTGGTGAGCCGACGATGGTTGGGATCTTGTGCACCAGGTTAACTTTTTCTATTCCTCATACCTGGGTCTGAAGGCACCCTAGCACAAGCTAGAATCCCAGTTCGAGTAACAACCTACATCTCCAGTCTACCATATCCCAAATAGTAAAACCAGCAGAAATAAAAGCGAAGTCTCAATATCATTAGTATCCAGCAAAATGATGCTACTAAATCCCTATCAAGAACTCCTCTGATACCACTTTGTAATGACCCGGACGTGAACATCCACCCGAACAGTGCTAAATAGGTCAGGTTCTAGTACCTTAGGCGCACCTCCCCGAACGCCAAAGGCTGCCGACTAGCATCGAGGGCCTGATAGGTATAGTGTGGAGTCTATACCCTCTCGGATGATAATAATGATGGAATTGGTCCAAGTATAACAGTAAAGATGCAGCGAAATAAAAGACTCACCAAACTAGAACCAGACCCGCAGATTGAAAGCACATTCAATATCAATAAATAGCGGAAGAAATAAATATAAACAAAAACAGCGGAAATTAAACACAATAGCATTCTAAACACTGGTAACTACTAATCAACCAAACATGCATCGATATCAAGTCACTAAACAAAAGGGGCACCAATGGCTAACCAAAAGTAGCTAAAAACAAGTAAGCATGCGGATACATGTAAAGAAATCAAAACAAAGTAAACCCCATCTAGGTCAGAACTCAAGGTCTATACCATCTCCATGAAACCACTAACACAGCTCACCTCCAAACGTTGACCTCTTTTCTGCACGTAAATCCATAGTATGCACGCGTCCCGGATGGACCATGAAGGGTGTGAGAAAAATCTCAGTAGGATACCACTCAATGGTGTGTACCTAATATAAGTGTTTAAGCAGGCATGCATTTATAAGGAAAGCAGTAAACAGAAAAATGAAAAAATATACACTAACTCCACTAGTGCTTAACATCCACCATGAAGTGTCACCTACTTCGGCCAATGCCGGAATCTCTGTCGTGTAACTCGGAACCATGTGCCACCTGACACCTCATGTCTCAAGTACCGAAATCCCAAAGGCATTCCCAAAAAGTAACAACCTAGAACCATGTTCCACCTAACACCTCGTGTCTCAAGTACCGACATCCTGAAGGAACGCCCAAAAAGTAACAACCTGGAACCATGTGCCACCTAACACCTCGTGTCTCAAGTACCAACGTCTCGAAGGCACGCCCAAGAAGTAGCCCGGAGGAACAACGATGTTTGCCTTAAAATAATGGCAAGCCTAATCCCCAAACCCGATAGCCTCAATGATATGATCTAAAGGCTCCTCACCTCCCATGTGGCTTTATACAAAAAGCACCACCAAGAAAAGTACCTATACTACATCTACGGGGGAATCTAGCCACACGAGTGGTCAAAACCACCTTATCACAGAGTATCTATGTGTGCACACTACTCAAGGTTCCGAGTGAGTGATAATCACCAAAGTAGGACCTAAGCCTCCAACACATATGACACCTCATGTCCCTATGACCATGCCTCTCAAGTGTGATGGCCTCGCTATCCATGTAACCTGGGCCCTGCCCAACCTAACAGTCATACTGCCTCAAGACGACATCCATGACGCCCAATACCATGGTCAAAACCACCCAAAGTAACTGGGGCCAAGCCCAACACCACCCCAAAGGTCCAACATATGCAATTCAGCACTTGCATATATATCAAATTTAAACAGAACACAAAATCAGGAAAAAGAACCTAAATAGTTGAATTGCACTATGCACGATGTTGTCACATACCATCACTAAGGTCTTGAATGACTCTAACAATTTATATCCGAAATTTTATAGTATTATAATTCAAATATAACCATTTTTCATCCCCCGACCAAAATTCCCTGATGATCTAAGACCTCTCAACTGGCCCTGCTCAAGCAAAACAGGTAACAGGGCATACCCAAAGGCATCCCATAGGTCCAACAATCAATTCAATATGAAACAGCAGATAAAAAGGGTCCCGCTCAAAATACCTAAAAACGCATCGAAGGCCGCTTTACCCAAAAGACAACGAAAACAAAAAAATAGGTATGATCCACCTACTTGAGACTCGTACGATGATACTCCTCTGGTAACAACCTCTAATTCGGTCTAAAACGCGGTATATCTAGACAATAATTTAAACCACTCAAACCCCTATAACTCGTTCTAGATCAAAAATCAATCAAAACGGCTCAAGAGGAATCGAGGCCTTACCGAGGGGGTTCCAACACATATATCTTTGATCAAATCTGACTTCGAACGAAGAACCAGGAAGAGATTAAAGCTCTGGCCAGCTTGGTTCGCCAAACTGGGCGACACAAGGTGTTTCTGCCTCAAAATGAGGCTACTGCCCATTTTAGAGAAAAAAGAAAGTACATAGCGTGTAATTTTGACTACATGCGATGTATATCATTTAACTGCTCATTTGGCAGCTGGAATTCGGTCGACTTACTTTTCAGAACCTGCCGACATGCGTACACAGTGTGTACCTAGGGGTACACAGTGAGTACTTGGTTTCCCTTATCTTCCTTGCCGACTTACCCACACGCCACTTATATCCTTCATACACAGCTAGACTACACGGCATGTCCAAGGGGAACACGATGTGTATTTGGTTTCAACGATTATCCCCATCCAACAGGCCTACATGCCATGTATAGCCGCCACACGGTCGGGGGTACACGGCGTGTTTAAAACAACACTCTGTGTAGTAAGAAACTCTACACGGTCACCACACGGCATGTACTCGATGAGCACATGGCCAATCACTCGCATAACATATACACGACATGTACTTAAAGTACATGACGTGTAGTCTGGAAATTTCCAAAAACTACCCATTTCTTCCAGTTTCTCAGAAACAAGTCAAAAATTAAAACAGGATCGGGATTTTGACCTGTTCCAAAAATCCAGGTTTTTACAATCTCCCCACATTAACATAGCTCATCCCCAAGCTATTAAACGAAACCCAGAGATGGCACCAAACATACCACCCCATTCAAAGTAACCCGGACTTCCTCGGTTCCAAAGGTCCCGAAAAAATTCCTCAAGGGGCTCCCCACCTTAGGAATCACCTAACCCTGTCTCAACCCAACAAAACTCAAAACAAACAAGGGTTTACTAACCTGTTTTTCCTGATGCATATTCCTTCCCTGACGCATCATCACCCCTGCACCTCATTGGTGCTCCTGTGTCTCTCCTGACACCCAACGTATCCCGCACTACATCGGTGTCCACCTCCATGAGGTCCTGGTTCCTAGCACCTCAAGTAACTTGCATCCTCGATGCCCCGATGCCCATGGCACCTCAAGTAGCCCACATCTTCAATGCCCCGATGCCCATGAAACCTTAAGTAACCCACATCCTCGATGCCCCGATACCCAAGGTACCTCATGTAACTTGCATCCTCGATGCCTTGATGATAAACATCTCATACACATATATATAGAATGTATCACGCACTCGATATGGTGCCAATCCCACTGACTAGAATTTAGTCAGTCCACATAGATCATGTGCACCACGTGCACTCAAAACGGACATGCCTCTACAGGTAATGCCAAAAAGGAAACATGGAGATCACGACCAAACTGCGGTGTACCTCTAACCGCCGTCAGCTCACCAGCCTGCTCAGCCTATGGCAGCTCCACGGTGTCCACCTAGCCTGAAGTACGACTGCCTGATGCATGACTTCCCTGTGGTACTACTCTAGTCAGTGGCCACTGACCCCTAAGCTAGATATCGTTGTCTCTGTCATGTCTTCCACGTGCAGCTGAACCTCGGATACCCTCTCCTGGTACAGAACCCAAAGCAACTTTGGATGCCACCTTCTGTCTTGGTCCCTGCTTGCCGGTTGTCAGAGAATGTTGCGTGCAAAACGTCTCCAGATACCCGACCAGTCCATATTCCCAACACTCCTTTTGAGGCCTATCGTAGTGAGTGCAAAAATTTCCCGGTTTTCTGCACTAAAAATAAATCACTGAAGAACTACCATGAGGTGGTCTAGTTGAATCCCTGTCCTAATTGACCTACTAGAACTCATCCCATCCTTGCTTCCTAGTGTCTGAACCGTCACCTGAAACTATCTCCCGGCCAACATGGGGTATATATCTCTAGTTTCCATCCACTATGATCACCTGGTTCACCGACTCGGAGAAGGAACCCAACCTGAAGATGTTCACCTGGACCTAAATGGTGTGTCGTAAGCCATTCTCGAAGTGCGTCACCCTAGCCACGTCATCACATACCATTCCAGGTGCAAAGTGAGATTACTCTGTGAAGGTAGTTGCATAGTCCATGATAGACATGTATCCCTGCTGAAGACTCAAGAAATCCCGACCTCTCTCTGACATCAATGTCTCTAGGTAAAATTTTTCAAAGAACCTGTCCTTGAAGTCCTTCTATGCTAGTCCCTCGTGCCTACAAGCCTGAATCGGTACATCCTAACAATGCATCACCGTTCCTCTCAGCATATACGTCGCCAGCTTGACCCTCCACCCTAGAGGCGTCTCGAGCTGCTCAAAGATCAACTGTATACTCTATATCCAGTTCTCAGCCGCCTACGAACCACCCTCACCCTGAAAAAGCGGTGGGTGTTGCAACTGGAACTCCCACGTTAGATACGCCGTAGATGGCTATGTACCCTGTGCGCCTCTGTCGATCCCCTACAAGACGCGAACCAGGCTCACTCGGAGCTACTTGTCGAGCCACGACCCGAATGATGCCAAACTCGGTCGTTGTCCTACCTACACTGGATCCTGTCACCGAGCCTGTACCTGTGGCTCTTGCTCTGCCTGTACCAAATCCTGCACCTGATCCTGTACCAGCGGCACTATATCCTCACATGTCTAATGCTCCATCGAGAGGTGTAGGAGGAACCCATTGAATACCATAAATGGTAATAAAACCCATATATATATATATATACATAACAATATATATTCAATGTAGATAAGAAAGAATTCAAAGGAAGTGTATAACTACTACCCTTACTCTCTCCCACTGCAACCCTTGCCCCATGGAATCTCGGCCTCATGGCCTCCTTACCCGCCCTTAACAGAGCCAAGTATCAATAGTACCTCAGGCCATGCCCATCCCGACAACCAATGTTGCCTCAAACCGACGACCGAGTCGCCTAATCCTGGTTATCAAAATCACCTCAACTGATAGTGCCTACCTTCTCTCATGAGAACCAGACCCAAATATCCAGCCACATGCAATTCTAAAAAAATATACTAAGCATGGCATAACACATTGAAATAAACATGAAATTGTATTAGGAATTTCACCAATGCACATTTCAGAGCATACAAATAATAGAAATTGATTTTTATTCACATGGCATTATCACTTCACAAAGGATACGTGCAATTATGAAATTTAAATACCCTAAAATGTACCTATCAAAAGTTAACAAGCAAGCCTTGACATACCGGGACAAGGTCCAATTCTGCCTTACCAGACCGGGTCAAGGGCTACATATCACAAGCAATAACCTCACACACCAAGTGAGCCTCCAAGGTGGAAATCATATAATCTATAATGTGATCAAAAGAAACCAGAAATTCCCACCCAAGGTAACTTGGTCCATCCCTCTTACCTGGGGCTGCAGGCACCCAAGCACAATCTAGAAACCCAGTTCCAGTAACAACCTACATCTCCAGTCTGCCATATCCCAAATAGTAAAACTAGCATAAATAAAAGAGAAGACTCAATCTCATTAGTAGCATGTAAAATGATGCTACTAAATCCCTGTCATGAAATCCTCTGATTCCAATTTGTAACGACCCAGACCTGAACATCCACCCGAACAGTGCTAAACGGGTCAGGTGCTACTACCTTAGGTGCACCTCCTTGAAGGTCAAAGGCTACCGACTAGCAACGAGGTTCTGATAGGTATAGTGGGGAGGCTATACCCTCTCGGAGGATAACAATGACAGTACTAGTCCAAGTATAACAGTAAAGATGCCGTGGAATAAAAGACTCAGCAGACTCAAACCAGTCCCGCAGAGCGGAAGCACATTCAATATCAATAAAAAATGGAAGTAATAAATATAAACAACAATATCGGAAAGTAAACACAATAGCATGCTAAACACTGGTAACTACTAAACAACCAAACATGCATCCATACCAAGTAACTAAACAAAAGTGGAGCCAATGGATAACCAATAGTAGCTACAAACATGTAAGCATGATGATTTAAGTAAAGAAAGAAAAACAAAGTAAACACCAGCTAGGTCAGACCTCAAGGTCCATACCATCTCCATGCAACAACTAACGCAGCCCAGCTCCTGAAGCTAGCCTCTTTCCTGCACGTAAATCTTTAATGTCTGCACGCGTCCCGGATGGCCCGTGCCAGGTGTGAGACAAATCTCTGTAGGATACCACCCAATGGTGCGTACCTAATATAATTGTTTAAGCATGCATGAATTTATATGGAAAGCAGTAAACAGAAAAATGCACAAATATACACCAACTCCACGGGTGCTCAATAAACACCATGGGGTGTCACCTGCTTTGACCAATGCCAAAATATATGTCGTGAACCCACCAGCATGGGCCACCTGACACCTCGTGTCTCAAGTACCGACGTCTCGAAGGCACACCCAAAAAGAAACAACATGGCACCATACGCTACTTAACACCTCATGTCTCAAGTACCGACGTCCCGAAGGCACACCCAAAAAGTAACAACCTGGCACCATGTGCCACCTGACTCCTCGTGTCTCAAGTACCGATGTCCCGAAGGCACACCTAAGAAGTATCCCAGAGGAACAACGATGTCTGCCCTCAAATAACGGCAAGCCTTAGCCTCCAACCCGATAGCCTCAATGTTATCCTCTGAAGGCTCCTCAACTCCCACGTGGCTTTCTACGACAAGAACCCCCAACCAAAGTACCTAAACCACATCTATGAGGGACTCTACCCAAACGAGTGGCCAAAACAACCTCATCACAGAGTTTCTCTGTGTGCACACTACTCAAGGTTCCGAGTGAGCGGTAATAACCAAAATAGTATCTAAGCCACCAACACATCTAACACCTCATCTCCCTGTGACCATGCCACTCAAGTCTGATGGCCTCGCCATCCATGTAACCTGGGTCGTGCCTAACCTGTCAGTTGTACTGCCTTAAGCCAACATCCATGATGCCCAATCCCTTGGTCAAAACCACAAAATGTAACCTGAGCTAAGCCCAACACCACCCCAAAGGTCCAACATATGTAATTAGGTAATTGAATATATATTAAATTTAAAAAGAACACATAATTAGGCAAAACATCATAAAGAGTTGAATTGCACTATGCACAGTGTTGTACTATACGAGCACTGAGGTCTTGAATGCCTCTAACAATTTATATGAGATAGTATATAGTAGTATAAATCAAATATAACCATTTTGGCATCCCCCTGCCAAAATTCCCAGATGAGCTACGACCTCTCACCTGGCCCCGTTCAAGAAAAATAGGTAACATGGCATACCCAAAGCCATTCAATAGGTCCAACAATCAATTCAATATGAAACGAAAGATAAAACGGGTCTCACTCAAAATACCCAAAAACGTGCCGAAGGCTGTATTACCCAAAAGACCATGAAAACATGAAAAGAGGTATGCACCCCCTAACTGTGACTCGTACAATGATAGTCCTCCAGTAATATCTTCCAATTCGGTCTAAAACATGGTAAATCTACAAAAGAATCCAAACCTCTCAAACCCCTATAACTCGTTCTATAACAGAAATCAATCAAAACAGATCAAGAGGAATCGAGGCCTTACCGAGGGGGTTCCAACACATCTATCCAAGATAAAATCCGACTTTGGATGAAGGAATGGGAATAGATTGAAGCTCTAGCCAGCTTGGTTCAGAAAACCTGGTGACACAAGGTGTTTCTGCCTCAAAACGAGGCTACTGCCATTTTTAGCGAAAAAAAGAAAGTACACGGTGTGTACATTTGACTACACACCATGTATATCATTTAATTATTTATTTGGTGGCTATATTTCCACTGACATACTTCCTAGAACCTGCCGACAAGCGTACATGGTGTGTACCTAGGTGTACACGGCGTGTACTTGGTTTCCCTTCTCTTCCTCGTCGACTTACCCACGCGCCATGTATATCCTTCATAGACGGCTAGACTACACGACGTGTCCAAGGGGAACACGGTGTGTATTTGGTTCTAGCGATTCTTCCCGGCCAACAGGCCTACATGACATGTATAGCCGCCACACGGTTGGGGGTACATGGCATGTTTAAAACTACACGCTGTGTAGTAAGAAATTCTACACGGTCACCACACGGCACGTACTCGGCGAGCACATGGTCGGTCACTCGCTTAACATATACACGACATGTACTTAAAGCACACAGTGTGTAGTCTA
This sequence comes from Viscum album, assembly GCA_963277665.1. Classification (NCBI taxonomy): domain Eukaryota; kingdom Viridiplantae; phylum Streptophyta; class Magnoliopsida; order Santalales; family Viscaceae; genus Viscum; species Viscum album. Next base: position 1,721,751,888 of record OY728161.1, read on the forward strand.
GAAATTTCTTGAAACTCCCCATTTTATCTAGTTTCTCAGAAACAAGTCAAAAATTCCAATAGGGTCAGGATTTTGACCCGTTCCAAAAACCTGGGTTCTTATAGTTTTTATCATCCCAAAAACCTCAAAAATGGTCCATTATAAAAAATTAATGTTGTAAGGTATAAATATCTCCATTAAATGGGGGTTTTAAACGTTTTTATTCATTTTTATCCCTTATCTCCATATTTTAACCCCTAGGTAAACCCATTTTTACCTTAATTGCATTAATTAATTTTTTGTGATTTTACTATTTGTAATGGAAAGAAATTAGGTTAACCTTATTAGTTTATATAAATTATGAATATTAAAAATATTGATTCAATTTTTATAAACTCAATTCATATAAGTGGTAGAATCCAAATTAAATTTATACCCATGTACACAATGAAAATTTTGGTTTCCAAAGATTAATTTCTTAAAAGTATAGAATATTTTTATAAACAAATTCAGTATCAAATTAATTAAATTGGCATAAATTAGTTAAATATTAATATAATTTAAATAATTTTACATTTTAAACAATTTATAATAAAATTTAACCTGGTATATTATTCAAATGAAAATGCAATTTTTAATAAAAATTAGTATTTTATCACTATTCATCCAAAAATGAAATATTTCAGAAAAATAAAAAAACACCCTAAGATAATATTTATATTTTGATTTCAAAGTTATGTTCAGTTTTTATAAAAGGTTTTTTGAAGGAGATAAAAATTAATTTTAAATTATGTGGTAAAAGAGTGACTAAACTGCTTATTAGAAAAATAATGTTTTCATAAAACTGTTATTTTTATTTTAAATGATTCATATTTTATTTATAATAAATATATAATAATAATTTTCATAAAATAGTTAGTAATATTTATAATTATAATTTAATGGATAGGTTATACTGATATTTTATATTACAGTCCATTTATGTTGGGTGTTCTATGTTCCACAAGCTATCGGAGATAGTAATTTTAAAGAAATAACTTTTATGAGTTGTTTAACCTCGGTGTTTTGTATCACATACACTATAAAAGACAATTTTATTATTTTATAATTTTTTGGGTTTTACATTCCCCAAAAATTATATAAGTTGTAACCTTCCAATTTTTTCTTGCACTCATAAATTAATGATTTGATATTGGAAAATTCCTTTTTTGAAACTGTGAATCATAAAAGGAGTTAATAAAACATACTCTTAAAAAGAGATAAAGATAAGTAAAAATGATCATATTGAATAAAAAATTACTAGGTTTATACATATGATGACATTGGTATAAATTGAATATATGAACCTTGAAGAAAAGCATTGATAGTTATAGAGAGTAATAGAGATCATTGATCATAAGAAAGTGGATGATCAATTGAATGTTAAAGAACTCCAAACCATAAATATTTTATTATATAAAAGTTAATTTCATTCACCATAAATTATTGTAACAGGATAAAACTTTTTTTCAAGATTCTTTTTCTAATGTTAAGTAATTAATTTATTATCTACTAATATAATCAGGTATACTTACTTGATATATATCTATTTTATATGAAAATTTTCATCATTTGGATAGCCTTTACTAATTTCTGATTAATTTATTAATTCCATAAATTAATATCCCAAAATGATTTTTTTTATTCCTGAAGCACTGAAACTAACTTTTAATGGATCATATGATTAATAAAACAGTCACAATTCTTTCCATCTATCTCAAACTATTTTCCAATACCAATATGGTTAGAATAAGTTTTCTAATATAATACATTATTCTCTAATCCTCAAAAGTATATAAATTGGTTCATAATTGATACTTATTCATCAAATAATTGACTTAAAAAACAATTATATATTTTCCAAAACATCATTTTCACTAGTTTGAGGTGTTAAACCCTTATTATTCTTTGATTTTGGGTTAAATACCCAAGGAGTTGTCGTATGTGATGGGTTTTCACCCAACTTGTGGTTCATCCTTTGTCTAACACCATATTAATATAATTCTTATAACATTACCAAATTATAATAACCAATGATTACCTCAACATAAAATATAAGTTAGACCCAAAAGGTTACAAATACCATTAAACTTATCTCCAAAACAAATTTAATTCATTTTTCCACAAATAATGTTTTTATATACTAAAAAAATGGTAATATTCCCATAAATGTTTTCCAAATATATCCATAATGAGGTTATATTATAACCAAAAAAAATTAAAAAGGAAGTTTATTACCTTAAACATATGATAAAAATTAAACTCATATATCCATGATGATATACATAACTATTAATTCAATGAACAAATATATTCTTCTAATTTATAGCATAATACTTAGATGTATCATGATTATTATAACCAAAATACCATTGGAAAAAATATTTCTAGTATTTTATTTTTTAATCCCAAAACATAAATACTTTAACTTTTTTATTTTAACATATACCCTTCCATTTTAAGGGGTTAACTTTTAGAAGTGGTCAATAACTTAGATAATTCCTAGGTTCCCCAAAATTAAGGCAATGAACTATAAATGTGACCTTAGGATTAAATTTAATTACATACATCATAATATTCATTTTTCCTGGGAAATTAATTACTTTATCCACTTATGTTTTATACATAAAAAATTTTCCCATTTGTTTAAGACACCTTCATCAGTTTCACTTTCTACATTTCAAACATGAAGAAAATCCAAAATTATTCCTACCATAGTCTCTATAACTTGATATCATAGAAAATTCAATTCTTCTCATATTTAGTGAGTATGATAGTTATTTAAGGTATATGTTTTTAATCATATTTTAGGAAAAATTATTAGGCATTACCATGGTATCTTTAACTCCTACATCATCCCATTTTTTTATCATAGTCACCACATTTTCCTTCATATTCAATGTTAACATGATTCCATTGAGATCTATCCATTTATTAAAACAAAAAAGTATAGTGTGATCAACCAAAATCATAGTTAGGAAACCGTATAGTCATTTATAGGATATATAAACAATTGTTCCCTATTTGTAATATAATATACCTTATGTTTATCCTATGCCATTCATTGTTATCGTCTATTCAAATTCTTCATAATGGTTTATAATGAAAATTTTAATTATCCAATACATATCCCCTAGGAGTGTCAAACGAGGTGTATAGAAAGGATTGTTTTCATACACCAGATAATGCTTGAGTCAAGACAAACACATCATTTTTAGAGTTATTACCCCTCGTTACATCTATTTGAGAAAACGATTGACTTTTAATTTTTATATTTGGATGTATTTCCAGGAAAACCCACATAATCTCTACATTCCCAAAACATTAGCATGTTATTTTATACTTATCCCCAAATTATATCATAGGGTTATGTTCCCTAATCTTTATTTTCTTAAATATAGTTCCCAAGGTTTCTACTAAAATTCATCTACTACCAACTATAATGACCCTAACCACAGTAGCCTAGAGTTAGTGTCGTCTTTATTACATTGGAATAAGATACAAGGAATCAGATCCTAAATAATGAAATAGTTTAGTAGTCATGGTAAACTTGATACACACATGATTCCCATATAACATTTCAATAAAAAAAATTAGAACATATTTTTTTTGACAATATCATTATTTTTTCTAGAATAGCCTATCATATCATTCTAACTAAGCTTATTGTATTTATAGGTAAGGAAAAAAATAAGGGTGAGATCAGCTACCCAGTAAGAGTTATATAAACTAGAATTAATCAGTAGTAAATAACAAATAATCAATATAAACAAAAAATTCAACATGGAAAGCATGTCAAAAAACTAAACACACAAACATGAAATTTAAATAGATTAAATATCATAAATATATAAAGATTAATCAATGTGGAATGGAAAATAATCGAACACACATTACATTTAATTAACATAACTATAATGAGTAGATCTGTAATAATCAATATAAAAAGGTAAATAACTAAACAAACATTCCATTTAAATTACTTGATTATCATGAATAAATAAGTAATGCTCAGTATTGGAAGGTAAATGACTGAACACACATTCCATTTAAATGTATTTACTACCATGAATATATAAATCATAATCAACATGGAAATGTAATTAACTAAATACACATTCCATTTAATAAATAAATGATAATTCAATTCATACATATATAATATCTTTATTAAAATTTCAAGAATACCAATAACTATATTCTTAATGAAGGAAATTCTTAATTACTATATGTCATGATCTCATGCATCATGGTTACTCTACTATCATGACCTTTCACAAGATAGTTTAGAAATATGGGTAAAGACCCATTTAGTTCTAGCTTACTAATTCACCTCATGAGACTACTAGTACATCAAAGGAATATATAATTCTAGGTCCCACCCATCACTACATGTCTAAATCATTCCTTATATATTGAATAATAAATTTAATTCATGAACAATGTTCTATATAATCAAATATATATTGAGTAAAGAATATGGATTTATTAATATTTCCCTAGATAAAAAAATAATTTTCAATATAGAACACCATATGTATAAATTATATATTATTTATGTAATAAACATATCCATGATAAATAATATAGATAATTAGGGTAAACTTAATGTCTAATGATCACAGGAAATTTAATATTTCAAGGAAAAGTTAATGAATATAAAAATGAATCAAGAAATTGAATATAAATACTTGGTCATAATGATCATAGACCATCCATATAATGAATAACGATGATATTAATATAACATATCACCAATGCAGTATATGTAAAATTATGGTTTGTTTTCCTTGATGAATATAAATAGCATAAAAATGAAATTAAAAACATTCTTATGTAAAATATCCTTTTTTACATTGAAGATATTTTTAATAATAAAAGTTCAAAAAATATTTTGAAAATAATTTTTAAAAAAAATAATCTTTTATACTTATAGTGGAATCTTTAAATGACTTAGTGTTCATGAAGGCAAGAAATTTCCTAGATGTCGTGCATATTAAAACAAATATTCCTTTCACATTTTTGATAAAATTCATATGGGCCTTGTTTAGAAAATAAAATAAATATTAATTTCAAAAAAAATTATAAAAATAAAACATTTTAAAAAATGTACTCTATAAATCATTTTTAGAAGTTAAAAAAATTATTTTTTTAGGAAACATGGTTTTGGAAGAAAATTTATTTTCGACCAAAGAGATAAATAATGCTGGATTTCTTAAAAACAATTTCACAATAATTTTAACCACAAAAGAGTGGTAAAATAGTACTATTACTTGGAAAATTCATGAATTACCAAATTAGAATAATTTAAAATGGATTTATCATCGAATTATGAAATAATCACTTTTAATGGACATTCAAGTATAAGCAATCCTCATTAAAATGAGATTTCAAAATAAACTCTCATAGAGATCATAAAATTTTGTCAAGAATTAATCAGTGAATAAATTATGTGTATAAAATTAATATAAACCTAAAACAAGTTTAAATACAAAATAATATAATAAAAATTCATTACACATATAATCATAGAATATCAAAGACAATGAAGAACTAATATAACCCAATGAAATGAAATTGAGTTATGAAATCCTTTACTACTTGGTAACTTTTAGGTCAATTATCCTTTGATGAAATAATTCAAATTGAAACATAAAATACCATGAATTATTAATGAATAATTATATTTCATTTAATATAGGATTTATATACACCATATAAATGGAATTAGATGTAATATTTCAATATGCCTCAGTGAAGGGAGATTGAGATGAAGCCCCATACCACACACATCATTTTGGTTGAAAATTGTTTAAAATATTATGAAATGGTTTTATTAATGTATCTAATTTATAAAATATTAATATTAATATTTAAAATATCATATATGACACTCTTATATCATATTATCACCCGTTTGATAATGATCATTCATTATTTTCATTATTTCAACTATTAATTTCCTGGTTTTCCCATGAATTTTTTTTCAAGAAAGTTATAGTTACTATGTGTAGGATGTAGATCCACCATATAAAAAATTATATTAATGTTATAAATATTATTTATTATCATTAGAAACATTTTTATAATCTTTATTTTAATTTTAACATATAGAATGAATCATATCTCTTCGTGGCGATGGTAGGTCGTACGTACGAACGAGCGACATCCTCATTTCCTTTATGGGTGAAAATATAAGTAAGTAGATGATATATTAATTATGAAAAACAAAAATAATTTCATGTATATCACATATTTTAATTAAATTTATTCTTTTTAAATTACATGTAAAGCATAATTGGAAAAAGAATCACATCGCTTCATGAGGTGGTAGTCTACCGTACACACGGGCGACGTTATCTTATTTTCAAAGAAATTAAAATTAAGAAGGTATATTTGATATTATAATTAAATAAGTAAAATAATATAATAAATATCATATTAATTAGTTAAATATATCATTATATATATCCTTGAATGATGGTGATAGAAAATAACTTTCATCGGTTCGCAAGGCGGTAGTCTGCCAAACATAAGATCGACGGTTTCGTTTCCCATTTTATGGAAGATGTGATTGATATGTGTAATTACCATAACATAGTAATAGATAAATATATTTAATATTATTGTGTCATATTTTCATGGTTAAATTATATTTTAAGGATGTGGATGAAGAAAAAAATAAAAAATTCTCGTTTAAGGATGTTACCTCTTCTTCAGAAAACTTCTTTAGGATTACACAAAAAGCCTTCATAGGTTGCATTTCTTATCCAAAAATGGATCTAGAAAGTTGGTAGGATAGTAAATAAATTTTTTAGTTATATAATTTCTAATTCAAATGGATTTTTATGTCTTAAGAGGGGAGGAGAGTGGTACGTATTTTATAAGTGGGGGAGAGAACACGAATGGAATTTTTTAAAAGAATCAATTACACTCACATTTTTATCTTTCAAAAAACCTTAAAATGGGTCTTTATTGAACCTTAGAAGTTATAAGGTATAAATATTTCCATAAAATTGGGTTTGTATATGTTTTAAGTTATTTTTAGTTTTTGTTTTCTTAGTTTAACCCCTTAGTAAACTTGTTTTTATCATAACTAGGATAATTAATTTTTTTATAATTTTACTATTAATAATAGTAAAAAATAAGTTGAAGTTTTTATATAATATAAATTATGATTATTAAAAAAAATTAATTCATTTTTTCAAATTCAATTCATTTAATTTTAATAATATAATTTAAATATATAATCGCATGCATCACGAAAAAGTTGATTTCCAAAGAGAATTTCATCATAAGTATATAATGTTTAAATTTAAAAATTAAATATTAAATTGATTAAAATGACCTAAATTAGTTAAATTTTATTATAATAGAACCAATTTTAAAGTAAAAATAATTTATGATATAATTTAGCCTTTAAAATTAATTAATTTAAAATGTGGTTTTTAATAAAAATATTATTTTCCTCTATTCATTTAAAAATAAAATATTTTAGAAAATAACAAAAAATAACCATAAGATAATATTGGTATTATGATTTAAAATATAAATTTAAAAATCTAAAATACATTTTCTAAAATTTTTAAATATTAATTTTAAATTATGTGTATAAAGAGTAACTAAACAGTTTTTTGAAAAAATACAGTTTTTCAAAAAACATTTATCTTTACTTGTTTTATTTCTAATCAATATATAAACATAATTTTCATATTTTAGTTATTATTATTCATACCCAAAAATTTAGTTTATACGTAATAATAGTACACTATATTGTGGTTCATTTAGGCTCAGGGTTCCTTGTTCCATAAGCTATCAAATATATTAAACTTACAGAATTAAATTTCATGGGTTGTTTGAGATCGGTGTTGTGTGTCCTATATTCTATCAAAAATTATTATTATTTTATAACTTTGGGGTGTTATAAGAATCCATATAGTGGGTATCCACACATGCTCTAAAATCTCATAACATCACCAAATAATCATTGGGTTCTTACATGGTCAATCCAAATTAATTGCATCATTTTTCATTAATCATAAGAAGACTATTTTTATAGATGAAGGGTTATTAAAAATATCTAAAAGGCTTGACAGGTTGGAGGATGGTGGGAACTATTTTTCTTGAGTTCATTCTTGGAAACATTCTCTCTTAGGCTTGAGATAGTTCTCTCTAGGTTTGGTGTGGACAGTTATAGGCTAACATGGGAATGTGATATAAGGAATAATTTTTAGATCTAGGATAGGGTTATTAATTTAACATAATCCCTTTGATATTTCATTGTGAATTATAAAACCCCATGTATTATGATAATATTAGTAATAAAATTATTTTATTATTATTTACAACACCAATAAATAAATAAATATCATTTGTTAACTAAAAAAATTAATATTTATTTGAATGATATTTAATATATCATTTTTAGCCTCACCATTAAACTCATTTTTCAACCCTACTAAATATTTATTAGGCCTAGAATAATTAATATTTACTTAATAAAAAAAATTTACTACACTATTAACCTATCAATATTACAAATATTATATTCAGTAAATCTTGTGAATAAATATTTATTATTATTTAACTCACATATTTATTCATCTAAATAACAGATTATGAAATATTCTAGATCAATAAATCCAGAATAATTATTAAAATTATAGAGAAAATAATATTTATTATACATTATTAAATTCAAACATAATTTCACTAATATTATGGATACACTTAGTGTGTGGCCTTTTAGGCCCATTTCTTAGTAGAATTTGGAAGAGCCACCTAAATTCCAAAGTTAGCATCTAGAAAAATCTCATAGAATCCATAAAAAAGAATTAAATGTATCTGTGACATACAACCTCATATGACCACTCACTATTTAATATGATCCATTTATCATGATATCTTCAATCATGAAGGTTTTCTATTAGTGTCATCAACTTATGTGTTCAATGTCTCTTCAGTTGACTTTTTTTAAATGAACCTACCAACATAACCCCATGGACATGGATTTATATTGGTTACTGCATTCCCATTAATGGTCATATGATTTAAAATTTAGTTAAAGATAAAAAGTTACAGATCCTTTCTTATTTTACTCATTAATGCTATATCACTCAGGAAGCACCTAACATGTCCCACATCGCTGCGAACATATGTCATCATGGTTTTTTCAATACCTAAAACTACCTTAATAATGATATCCATTAATAATAATCTTAAATTATAAGGATCAATACAAATCTCTATATATAGGAACATCCAATAACACATATAAATATATACTTCTATAGACAGGTTGTGTTCTCATAATATCCTACACTCGAGATTACCAAGGGCATACACCAAGAGAAAGTTCTTCAATGTACTATGAGTCTCCACCCCTAATAGAATGTATCATCTATGTCCCATAAAATCATAAATTATATCTATAGAAACTATATTTAAGAATATTATTGTGTCACCTCTAGGTTATCATCATAGTTGGGAACTGTTATGACCTTTCAGTTCTACGGTTACTCTTAATACATTATCACATACTATGTTATGAAAAAGAACAATCATGTTTCCATAATAAGTTTATTAATATTCAGGAAAATAAATATAGGTAATATTAAGGTATATAGAAGTTGGGGTTAGTTCATGAAAAATTATATCAAATCTATTGATGAGTGCTAAGATGGAAACTATATTTAGGAACTAGTGAGGGTTGTATGGATTCTAAAGGGTGATCATTCCATTTAACATAACAAATTATGGAGGCAAGGGATACATAAGAACATGAAAATTTAGGGATGATAATAAATAGTGATAGAATTTTTAATATCAAAGGGATAAAATCTAGTACAAAAGTTTTATGTCCCCCTATGATATAACACAAGTACCATTATATCTAACTAATAATTTTTTTTGGTAAAAATGAATTCAGTATATGATAAAAATTTTAGGAAGGGTGATTTAATCATTATTATGGGTTTTATTTAAGATAAATTTTCCATTTTATTATTTTTAGTGTGTTTATTTATTCTATCATATATTTATATAGTGTAGTATTTATAATTATATTGTATTCATTTTAAACAAATTGATTTATACTATTTAAAACATGCTATCTTACAAATTCATGACATGATATGATGCTTGATATTTATTCCATAATATACTATAATAAGATTTATAATTTAATGGTCAATGAATGATAGTTAGAAAATATGTAGGAGAATTTTTTGAATTAAAATAAATGTTTTCATTAATAATTTACAAAAATCTTTTAAATTTAATATTTTTATTTTATATAAATTCTAGTAGTAATTATCGATCTATTTACTTTACGATCATTATTGAGTTAAGAGTTCTTATTACATATCATATTTATCGTAATGAAATGTTTTAATGAATTATTAATATATATTATAATAATAATGAACTAATAATTTATGATGTAAATAGAGATTTAATGTGATATAAATAAACTGATTATTGTGGACATCATGTCTAGGATTGTTAAATTCTATAAGCGATTTATTATACAAGAATGCTAAAATATATGACATATAAATTTTTTCTCATTCAATGTTATGAGTGATGATTTCTAGTTGTTACTACCTTATTTGTTATAAAATATTTTGTTTAATTATAAAAAAAAGAAAAAACGTGGTAATTAAGTGATGAATTAAAATCATGAAAATGGGTTACTAAAAAAATTAGCAATGCTAAAAGTATTATGATGAAGGAATTATAAGTATGTGGAAATTATGAAATCATAAGATATGAATATTTCATTTTCACCTTCCATGAAATTTTTCTATTGATATTTTTAGTAATATTAGATATGATATTGTATAGTGGATGTAGTTGATAGTGGAAGGGTATGATTAAAATGAAGATGTATTAGGGATTATATGATGGTTGTCTTGAGATAGTGGGGATAGTTATTTGTTGGTGGATTATTTTATATTAATTGTATTCTTATTTTATATATATTGTTTCAAAAGTACATAAATTAGATATAAATAAAAATGGTGTCCAAATTTGTTTCTCCATTGTTCACTTTAAGCTTTTATGCTCTGGCTAAAGAATATTTTTTTTCACTAGTGATTATTGTTTCTAGTATTATTAAATTTTCTATTATATATATTCTATAATATATATCTCATTCATTGATTGATGTGTATGTATAAATCTATATATGATGTAGTGTTCTTAATGATATTTATTTTATCTAATAGATATGTTATAAACTTTTTTTCTCAGAAGTGGATTGGAGATAATATAAAATATTACACATCCAAGTAGATGAGGTGCCTCTATTGATGTTTCTTAAAATTCCAAATAAATATTTTATTCTCCCTGGAAATATGGATGATTATTTCGAGAATCTTATTAAATACTAGAGGAGGTCTAAATCAATTCCTTAATTTATGAATCCCATGTCCTAAGGAATAAAAGTGTATATCAATCCTTTAGAGTTGGTGTAAGGATATAAGCTCAAGCCTTGAGCTGTATGAGGCCTCTTGAGGAAAGTTAGTTGTTATATCTTCATTATTTTGTGATAGGGCATCATGAGTATGAATGTTATAATAATTCAATGTCTCCCAATCTCTGGTGGGTAATTAGTTATGGTTTTGGAAATGATTTGTATCATTTTTTGGTGACACTAATCTTTCATTTGTTTTACTATGAAGTTACTTTGATGCTATTTATAAAATTTAATTTTCTTTAAAAGTTTTTTCATTGGTTTATGTTAAAATAAATGAACAATACCCTTGTTAAAATTAGTAAACAGTACTCTAAATTTTTTTAAATGGTTTTTTTCAATAATAAATAATTATTTAAATTGCTATATATCTTATTTTAAAGGGGAAATTATTTTTGAATGATGATTATTGAGGACAAAAGTATTTTTAGAAAGGGTTTTATTATGGTTCACAGTTTTTTGGTTCTATCTTACAAAGATTTGTTTGAAACCACTAAGTGGTAAGTTTCTTTTTTAAGAGGTATTTCCCACATTTTTGAGATTCTAGAAGTTATAAAATAAAAAGTGATTTAGAATCATAGAGTAACCCTTTACAAGACAGTGTTGGTAGAGTATCAATACTGTTTGAGAGGAATCTACCCATTTTTTTATGCATTGATATCTTCTTATTTTTCCTTTGGTATAGATTCTGGAGGAAAAGAATCATTTGATGGGTATTTAATGTGATGACCTAGGTTTCCTTATCCATGACTTGGGTTTTTTTATCCTTTTCCCAATTTTATTTTGATTTTGGAGAATGAGAATCATTTTAGATTTATATAATGTAAAGTTATAGAATTTTACAGGCCCTTAAGGTGTCATTTTTAGGATTTTAGGTGTTTGGAGGTGTTGGTTATACTTTATAAGGATAACGGTATAGTTCTAGAAGATATTTTAAGTGGATTTTTTGTCATTTAATTAAGATTTGATTAGTGTTTGAGGGTTTCCCTATGGTATAGGGTTAAAATTTGTAACCCCATCTGATTTTGTAAATTATTTATTTTTTCAAATTAATGTAATATGTTTGATATATTGCATTTAACATAATAATGAAAATAGTTTTTTTATATTAAAGTGATATTTTTAGCTTAAGTTATACACAACATCAAGTTAATCATGCACTACATGAAACATAACTTTTATCTTTCTCTATATAGAACTCATAGGTTAGCTTATATTACATTTGAGACTGACTTTCCCTGATGGCTTATATAACACAAAAAACTGAGTGTTACAAAATAATATTTTATTATTAGAATATTATTATTTAATAGGATATAACATGGACATTAAATTGAATATTATATTATTAACTAACTTATGAATTTATGTGGTTGAATTCATTGTTTAACTAATAATTAGAAAATAATATAGAAACCAAATGAATATAAAGGGAATGATTTTATAAAAGTCTATTTTTATGTGAAAAGGAAAGTTTATATTAATAATTTAAAGTAATAACAATTAGTGAAAAATATTAATTAAATTTTATATATTTTAAAAAATATTTTTTATAATAATGAAATAAATTTGATAGATATAAGATAAGAAAAACCCTATTTTATGCTTAAAAACATTTATTTTTATAATGGTAGTTTTATTACATTTTAATGGATAACCCATTTTAAATCCAAAATTTGGTACTTTTTTAAATTTAATATGTCAAAATAAACTTTATGTTTGAAATATAAACATAAAAATTAGGTTAAGATAAATTTTTGGTATTTTTTTGTATGGTTTAATTTATTAATGAATACTTAAAAATGTTGAATTCTAATTCAAAACTGTTTTTTCATATAATTTATTTATAAGGTTAAATTATATTTTAAATAAGTTGAAAAGTTTAATTTGATAATAAATTTATAAATTAATCCAAATTAGGTCATTTTAACCAATTTCGCTTTGAAATTGGGTATAAAAACTTCACAAACCATTGTATGTTTTTACTTTAAAAACCTATAGTGTCATCCTATCAACAGGATCATTTTTAAATTCATTTCTACCACTTATGTGATTATAATTTGGGAATTTTTATTCAATATTTTGAATAAGAATATTTTATAATGTATAATAAGGTCATATTTTATTTTGAAAAATAAAATTAGTGAAAGTGATTAAAATTACTTACAATGATTAAGATAAAAATTAAGTCAATAGAATATTAAACCATAAATTTAATACCCAAATCGATCAAGAAACTTGTCCAAAACTCATTTTATTTCCATTATTCCTCAATGAAATTTCCATTATGTAGTTATTTTTGTTTTTAGGACTTTTTTTAGGTATAAAAGTGGGTACACCTAACTTTTTTTCAAAAATTCCAACTGTGTCATTTCCCTTCCCTATAAAAGGACACCACATATCCCTCTTCTTGACACCTCTCAAACCAAATTGGTTTGGCCAATATCTGTAAAATAAAATTTCCAAAATTCCTCCCTTACTACTATGTGAATCCCATTTGGCATAAAGTGATCCAAGGAAGCCTTTTGGCACAAACAAAAATGAGTTACCCTATTAATATATAAAAACTTCTCCCAAGCTTCTTTCTTTTATTTTATTTTCCACCCCCTTCACTATATTTATTCCAGGATTGTATTATAAAACTAGTATCTTCAATATAATAGGATGTTTTTATACTAATGTTTTGACCTAAACTTACACACACATCCATATAATGGTACACAAACATATTGTTTATGTGTATGGTGAACTACGACCTCAAAAATGATTATTGTTCATTTTTCAATACTGCCTCTCATGGTAGAAATTCTGATGGAAACTCTATTTACTTTTTTATATATTATATTTATTATGAATTTAATCTTATATAATCCTTTTACAATAAATATCATTATACTTTCCATTTGGTGTAAATATGATAATTTGTTTTGAGAAAGTGTGGACTACCGACCCTCAAAGTGATGTGATTCTTTCACACACTATAAAGAATGTATTAAGAATGAGTTTAGTGAAATTATATGATATATATGAAAAATTAATTCTATTTTGATTATAATATATATATATATATTCATATATGTCATTGTTTTTCCTTCTTTCAATACAACATTAAAGATGGAAATAGTATTCATGTGTACATATGGATTACCATCTCCAGGAATGGTGTATTCCATTTCATACTTATAAATATTCTATATATTATTTTAATAAACCTATAATGAATATAAATTATATTTACATAATTTTTTACATTCTATAAATCATTATATAAGTATAAGAACCAAAGATATAACTAATTAAGACACATGCAAAGAACAAAGTGGATATTAACCAATGTGAAACATTAACATAGAATCGTTTAAAACTGGTAACATTAATTAATAATGAAACTATATAATGTATTAGGTATAATAATATAGTTATGTTATATAATTATAATAAAATAATATTTATAATATAGGATTTTTTTATGAGTACGATGAGATTCGAGACACAAGGTATGGGGATTTCATCTAACTTTTTATTTCTCTGAGATACATACTTTATTCACCACCGAGTCATTTTTGGGGTGTGTATACTACATATGGATATGTTAAATTATTATTATAATTAAATATATAGCTATTTTTTGTATCAATATTATTACGTTTCTTTCATGGGGTTTATGTTTCAAAAGTTACCAAATCGGTTAAGTAATTTTGTCTCAATTTTCCTTCTTTGAGACACATGTCGTGTTATGAACCTAAATTGTTCTATAAGGTGTATTAACTAACTTTTAACTATTATATATTGAATATACAACTTTTAATTATATTTTAACCTTAATTTAAATTCATTTTTTACATGGAAATTCTGGTTCAAGTTTACCAAGTGGTAAGAGTTTATTGAAACAATCTCGTCAATTTTAGTGATTATTTATGTTTATGATTCATTTGATGAAATCATATGATCCATATCTTAATAAATATAATTAATTTTATTATACGTGATATATTTCTAAATTGGTCGCATTTTTATTCCCTTTGGTTCATAATATACTTAGGATTTTTTTTAATAAAGCTCAACTTTTCCCCCTCTTTGGTCGAAAATCTGTGTTCATTAAAAACCATGTTTTTTAAAAAGGGTTTAAAAGAATATTATAATAATATATTATGATCATTAAAATGAATTTTTACCATTTTTTATTTTACCAATGATTTAAAAGGAGTTTTCTTATCATTTTCCAAATGAGGCATTTTTATATCCATTTTACCGTGTAAAAGGAATATTATTTTTACCTCGTATGACTTCTAAAGATTTAACTACCTTCAATTATTTGAAGCATTTTTTTAATGTTTAAAAGATTATATTTTAAGAATATTTTTTAAAATATATTTTCAACGAATATGTTTTCAAAAGTTTTTTAGTATTCGTTAATAATTTTCCATGAATAAATAGTTTACAAGAGGTTTTCAAGATCCTCTATATGTTTTCCACAGAAAAAGTATTAAAAAATGTTACAAATGATTACTTTATAAGTTTTCATATTTATTTTCAAGAAAATGGTTTTCAAAATGTTTTATTTTCTAAATATCTATTTTCAAGAAGAAAGGATATTTACCTCATGAAATATTTTTAAAATATCCTTCCAAGTTATATTCATTCTTACATAACATTTATTGATGTTACTCATGACCTTCTAGGAAATTATTCATAGGTTCCATTTATATTATTTCTTGAGTGGTTTAAATTTTTATAGAATAATTATTATGACATCCATTTCATTTCCATAGATTATATGCTTTTTAAACCTGTTAATTTTCATGGGTTATGAAATGATGAAATGATTATGAAACCTATCTATTTTCCATATGTTTTGGTGTAATCAAATTTTAATGATAGCCATACCATTTCATGGTTTATGATTTTATGTCTATAGAAGTTATCTCTTTGAATGGGTTATGATATGATGAATGTTTTGTGGAACATACATGAATGTTTTCATTATGTGACAAATGGGACCTATATCTCCCCCAATTCATTGGGTAGAGATAAATGTTTTATGAGATAAAAGGGTACACATGAGGGAATCAAAATACTAAAACAAGAGGGTACATGGGAGGACAACCCATTCCCGAAACAAGAGGGTACATGGGTGGACATATCAAAATCAAAACAAGAGGGTATATGGGATGGAATCCCAATCCTAAAACAAGTACATGGGTTTTTAGCCCAAGCCATATAGGTTACAAAGGTCTTTGTAGGAATCCTTGACATAGGGATTTCAAATGCTTATGTGTTCTCCACAATTCCACATCTTATTCTTATATTATGATTTCATGGATCATGTTCTTTATTTCCTTATGATTAATTTCTAATGAACTGCTAATATTTATTCCATGATTCATATTTATGATTTTTTTATATGAAATTTATGATGTTATAATTATCATGATCATGTTTTCATACCATTATGTTTATTATATGCTTACCCATTTCCTTTATTTACCCTTAGTGGGCATTTGAGATCACCCCTTTCTTATGTTTCCCTTCCCCAAGTTATGAAGAATGTTTTTTAAGTATAAATACTAAGGGGGGTATCATTGTGGGAAATGTTGAAGATAATTCATAGAGTTAGATATTTTTATTCCAAGTTTCCAAATTCACTAAAATAATACATTCTTTTGGAATCTGTTTGTATAATGTTCTAAGTAATCTGCAAAAGTTATGTAATGTTAATTTATGAAAACTGAGGGTTTATATAGTTGGTATCATATCAAATGATTAGTTATCCTTTAGAATATATGATGATAAAATCTTAGTGGGAATCCTTATGACATGTCTAGAGATATGTCTAATGATATGGAATAGTATAGGAAAATATCTTTGAATCTTGGTAAAGGGTAGAGTGAGTGGTTTCTTAGAAATACATCCCGATCTAGATAGTACAAGTGAATGTGTATATGAAAAGATGTACCTAAGGGTAAGAACTCCAAAAAGATGTTATGGGATTGACTTGGGGTAATATGGTACACGATAATGGTCCCTATAACACACCTGGTTTGAAACTCCCTCAAGATATGCTTTGGGAATTCACAAACTCTTCACCAACCATCATGTAGGATTTAAATATATGTTGGATATGAATAACCAAGGAAGAACCTAGGGTGTCATAGATTAAGGATTTTTCATTATTTAGACATACTCTAATTATTTTCAGGACTATGTGGTTTTATGATATGGTATGTAATGATCACACTATGAATATAGTTTTATTCAATGGAAGGAATCAGATGGAACTATATTAATGTTGAATTTGGTGGAATATTTTCTAATGATCAGTCAAGTGGGATGATCATTGGATTGAAAGATGTTGTGATCATTCCTAATCAGTTTTCACATAACATGATTAACATCATGAACCTTAACCAACTCTCAAACTCACTAAGTAAAATAACAAAAGATTTCTCTAAGAGTTTGGGTAATGGTGACCCTAGAAGAAATAATATTCAGTTTCCTTTATGTTAAGAATGTGGAAAGAATCCCCAAAGTGAGTGAATTAGAGGAACAAGAATAGTTTTTGACTATGGAATAGAGGGACATTAAGAAATTGATTACAAGGGAAAAATCAATTGTTTGGTTAATGAAATGGATGAGAATATTTTCCACCGTAAAAAATCATTGAAGGTTAAGTGTTTTAAGTGTGGAATAAATGTTCATTATGTAACTCAATGTCCCAAGAGGAATTATCCTAAATAGAATTAGCAAGGTGATTCGAGTAATGTTTATATTTCTAAAGATAGTGATAATATAGATGAAATGTGAACAAAAGTAGGTATTAAGTAACAGGATGAGGTAGCCTTATTATGACATATGGATGTAGTGTAATAACAAAAGTTTTTGTGTATTTGGGATTCATGAATTATGTTATATTAATAGTGAGGTAAACAATTATTGTCCAGTTTATGTTTTTTCTAATGATTTACAAGAATATGTTAAATGGATATGATGATATAGGATTGTGATTTAATGGAAAGGTGATGTCCATGGATTATTAAGGGAAATATAACCCTTAATGTGTTTTTTATGTTATGATAATGTTTTTTGGATAAAGATATGTTGGAGATAAGTAAATTTCATGGTACAGATTACCATGGAACTAAATAAAGAATTGTTCATAATTAGTTTATGATTTCATGGATGAAGTTTAAAACTTCATGGATTTATGTAATATATCTAGTAATATATGGAATAAGGAAGCATTCATGTTTTCCAGAAGTGTTTATGGTAATTCAGGTTAATAAAATGTTTCAAGAGAATATATTATGAGTGTATTCACAAGTTTGTAATGGGATAACCAATAGCTAATTTGTGATATATTAGTGACCAATGGTAAGTTGATTTCATGAAATTCATTCCAAAGTTTTTATTTTCATATTTAAAAAGGGTTATGAGTTTAACCATTCATGAAAAGTTTAATCTAAACTTCATAGGAAGTATTTATGTATTGGGATTGTATTGAAAACCTTCGTTAAAAGGAAATTTAGTGATTAACCTTATTTTAATAATTTCCATGATATTTGTTTTTGAAATTATATTGGTGTTGCTTTATAAAAGGACACCATGTATGTTGGGTGACAACCCATCAATTTTGACAAGGTAAGGGGACTTCAACCCATGACCGAATGATTATCATGGTTTCACGCCAACCATTGGCCTACGCGATGTCTTGGTTAATATATAATTATTTTTGATGAATAATTATTTATGATGAAATAATAGTGATACATTTTTTTGTTCATAAATTAATGTATTAACTATATTGATTTTTAAATTTTGTTAGAGACAAATAGTTATACTTTTCATTCTTTTATGGGCCTTAATATCATCTAAAAGTGTATTTTAGTGATTCAGACATCAAAGTTGATTTTTGGACATCTATTTCATAAAGTAATGGATGAATTAAAAATAGAAAAAAACCAAAACAAAGAATTAAATATTTTTTATAGAAACATAACAAGTAAGTATATTTTCTTATATTATTGTTTCATAAGATAATTTCTAAAATATAGGATATTGATTAAAAAAATTTGTCCTAATAACTTTTTCTTGAACCTATGGCCTTAAAAATCATCATAGATTTATGAATTTGAGTCCCTTAACCTTTTTTATAAATCACTTTTTTTGATTTATGGCCTCAATCACAACCTATAAATACTTAAATTCTTACTCCATATCCAATATTCACACCCAATTTGTGTTCTCCTATAAGGAAACCTAGTTATATGTTACTTTCGGTAACCATTATGGTTTTAACATTCCCTTTTTAATGTAAGTTTTAGTATTCATTTTTATGATTTGTGTTTATATTAATGAAACATTCAAGTATTAAACCTTATATAATCTAGATAAATTTTGAGGGAGAAATTCATTTTAAGGGGGGTAGAATCTAACACCCTGATATTTTTTTGATTTATTATTTTTTGAAATAATTTAATCTATTTGATATTTTTCATTTCACAAAACACTATAAATAGTTTATTTTAGATTAAAGAACTATATTTTCATTATATTATATGAAATTGAAATTTAATTGTGCACTACACACAACATATATTTTGTATTTCTCCACTCGTAACACCGAGTTTAGCTTATCTTACATGCAAGACTGAATTTCCTCGATAGCTTATGTAACATGCAAGATCGAGTGTTATCAAACAATAATTCATTATTAAAATATTATTATATAAGAGGATATAACATGGAGATTTAATTAAATATTATAGGATTAAATAACTTATGAATATATAGAGTTTAATTCATTGGTTAGATAATAATGAGAAAAGAATATAGAAACCAAATGAATATAAAGGGACTGGTTTTATAAAAGTCTATTTTTATGTAAAAAATACAATTTATATTAAAAAGATAAATTAATTACTATTAGTGAATGATATTAACTAAATTTTATATATTATAAATAATTTATTATAATCATATAATATATTTTATAGATATATGATAAGAACAACCCCAATTTTATACTTAAAACATTCATTTTTAAAATGGTAGTTTTACCTCTTTTTAATGGAGAACCCATTATAAATATAATGTTTGGAAATTTTATAGATTTAAAATTTCAAAAAACATTATCTTTTAAATTAAAACATAAAAATTATGTTAGGATAAATATTTGGTATTTTTCTACACGGTTTCATTTTTTAATGAATAGTTAAAAATACATAATTTTATTTCAAAACTGCTTTTTCAGCTATTTCATTTATGAGGTTAAATTATATTTTAAATTGATTTTAAAGTTTAATTAGATAAACAAATTATTAATTTAATATAATTTAGTTCATTGGATTCAATTTCTCTTTGAAATTAAGTATAAAAACTTAGCAAACATTTGGACATTTTTACATAAAAACCCACAGTGTCGTCCCATCAATAGGATTTTTTATATTAGATTATACCAATTACGTGATTAAAATTTGAAAAAATAGATTTATTATTTGTAATAATCATAATTTATAATTTCTAATAAGGTAAAATTTGTTTTTTAATAAAAAATATTAGTGAAAGTGAATAAAATTATTTAAAACGGTTAAGAGAAAAAAAATTGTTAACAAAGTACTAAACCATAAATTTAAGACACAAAATGACCTAGAAACTTTCCCAATGCCAATATTTGGGCCATTATTTTTCCATTCACCTTATATTATTTATTTTGGTTGGTTGTTATGACTTATTTTAGGTACAAACATGGGTACACCTAACTTTTTCCAAATGCATCATATCCCATCTATATTAAAGGCCCCCACCTCTCCCTCTTCTTGACACCTCTCCAAAAAATTTGGTTCAGACAATATCTAACCAATAATCTTCCCATAATCCATAAATTCCTCCAATAATCCCCCCTTTTGGAAGAAAGAAATCCAAGTAATCATTTTGGCACAAACCAAATGGAGTTACCAGATTAAGTGGTAACAACTTATCTCAAGCTCCTTTCTTTTATTTTATTTTCCACCGCCTCCACTCTCTTTATTCCATGATTGTATCACAAAACTGGTATATTATATATATTAGGATATTTTTATGTTAATGTTTCCACATATACTTACACACACCTCCATATAATGTGTAACGAACATATGATTTATGTGTATGGTGATCTACTACCTCACAAAATGATGATTGTTCATTTTTCATTATCGCCTCTCATGGTAAAATTATGATGGAGACTTTATTTGTGTATGTTATATATTAAATTTATTAGTTATTTTATTTTTTCTAATAATTTTACAAAAAAAATATATGTATATTTTCCATTTAATGGAAAACGATCATTTTGTTTGAGGAAGTGTGGACTACCACCCCCTCAAAGTGATGTGATTCTTTCACACACTACATGGAATTTATTAAGGATGATTTTAGTGAATTTATATGATATATAAGAAATAATAATTATAATATAATTATAATATGTGTGTGTGTGTGTGTGTCATTTTATTTCTTTCTTTCTATGCGACAACAAAAATGGAAACAGCGTTCATGCGTTCGTACGGCTTACCATCTCGATAAACAGTGTATTCCATTTCCTAATTCTATATATGATATAGATTATTATAATACAAATTTAATGTATATAAATTCTATTTATATCTTATTTTACATTCTTTAAATCATGATATATGTATAAGGACCAAAGATATAACAAATTAATACACATGAAAAGAACAAAGTGGATATTTCACAAAGTGATTTCATAACATATTATTGTTAACAAGCAGGTAAAATAAATTCATAATGAAACCATATAAGGTATTAGATATAATAATATGTTTTTTTGATAGATTTATAATAAACTTATATTTATTATACTATAGTTTTTTATGAGTGTAATGAGAGTCAAGACATAGGGTAAGGGGATTTCATCTGAATTTTTATTTTCATGAGATACATGCTTTATTCACAACCCATTACTTTTGTGGGGTGTGTATACATAACATGTATTTATTATATTATTATTATACTTAAATTTATTACTATTTACATATCCATTTTATGACATTTATTTCATGGTTTTTATGTTTCAAAAGTTTCCAAATCGGTAAAGTAATTTTGTATCAATTTTCCTTCATTGAGACACATGTCTTGTTATGCAGCTATATTTTTCCATGATGTGTAAATAATACCATTGAAAAATTATATCATGAATATAATTCTTTTCATTATATTTTAAACTTCATTTAATTTCATTTTCTTATATGGAGAGTGTGTTTCAAAGTTACTAAGTGGTAAAAGTTTTTTGAAACAATCTCATCTATTTTTGAGATTGTTTATGTTTATACTTACTTTGATGAAATATTATGATCCATATCTTAAGAAATATCATTAATTTTAATACCATAAGGTTTTTCATGATATCTTCATGTATTGTTACCATTAATATACTCTTTGGTTCATAATATAGTTAAGAAAGTGTTTTTAAGAAATCCTGATTTTACCATCTCTTTGGTTAGAAATCTATCTTCATTCAAAACCATGTTTTCAAAAAAGGGTTTCCAAGAGTATTATAATAATATACTATAATCATTAAAATAAATTTTTACCCTTTTTATCTTTTACCTATGTTTTCATATCAATCTTACAGTCATTTTTCAAATGAGACATTTTTCTAAAATTTTTATCATGAAAAATGAATGTTCTTTTTACCTTGTACGACATGTATAGATTTACATGCTATTAATTATTTGAAGATTAATTTTCATGTATAAAAGGACAATTATAAGAATATTTTTTAAAATATATCAAAAAAATGGGTTTCAAAAGTTTTTCAATATTTTTTATTAGTTTTCAATGAAAAACATTTTTCAAAAGGTTTTCAAGCTCTTTTATAATTTTTCCAAATAAAAAGGCTTTAAAAATGTTTCTAATGCTTCCCTTATAATTTTTCAAGTGTATTTTCATGAAAATGGTTTTCCTAATGTTTTATGTCTTTAAGATCCTTTTTCAAAGAAGAAATAATATTTACCCCATTAAATTTTTTCAAAATATTCTTCCAAGTTGTTTTCCTTCTAAGATAACATATTTTGATGTTACTCATGAACTTATAGGAATTTATTAAAAGGTTCCATTCATATTATTGATTGGGTTTTTTTTGTTGATGGAATGATGTTTAAGACTCCCATTTCTTTTCCCCAGGTTATATGCTTTTGAAACCTGCCACTACTGGAAATAGCACCTACACCCACGGTTTTAAACCGTGGGTATAGCCCTTGAAACCGTGGGTATAGGATATACCCACGGTTTCGAGAACCGCCGGCTGCAGTGCCGTCGCAATAGGGCTATACCCACGGTTTTCATAGAACAGTGGGTATAGATGTAGAAAAATTCATATTACCCATGGTTTAACAAACCATAGGTATAGACATCTATACCCACGGTTTTCAAACCGTGGGTATACTGATTTAAATCTCCCCATGTATACCCACGGTTTGAAAACCGTGGGTATACTGAATTAAAACTCCCGACATGTACCCACGGTTTGGAAAACTGTGGGTATAGACTTGTTCCCCAGGTGGAGTAACTACAGCTCCACCTCCCTACCGTTATGCACCTACAGAATCTGCAATCCTGTAATTCACAATACTGCAATTCAGATATATCATAAATCAACAATAATATGAAAATACCTACTCTAGTATATCAATCCCAACATGAAAATACAATGGAAATTAGAGGACCTTATAAAAGAATCTTGACTAAAAAACATAGGAAGACTCACATTCTTACCCTAACTCTAGAATGGGTGTATATTCCCATTCCCTACAAAAGAGCAACTGTTGAGACCCTGGGTGAATAACAACCAATTGAAAGGGTATGAAAGTGAAATTTGTTTGGGAAGGAAAGCATGTGGCATTGCAGGGAGTTAGAACTCCACAGAGTTGACCTGGGGCCTTGCAAGAATACCTGGGAAAGGGGAGGAAACAGCAAGAAATTCAGTGGACAGCGGCATGGGAGGGAGGTGATAATGAATCGCAACTGAACCTTATCCAACAGAAACAATTAAAAAAGGTGTTAGAGCGACACTGTACAGTGTTTGATTCTCCTAGAAGGTTCCCTCCAAGGAGGGAAACCGACCATGTCATTAATCTGAAATACGGGGTAGAACCTGTAAACATTAGGTCATACATGCATGTTTTCCATATGAAGAACGAGATTAAGAAGCAAGTACAGGAGCTAGTGGGGTTAAGATTTATCAAGCATAGTAACAACTCATACTCAAACTTGATAATAAGACGGGGGTGGCAGATGTGTGTTGACTTTCAGGCCTTGAACAGAATAACATTACCAAATAGGTATCCAATTCTTGTAATAGAGGAATTAATGGATGATTTGCATGGAGAGACTTATTTCACTAAGCTGGATTTGAAGTCAGGGTTCCATCATGTTCAAATGAGGGCAGAGGACATTGGAAAGACAACGTTCAAGACTCGTGAGGTGTGATATGAATGTGGTCAAGCCATTTGGATTGATAATGTGTCATCAACCTTCCAAGAAACAATGAACAATATTTTATGATAAATTTTGAGGGAGTCTTAGTGTTTTTTGATGATATCCTTCTTTACAAGAGGATGGGAGGAACCCCAGGAAATGTTTCCACAGCTGCTACAATTAATGAAAAACAATATATTGTATGCTAACAAAAATAAATATTCTTTTGGGAGGAGGATGGTGGAGTATTTGATGCATGTGATTCCAGAAGAGGATGTCTCCATGGACCCAAAGAAGTTGGAATCTGTGGTGAGTTGGTGAGTGTCATGGAATTTTGAATAGGTAAGGGGATTTCTTGGCCTTTCTAGGTACTCTTGAAAATTTATAAGGGATTATGGTAGAAAAGAGGTTCCCAGGAATAGCTAGAGTATATTAAAGCTTCCTTTAATAGGATTTGCAAAAGGAAAGTAACAGAAAATTAAAAGGGAAATACACTTACAATGGAAATTAGAGGACCTCATCAAAGAATCTTGACTAAAAAACATAGGTCTAGTTCTGTTTTGGTCAGCCCTCACCCTCCCCCCTGCCCAGCCCTCCCCCTCCCCCCCTGCCCAGCCCTCCACCTGCCCAGCCCTCCCCCTCCCCCTATGCCCAGCCCCTCCCCCTCCCTCCCCACTGCCCAGCCCTCCCCCTGCCCAGCCCTCCCCCTGCCTAGCCCCCCTCCCCCTCCCCCCTCCCCCTCCCCCCTGCCAAGCCTGTTCCCTACCCAGCCCCCCTCCCCCTCCCCCATGCCCAGCCCCTCCCCCTCCCTCCCCACTGCCCAGCCCTCCCACCCTGCCCAGCCCTCCCCCTGCCTAGCCCCCTCCCCCTCCCCCTCCCCCTCCCCCCATGCCCAGCCCCTCCCCCTCCCTCCCCACTACCCATCCCTCACCCTGCCCAGCCCCCTCCCCCTCCCCCCCTGCCCAGCCCTTTCCCTGCCCAGCCCCCCTCCCCCTCCCCCCTGCCCATCCTCTCCCCCTCCCTCCCCACTGCCCAGCCCTCACCCTGAATCTCCCTGCATGAAAGGACATATTGTGGGTAATTGATTTGTGGAGAATAAATGTATGGATGAAAGGACTGTTTCATGAACTAAAATGAAACAAAACACAAAATGAAACAGAACACAAAATGTATGGATGAAATGAAAGTTTCATGAACTAAAATGAAACAGAACACAAAATGCACCCAACTTGTGAACTAAACAGAAACAGAACTCAACATGGACTCGACAAATGAACTGAACTAAAACATAGCACAAAACGGACCCAAATCAGAAGAAAGCCTTTGTAATCTGTAAAACAGAACATATTGTGGGTAATTGATTTGTAATCTTTAAAAATTACCTACCTACTCAAGAATGTTAAACATGTATGTCAAAAAACACACTAATCAGAAGAAATGTTTACCATTTTTGGATGATAGTAATGTTAAACATGTTTGTCAAAAAATGTACAGATTATAGATAGCAGAAATCACAGTAATCCGAAGATAACATGAAAAACTTGTTTGCCATCAAATTTTAGAATTGATGGTTCTTAATATGTTTTACATACTAAAAAATTGTAAAAATACCCCAAATTACACTCGGTGCAAACATAAGGCCTGATTCTGAGATAAAGGTCTAGGTCGGATTGCTTCAACAGGTTGTCGAATGTGACCAAATCATATCCCCCTTGGAGATAGTACTGCAGGAAAATAAAAAGACAATAGTTAAAACAAATATAAATTTCAAAAAGTACATGAAACACTACTTTCCTAGAAGATGCAGCAGAATAATGTATCAAACAGAGCTGCATACTGTCAGTAGGAACCAACTCATAATATAAAATCCACATAATGTGAGTTTATCCTCTCTTAACACCCTGTAAAAATTGGTTCCAAATTATTAAAATAGAATTATAACCATGAAGACAAGATATAAAATACATGCTCTAGTGTATATATTTTTTGGTTGGAGTGCAATTGAAGTTAATTTAGGATTCACTGGGATTTTATGCAGGAATTAGTTAAAAATTTAACTGCATATGAAGAGAACACAAAAAATATAATACTAAAGAGAAGCATATGAAGGGAGATGAGGAAAACAGAAAGGAGAATTTTGACATAAGTTAAAATAAAATACCATTATAGTAAACCATATACCCAAAAATTAGTAAAAACTGACTAAAAACTCACTATAATACAAATTAGAAAATAACCAAAAGGAGACAGGTTTTAGAAAATTATCTGTCATATCTGGAAACCTTGTAACCACTAAAAAGAAAATTTTGAAACAGATTGGGAACCCTTGTCAATCACCAAAGGAAAACATATATGTTTCAACATTAACTATCAAATATGGAACCATTGTAACCACTGGAGGGAAACATATATGTCTAAGTTATGTTCATTCATCCCAATTAACAGAAATTTTCAAAAATTCTGAATAGAAATAGATAGGTAGTGACTGAAGTGTCGGCCTTATTCTCAATCACATCACTCAATCTGCTTTGAAGATACTTCTTTAGCTACTTCAAGTAGCAACAATAAAGCCCGAAAGAGCCTCCCCAAAATGAATCAAAGATATCTACTATGATCAATGATGAAGCTTACTTACATGGAATGAATAGGAATTGCTGATCTTTCTAAAGGCATCCACCAGAAGCGTGAAAGAAAAGAATAAAAAGATATCAGTTTTTGTCTAAAAATAAGAAGATATAAGTACATTCTATATAATTTGTATTAGTCAAAAAACAATATCCGTTGGATATTGACATGACTGAAAGGGTGATAAAACTCTTCCAGTGGTTTTGAATGACTGAAGTTGAACACTGCTTTAACATAAATACATAACCAAATCATTTAAGTCATCAAAGTCCATATCATAATAACTGTGTAAAACCGAACAGGTTTAGAATTTATTCTTTATTTTAAAACAAACCATAAATTATTTTGGATGGAGGAATGCATAATTTAGGGTGACACGGAAGCATGAGTGGGTGACATGTAGGAAGAATACACCCGTCTTTAGTATATATAAACATGCATGACATGAGGATAATTGTGCTCAAGAGACACATATGAAAAACAAATAGAACAAAAGGCACTATGCATGCACCTAGTGGTGTCCAGTACTCAAACCACTGAAACAGAAATGTAAGTACACAAGAATAGTATATAATGCACTACGTTGTAAGAAGTGTATGAAAGATGAATGCATAGGGATGAATTTTTATTTTTGTAGTTATTGTGTAATCATGTATAATAAATGAAAGTATAGGTTTCAGGGTTGAAGAGTGAGTGACCATGAATCATGAAACATTGTGAGGTTTTTGTGTGATGAGGAGTTCTTATTGAGGAAAACACATGATCATATATGCATGTATGTAGAAAATTAGGATTTGGATCTTAAAATGGTATATTTATTAATGATTTGTGACATTCATGGTTAAACATAATTTTACTGATAAAAGTATAAAATAAATCACTATTTTTAATAGATACTATCATTGATCAAATTATCCATTTCTAACAAAGTTGATAGTAGATTTATGAGATATAAATTAAGGCTCTCAACTCACTGGCTCCTAAAATAAAAACTGTACATGTAGCAATTTTTGAGACACATGTAATGAGTGTTTGAAGTGGAAGTGTATTTTGAAAAATAATGAAAAGATAAATAGTAAAAGTTGATGGGAGATATAGTTTAGGGATCAAGAAGGATGAGGGGGGTCTTTCATGCTATGTGCATTAATCTGGACATAATGTGTGTGAAGTGAAGGTGTGATTCATGTATACAATGTGTGAAGTAGAGGTCTCTACAAGGTTATATTATCAACAAAATAGTGTACACAATGTGAATTAATATAGAACAATTTTTATTCATATAATTAATTCATACCCCAAGCATAGTTCCTGAAAAAACAATATATTCATTATGAAAGGAAGGAGTCAGTACCATTCTCAAAGAAAATACGAAACAATTGATGTGAATAAAATTTGAGGGAACTAAAAATTCATTTTATTTAAGAGATATAATAGTCAAAATATATTAAGATCTTTAACTGGAGAAGAAGACATGTTTCCCTAGTATTCAAAAGAAAATGAACTGTCAAGGAGTTGGACCTGGGTGACTCTTCTATTAATATTTTTCAATCTTGCACTCCTTTCACAAGTTCCCCGTCCTCTAATTTGGATGATAACTCCTCAGTTAATTCTCCTATTAACAAGAAACCTTCTACTATGAAGACATTGGTTTCCAATAGACACTCTTCAACTCATCATCATCTCTGTCTTCGAAATTGTTTTCAGACTAGATCTCAGTTGCATTCCAAATCTAAATCCAGGCCTGCAATGAAATTTTATAAGGGTCTGGGAGCAGTGCCAGAAAAATATTCCTTCGATTATTAATCTCCTCCTATAAAACTCCTAGAGTGTGGGTTGTCCAGTAAAAGCATATTTTTTTCTCCAATGATTTTTTTCTTCAATATGTTTCTATGGTTGTAGTTCTTGAAACCAAACAGGTTTCTTCAAATATCAAAGACTATGATCATCATTTGAGAGTACACGGTTTTCTAAATGGATTCGCAGCCAACTCGCATATATGGATATTCTGTAATGAAGAAATCTCTATAGAAATCATTTCTTCCTCCAATCAATGCATAAATATAAATCCCTATATGGGATATAGGATGCTTTTTTCAACTATTTAACCTAAATGCGAGGTTCAGTCCTGTGAGTCCCTTTTAGATGATTTGATCAGCTTTAAACTATATGATGCTCCTTAGTTAGTTGGAGGAGTCTTAAACATTGTAGCCTCTCTTGGGGAAAAAATGGATGTGGACCCTTTCCTAGAAGAGAATTTCATTCCTTCCTCTCGTTCATGGAATCCAATGGACTCTCATACACAGGTTTGTCAGGTGATCTGTTTAAGTGGTACAATTACCACCGCGGGAACCGTCAGTCTTGGAGCTATCCTGATCAGTGCCTTGTTAATGGAGTGGAGGTTTCTTCCTTTCCTAACATCAATTTTTTACACCTGGTTCTTGGTTTATCTGATCACTACCCAAAAATATTCCAAAGACACAAACTCAAAACCATTCAGCAACATTCCATAATAAAGAAGCCCAAAACCACCAGAAATAAATGTCTATCATAACAACCAGAGGCCTAGGGAACTACTCCCTATAGGATGGTTTTGGCCTTTAAATTATAATTAACATACCAACTCACCAAGCGTATGAACTTAAACATTTAAAGTGATTCCTAGGGAACTACTCCCTATAGGATGGTTTTGGCCTTTAAATTATAATTATAAATTAAGAATTATGCATGCGTTTTATTTGAGATTTTAATCTTGTTATATTTTTATTATGCATGATGTCAATATAATCCTCTTTTATGCTCTCTTCAGCTGCTGGGTTATTTTACAGCAGGTGAGCCCTGGACAGAAGCTTCATATGCAACCAAAAATGGTTCCAAAAAGAAGCAAAGCTACTTTTCTGCTGAGCAACGGGAGCATGAGATTTTTGAGCTTTTTTTGACTGCCAGGTTTCAGCCTAGGTATGTGATGGGTTTCTTTGGATCGATTGACACTCATGCAACAAAGAGGAACCAAAAAGGAACCAAAATTCACATTATCAATATGTATGAAACCTAAATAATGTAAAACTAAAATGAAGAACGTTGTGTACCTTGCACCATTTGAGGCATATCAAAAGTTAAACCCTCTAAGAACTAGTGAAAGTTAAGGGAGACATAGCCTAACTTTGCAATGAAAATATGTCACTTTTTGATGAATATTTTCAAAGAATAGTTTCTGAGAAGGAAGTTTTTAAGGCTATTGTGACTGAATTATTTCATGCATTAGAGAAGTTATACAAGGTAACTATGAGTGTCAAGGATGCACAATTGAATTTAAAAGAAAACAGAATTAAAGAGCATTAAAATTACCTTAAATAGTTAAGTAATATTCATGATGAACAAGATAAGTTATTGAAGAGTGATAGGGAATTCAGGTTATTATCAATGGAAGATAAAAATATCACCCTCAACTTGATGTGTACTAAGTAGGAGATAAAATTGATAAATAATATATTGGTTTATACTAGACCTTCTCAAATATATGAAAAGAATAATGAAACAACTCAAGTATCAAGGATAAACTTTCCCTAAATAGGGACACTTGTAGGTTGTAAATATTACTTAAAACATGTTAGGAAAACAACCACCTCAGGCACATAGAATAAGAACACCCACATTCCAAAAGGCCTTGCATACAATAATTAGGGAGATCTTGTATCCTATGGATAGAAACTAATGTTTTAATTAGTTTTATGACGAATAATAATATTTGTTAAATAATAAATATGATAAATATGAATCTTACATGAAGAAAATAATGAAGCCAAGAAATCCATAGGAAAATCATTCATAGAGATTCTAAGTGAACATTTAAGGAATTTTGAACATTTGGACAAGAAGTTATCATAAATTTACGCAGTACAGTTAGCTGGGTTGATTTATTTCCCACTCTATCGACCATAATCGGTCAAAAATAATTTTTAATATTTGGATAAATTTGTCTATACCCTAAGAAGAATGACATCTATAAAAAACATACAAGAAATTCTAGCAAAATGATGGAAATTAAAGTGAAATGACTAGGGGAAATAAAAATCAGCCACTTATTCAATGAAAATCAGCTCGCAGAAAGTGTGTAGTCAACTTGCTGAGGCATTTGATATAAGAATAGGTGATTAGTTTAAAAAGAATAAAAAATCAAGGAGAAAAAATTACAAAACCTAAATGCAATGAATTGGTCGGGACGTTGCCGGAGGAGAGGGATCCTACAGGGGGGAAGGGGCACGTCGCTGGAGCTGGAGGAAGGGAGGCGGAGGCCGAGACGTTGAGGTGGAAATGCAGGCCGGGAGGTCGAGGTCGGGAGAGGATGTGGAGTCCGGAGTGGGGATGAGATGGTCGGGTACCGGTGGTCGGATGGCCAGGAGGCGGAGGTCGGAGAGGGGAGTAGAGGTCTGGGAGGCAGAGGTCGGATAGCCGAGAGGCAGTGGTCGGGGAGGGGGGGAGAGGGACAGAGGCGGAGGTCTGGAACCTAGGGTTCGAGCGGGGGAGCACGAGAGTGAGGAGGAGGGGGAGCGCGATACGGAGTGAGAAGATCCCGATGGGGGGGGGGGGTGAAATTGTGGATTGAATACCCACGGTTCTAAAAAAACCGTGGGTATTGATAAACAAAGAAGGAATATCCCCACGGTTTATAAAACCGTGGGGATAGATGTGTGGGGATAGACCCCTTTTCCAGTAGTGCGCTTCATTTAAAAGGTTTTGATTTGATGAAATTATTATAAAACCTATCTCTTTTCCATCAGTCATGATGTGATGAAAGGTTAACGATACCCTTTTCATTTCATGGGTTATTATTTTAATTTTATATAACCTATCTATTTTAATGGGTTATGATATGATTAATTTCTTGTGGCACACGCATGTATGATTTCATTATGGGATGTGTGGGACATATGTCTCCCTCCAATTCATTAGTAATGATAATGTTTTTTGAGATAAAAGGGTACATGGGAGGGCATCCAAATCCTGAAATAAGATGGTACATAGGAGGACATACCATGCCTGAATCAATAGGGTACATGAGAGGACATCTCAATATCACAAGAAGAGGGTTAACTGGAGGACATACTATGCCTAAAACAAGAGGGTACATGTTAGGGAATCCCAATACTAAAGCCGGCACATGGGTGATTAGACCAAGCCTAATAGGTTACAAAGGTCTCGGTAAGAAGCATTGACATAGGGTTTCCATATTCTTGTGTGTCTACTATAATTCCATGTATTATTCATATATTATGGTTTCATGGCTTATTTTCTTTATTTCCATATGATTCTTGTCTTATAAACAACTAATATTTATTCCATGATTCATGTTTATGATTTTTGATATGTAGGGTATGATATTCTAATGATCATGATCACATTATTATACCCTTATTTTCATGATATTCTTACACATTTCCATTATTTACTCTTACAAGGCATTTCAGCTCATCTATTTCTTATTTTTCCCTTCCCCAGGTTATATCGAAAGGTTTTTATGTTGAAATACTAAGGGAAAAAATACTTGTGGGAACCATTAAAAATATTTCATAAAGTTATAATACTTTTGTTCTATGTTTCCAAAGTCACTAAAATAGTATTATATTTGGTCATATTTTTTTAAAATTTTTTAATTATTCCACAAAATTTATGTAATTTTAATGTATGAATAGAGAGTTTCGCTATAAATTTTGTGATATTTAAGAATTTATCTTTTTAATATGTAATTTTTGGTTCTTACATGATTAGTTGTGTTATTGATTGATCAATATCATGGTTCATACATTACACCATTTAGATTCTGGTCACAACATGGCCATATATGTAGTTCCATGAAGAGTTGGCTAAAATAGAGATTCCCAAAAAATAATATAGTAACCCTTATGTTAGAAGTGAATTTGACTCTTAGATATTAAATTTTCAAAAAGTTAATATATTATGTATTGAAATTTTATAGCGTAACCCTTATTTAAGTAAACCTTATGTATCGCCCTTTTTCAGGAATGTATTTCGTAATTATGCTGATATATCTTACATTTTGAATTTTTTTTTTAAACCTTATGTATCCTATGTATTTGGGAAAATTCAAAAGTATTGGATATTTATCAAAGGTAAATTCATTATGTACTATCTCAATGAAATATTTCACATGAAATATGTTATATATACACAGTGTGATCATTCCTTTTCCACATTTCACATGCCTTCCATTTCATAAAATTAGTATGCATTCTTCACAAATATTATATTTCTCAATATGAGATTTCGTTTTCTAAATTTTTATTACACAAGAGTCTTAAATGTAATGTATAAGATTAAAAATTTCCTACGTAAGAGATATCTCTTTACTATAGATAAGGAAATATTAATTTTATCTTGAATCATATTTTATGATTGATAAGGGAATTATCAATCATAAGATTATCATATTCAATAACATATCCCTTCTAAACTATAATATTATATCACTATGTGAAGTTTTACTACTGTAGTTTGAAGCCCTGGTTGTTGAGATTCATTGCTTCTATCTTATTGGAATTAATTATGTCATGTTTCATAGGTTGCATTGTGGTTTTGGTCTAGATTTATCGGGTTTGATTTTTATATGAAAGTTATTCCCCATAATTCTAGGTAATTAAACTATTTCATCATGGTGATTATCATTATTCCAAGAGATTCCAGGATTACATTTAATTTTTGAGAGTTTACCAAAAATTAAAGGGAAGAACCCAGTGGGGTAATGTCATGATCATCGAAGGCATGTTTTGACTGATCCCAATAGGCCATGATTTTTTCGGTCATGTTGTGATTTCATGTATCTAAATTTTATTGTAAGATTATTTTTACCCTTATATTTAGTTTTATTTATTCTATTTATTCTAAACTCTAGTGGATATTCAGATCTATCTTAGAGATCCTTGGTGTCCATGGAACATCTGTGAACTTCTGGTTCATATGATTGATTCATCCTTTATTTAAGTTCACATTATCTTTATAGATTTCTTATTTCCTTCTAACAAGATGGTTTTAGTCGTAATAGGTGTTAGTGTATTATTTAAAATGTATTTACATGAAGTAGGTTAGTGTAATATTATCATATGATTCATTGGTTCTTGGTTTCAGTTATCTTGAGGTGGAATTATTCAATTTTTTTGAGGTAGGGTATTTATATTCTTTTGTTCAATCATCTAGAATATTATATTACACTAAATTATATATAATATTAAAAATCATATTAATTGATCCATAATCATTTGGATTGTTATACAATACTAATATAACAACCTAGATAACTTATATTGGTTCTAATAAACATGTTTACTATCATCCTCATTGATTGGAACCCCTCTATTTAGTTCCATAAGTTGTGACCCATTTTTTTGTGCCAATCCAACCTTTATCAACCTACCTCTTGGTCTATATTCTAATACAGATCTTGGAAATAGTAACTTTATACTATTACCTCAATATTGATGCTAAATGTTTGGTTCATGGGAATATGTTATTTCATGACTTCTTTTATTCTATATAACACTCCCTTCTCTCAAGCTCGGTGTTGAGATTTATGTTCTGGGGGAAGGAGATATTATATGTTTCTTATTTCATTTAATTTTTACTTTATAATAGTCATATTATTATTACTATTATTCCATGTTTAAATAATTATTAAGAGATACTTTTATAATAATGATACTATGTGGTATCCCATGTGATATGAAAAACATTTTGGAAATGGCGTCGAAAGGAAATATAGAATAATAATGAATAGTATTTAAAGATGAACATTTTATTAAGAATATTCATAATACTTTCATCATTGATTATATATTGGATATATATTTTTACATTGTGTTGATGATAATATAGTGAATCATATTTGAAATTTTGGTGTGACTTAATATATGTAATATGATTATTGTAAAAGAAACCCTAGAACAAAAGTTTAAAGGATATAGAAAAGATTTATGTAGTGTGTGTCCATTTTCTTATTAAGGGTTGTATTCATAGGATATATTTAGGGTTTGGTTCAAGATTAATGTTATTCCCTTACTTTTATGTCTAGAAGGTTAGTTTAGATAACTGGTATTTATATTATTTTTTTGAGATCGACTGTTATTGTAAATATATTGAGAGTATTTTCTACCTTTTATGTTTTTTTCATCCTAAGGATGTTGTCTTGAGATTATATTTTATATAGTGAAAAGTTATAGGTAAATAGAGGGTTTAGTATGTCTTCCCTAGAGTTATTACATTAGTTTTGTTTAATGTTGATTCATGTAACATCACTACGAGGTTTAAGGGTTTATTAAAGTAATAGTTGGGAAAGTCATAGTGGTGGAAGTAATAGGATATTTTGGTTATATTCTATAAGTTGTGTTTTAGATATTAGTTAGCTATTTGTGTTGGTAATTTTTATCTTAGGAAGTGGTTTTTGAGGATAGAATGTTAGTTAATCATAATTATGTGGATGGATTTAATTAACATGGTAATTAATTGGAATAGAGAAAATGAATAACTTATGGGGAAGTTTAGAATTATATATAGTAATCATAATAATACTTATTAGTGATATATTATATGTTATAGTGATGAATATTAGATTATAAAATGATTTTTTCAATTTATTAGCTATTTTTTTAAAGTTGTATCTTCTGATACCTTTTGATATTTCATATATTATTATTGTATGTGTTTGTTCAGTTGATTTATTATGTATTAGATGACTTATTGTTTGTTTGTGTCCAATATTATGATATTATATATGAATGATGTGATAGATATTTGTTATGTGTATACTTTTTTGGGTTATAATAGTTTAAGGTATAGTTTATCTATGCACAAGTTGTAATGGGTCAAGGTTATTTCATATATAGTCTTTATAGATTGTAATATAATTAGATTTTGACATATATTTATATATTCACATGGGTTTTAACATCTTAAGGTGAAATATTTTTATATATAAATATGTGGTCTATAATGTCTCAAAGTTACAATACATGAACCACTTTATAGTCTATAATGGATTCATGTTATAACATGCGTGCATATTCTTGAGTTGTGATGGCTTAAGGTTATATCATGTATTTTCTCTATAATGGATTTTGAATATAGCATGATTTAATGAGATGATAATGTGGTGATGTGGTGGTTTTTGATATGTGGTAGCGGTTGTGATGATTGGATGATTTGATGTGGTCATTGTTATAGGGATTTGGTGGTGGTTGTTATGTGGTTGTGGTCAAAATCATTTGATGGTGATGATATGATTATTCTTGGTTGATGATATAGTGAATTAATTATGATTGATTAAAGAGTAATGATATTTTTTTGGACCTCTTATTCTATTAATATATGATCATAAAAATCTGAAATCACCCACATTTTTTATACTACTAGTTTATTGATCAAATATAATGAATGAAAGTGACATTGTTAAATGAGGTGGTTATGCGATTTAGTAATATTACATTTTATTCCAAACTTTCTTACTTTCCTGGTCCATATCCTTGATTATCCCACGTATCTTTTTATTTGATCCCCTGAATATCATTTGTGGTAATTTTATTTCACAAGGATATTGATTTTTTTAAAAAAATATTATCCACCTAATTACTTTCAAGTTCTCAAATTGCTATTTTTTTCAAACATGTTTCACAATATATTTTGATGAATATTGGGAATATTGATATTCATTCGGGTGAAACTAATTCTAAGAGTTCCTTCTTGAATCATCATCAGATTCATTTTATTCAATGACAAATAGAGATATTTTATGTGTAAGAATTCTAAGCTTTTCAATATCTATATATAGTTGTTTGGTGGTTTTCCTTATTTTCCTATAAATTATTAGTGTAATTCCTCCCATGTGTGTGATTGATTCCCAAGATTCTAGTCACCAAACTGAGGCCTACTTGAAGTGAGATTCAAGGGTCACCCCTGTCCTCACTAGCAACTTAGGTGGGGTTATAGTTGGTTTGGATCATAAAAATTACTAATTGGTCACCAATTTCCTCTTATTGAACATTTTTCCTTCATAAGTCATTACTATGACAAATATACTCGTTTAAAAACCCTTTTTCATATTTATTATTTTCTTGCCCATTAAATATCATAAATTAATAAATAATATAAACCTTAAATATTTTAATATATTTTAATTTTTTTATTAAACTCTAATATCATCTAGTTTACACCATCTTTTTTAAACTCTCTTAAAAACATCATCTCACTTGTGGTAGTTTTGTGTCTCCTAAGTAATTAATAACATATTTTTCAATTATTGTATTTAGATATATTTGTAAAAATTTTATTTATAGTTTAATATTACATAATAATAAAGTAATGTAATTTCTATTATTTTGGGATGATTAAGTAGTCATTATTATTCTGTCATTAGGTTTAAGAAATAATAGTAAATTTTAATATTCAAAAAAAGATTACTAGAAAAGAATATGTAAATTGGATATATTTTTTGGTATATTAGACTCCATAACCTATAGAATGACATGAAATATATACCATGAATTTTCAAGAGCTTATGGAATCATTGGAAAATGACCTTTGTGTTCGGATCAACATTATCTTCTAATAAACCACTAGAGTATGTTCACCAGAACATACTCGTCGGAACAAAGTATGAGAATAATTACCATACTAAGATGTACCAGAACATAGAATACATTCCACACCTATGTCAATGAACCAAAACTATAACATTCGAACACACAAATGATTAGTTTTAGAATACAATGATAAAAATGAATGTAAATAAAAATAGGAATATAAATTTTATAGAGTTTGGACACGAGTCCTTCGGTGGGGGAATGTTTCTTTACTTTTATTAAGAAAATTTATTATGATTAAAATTACATTTCCTTTAATAAAATTATCATGCTACTTTTTATAGTAGAAACGAGTTGGGGAAAATGGTAACCATATCTTCTAATATCTATGGTGAGTGCTTCCGTATAGATCCTATCTTTATAACAATCCCACCACTAGTTCAAAGACATATACAATCACAAATGTATCTTATGGTGAACAATGAATTCTCTTGAAAGTATCAATAGTTTACTCTTTTGTTTGAAACATTCAGTTTATATATTCCAATATTTTTCATAACCGTTGGGTAAATCATTCATAAGGACTCTTATATACTACCAAGTTTACTTTAATGAAATTAATTTTCACCTCTACAATGCCTCCATTGTATTGATAAATTGGTACCTTACAATTATACCTTCCAGTCATCATCATCGAATCATTTGATATTCAAAACTTATGGAATTAAAAAAAATTATAGTTGCTAATATACCTTCTCTATCTAAACAATCATAATTTAGAGATCTAAAATTTCTCCTTTTGGAACTTCCGTGACTAGGAAAATAATTTAACATACAACTAAAACCCAACAGACTCCCAATAAAGAATCATTTTATAGGATTTACCACTGATTACTCAATTATATTTCACAAAAATTATTCTACTCTTCAAACTTACATTGCATCTTCATGCTCCCCCCCCCCCATGATTTAGATCATCTAAGCCTGAAAGAGGAAGAAAATCACCTCATCACATTCTAGACTCAAAGCATTGTTGGCATATCCACTAAATTTTGAACTCCTTTAATATTATATAGATCCAAAACACTATCCTTAAAAAACATTCAGTTGATGTGACACTTCATCTGAATATGATTCATCTTGGAGTGAAACAACATATTTTTAGCCAAGATAATTTCACTTTTAGAATAAAAAAATAGCATCCCATAATCTTGCCTCATTATGAGATCTACCAATATCTCCTTCAACTAAATTATATCCTTACAATATTTTGTTAATGAAACATAATTTCTTCTATTATTGAGAACAAAACTACCAGTTGAATCTTTTATATACAAATCACATTCATCTCTTCTACATTGAACACATATTGAGTGTTTCAGTCTCCCCTAAAATAAATTTTATAAAACCCCTGTAATGACTCATCCATTACAATGAAAAGTGTCAATATTTTAGGACCATTAAGTACTAAATCATCATATTTAAAAGACTATCCATGTTCTATTAGACGATGAAACATTAATATATTAACTTCACCCACTTCTCGTATGATGTATCATCAAGTAAAAAATCATTGAATAAATAAATCTTCAAACTATTAATGTGAAGTGAACATTTTCCATGTAATATACCTTAACTTAC
Source organism: Viscum album (assembly GCA_963277665.1). Classification (NCBI taxonomy): domain Eukaryota; kingdom Viridiplantae; phylum Streptophyta; class Magnoliopsida; order Santalales; family Viscaceae; genus Viscum; species Viscum album. The sequence continues at coordinate 1,721,791,710 of OY728161.1, forward strand.
ATTCACTGTTCCTTCTATTTTATTATTTTAAAATTCCTAGACAAGGGAGAAGTTATAGGTTTAACTTCACTTATTCCTAAGTGCTTTGACACATTCTGGATGTAATTATACTGATTTAAGTAAAAACTATTATAACTTAATCCCCTTATGATCCTCTTCCCCAACATCCATTTTTTCATGATAAAATTATTTATATTAAATATTTCAAACAATTAAACCATTCAATCCTTGATCATTTCCATCATCGATCCAAAAATAAACATATCATCAATATAGATAAGTGGGATGATGAAGCTCCAATCATCAAACACCTTTTAATAATACAAATGGTTATAATATCTCAGTATTAACATTTAATCCCCCATAAAAGCATTGAATTACTAGTTCCACTAAATAACACTAACTTCAAACTATAAATGACATCATTCATCTTTTAATCAAGGACAACATTCTGATTCTCCATGATACCAAACAAATACTTTATATAGATCTTCTTATCTAATTCCCCATGATGGAATTTTATCTTTAAATACAATATTCAAGATGAAAAACATTTATAGAAACCATACTATGTATCATCCAGATAGTCGTATGTTTTACTAACGGTGGGAAGATCTCAGATAAATCCACACCATTCATTTGATGAAAACCTTTCATAACTAGTCATGCCTTGTCCCTTAATCAAAAATTTTATTCCTCTTTTATCCAATAAATCCATTGATTTTAAAAAACATTCTTCAGAGTAGACCACTCAATTAAGTCTTTTGTTCCAAATACATGGCTAGAATCAATCTCACCCATTAGGAAAAACTCCCACTAATTCAATTATTTTTAATTTATTTCCCCTTTTAGGATATTAGGCACTCTATCTCCCATGAGTAATAGGGAATACATATCACTCTTATACCTATTTTATTGAAATATTACTCTGCTAGACCTCTAAAAATATCTCCATGGATTTTATCCTTCTAGTATTGTAACTTATTAATATTTTATAAAGATATTTATTCCAAAAATCAACACCAATATACCATAGTCTTATATATTTTTGGTACATTTAGCATTGACAATAGAATAAAAACTTGAATACCTTTCAGAGCCTACTCTAGATAGTTTTTTGTTTTTACTATCAGTATACTTCCTAGATTTTCTAAAACATTTAAAACTTTTATACATCTATCCAGTTGTATTTCATCCCATGAGATACTTTTATTTCATCTATAATCTTAAAAAAGTTTTGATCCTTCCATAGGATCTTATTATTAAAGATAACATTTTGAATTTTGACAAACTTTCAATGGTTGTTATCCCATATTTTAAATCATAACTCTTCTTCAACTTTGATAAAAAATTAACACACTTAGGTTTTAACTTCAACCTTTTCCCTCTCCTTAGCATCAACGTGGACATAGAGTAGTGCACTTAAGATTTTTATATGGGTAAAATAAACATTCCTCCTTTTCCTAAAGACTTCCAAAATTTTATTCCCCAATAGAGAAGAGGTACTCTTGTTGATCAAGTATTCCTCACAATTTACCACTTCCACTCGAAATCCCCTTGGAAAGCACTCATGAATTATTATACTTTATTCCTTTTTATCCAATGTATAATTAATACACTCTAAGACATCATTTTATTTCCAATTTATAGGTATTATCTTCTCAAACTTTATATTGTTCTTCTTGTATAACCTTTAAAGCTCCCAAGTTTTTTTACTTCGAGTAATTATTAGAACTCAAGAACTTCATCATGTAACGTCTCTCCATTTCCACCATGGATCTTTATGAGATAAAGGTATCACTACCTTGAACTAGTGTTTGATAGAGAAATACAAAAAAAAATTGTGTCACATTATCTATTAATATCATATAAAACAATGAATCTCTATAAGAATGAATTGTATCTTTCCATTGTAAATTTGATGAGTCGACTCTAACTTATGGTTCATTGGTTCCTTGTCATCTATTTGTAAGGACACCTTCCACTACTTTCTAAGGACATAATTTTTTATACTTTCATTATTTATGCTATTTATATTCAACACTCATTTAACAATTATTCATTTCATTCCCTTCTCACCCAAGTAAACTAGTTAGTCATGCGATAACATTTTGGAAGTGAATTTTATGACACACATAATAACTTTTGATACTCCCATGAGGTAAAAAATTATTTACTTCACTAGTTTAGACACTACCATGGAACCATATTAAATTTTCCACACAACATCCATAAATTTTGTATAGAAACTTGCATCGTCTAACTATCCAATGAAAATTAAGTTTTCTCTAAATCCCAGTATATGCCACATGCTTTGAAACTCTAGAAAATTTCTATTAGTTTTTCATACTGAAACTGCAGCCTTATATATGATATAAATAGATTCATCACACATAATATGTACATTAAATATTATTTTGAAGGTATTTTTCTCATAATCCTCATCTCATATGTTGAGTGAAATGATGTTACAAAGTTAATAATCCAAGTCTCAAGTGATATAGTGGAACATAATAGTAGAATGGAATTATATTTCAATACATGAGTCAATGATCCAATTATAGAAGAATATATTCTATAATTCACTATTTTCATGTTGCAATATTTCTTCATGTGACCTTTCTTCCCATAATTCCAATACATGGTTCCACCTTCCACCTAGATACTCCTACTCCAAAATATGATTCCTTTAAAAAAAATTAACATTTTTGTATTGTGGAACATCCACGTTCTTATTAAATTTAATAATTCCTAGAAGATACATGGGTCTCCTTCTGATAAAGTTCTTCATTAAATATCATTTTTATGACATCTGTAAAAAAACTAAACCATACTAATTAAATTTCTAAATGTTCTAACCATTGAATCCAACGAATGAAGGGGGGAAGAGAATAATAACAATTCCCACTTTGCATCACAAAATTTCACCTTCATTAATTCCAAATTACTTTTTATAATTTTTAATTTTTTGATATGATCTTTGGAAATTTGACTTTATAATATTCTCAAATAAAAAAACCTCTACAATAGGAACACCTTTTTGATTTTAGATACTTTATCTTATATATTTATGAGGGTATTCAAAAGATTCGAAGAAATTTTAACATACTTAATGTTATAGACAATCTTATAAGCTAATCAAATCTATATCAACCATAGTTCTTTCTTATGCAGTCTCTTACATTCTTTTTTCTTCATTTATTCCATCTTGGTACCCATCATTAGAAGATCAAGGTCCTTCTACAATAAAAAATCCTCTATCATAATTATCTAGAAACCAAAATTTATTTAATTGAACATATCCACATGACCCATATCCTCATCCAATTCTATAACTTCCAGTCATTACTAAACTCCTATTATATTTTGGAAATCATAAAAGGTGTTAAGAACTTCTCATCAGAAATATCGTAAAAGTAAAAGGGTAGAAGGATGCTACTGAATTGATCTCTAAAACACCTTTATTAGGGTCTGATAATCCCAAAATCTACATCCAATTATATAATAACACTTTAGGGAATCATTGTTATCTTCCATTAAACCCATAAAATATTTCTATCGGAAAATAATAGGTAGAATAAATACTAGAATGATCCCCAATATATGATGTATCGAAACAAAGAAGACACACCTCGCATAGATCACTACACCATAATGTTAACCTTTAGATGCACACAATTAATATTTATAGATGATAATAATAAAAACGAAAAGAAAAAAATAATAATATTACAATTTTGACATGGCTTGTTTATGAGTCATAATCCATAGGGGAATGCCAATTTACTTTTATTAAGGAATCAAAGGTTGATGAGAATTTACTATTTTTATTCAAATGATACATCCTACCATTTATAAAATATCTATATTGTATAAATGGTCATTTTATAGTTTTATATCCATTATGAGTGATTCCTTGTTCCCATGGAATCCCTCCAATTGATCAAATAAGTCAACTACCTTAACTTTTCTCCTAATAAATAGTGCATGATACAAAAACTATTGTGATTTCACTCTTAATATTGGAATAGTCATTCTTATAAATTCCTACCTTTGTTTCATCCATGAGGTAAATCATTAATAAGGACTCATACATACTCCCAAAGTTACTTTAACATAAGTAATTTATAGCTCTACATTATATACATTGGATATATCAATGTGTAAATTCGGATTATACCATGTTTCTATCATCATCCGATCATTCAGTCTATGTAAATCCCTGAATTATAGACTTCATAGTTTTTGTAACACCATATCCATATAAAATATAGAATGTTAGAAACCTATAATTTCACTTTCTAGTGGTTATAGTTCCTTATATGAAAACTATTTTTTATTTTTAGCTAAAACCCAAAACTCTGATTGTTACCTCTATATCAAATAAATTTTGGAACGATAAACTGAACAATGTCTAAAAGGTTGAAATAAAAAATATAAATTTAACAAATCAATAAAATTTGATAATATTTGATTATTATAGAAGAAATAAATGATAAAAATGTTCTTAAACAACTAATTAATGAATGTAAGTTGGCTATTCAGAAACTTAGAGGAGCTTCCAAAAAAAGTTAGGACTCAAGTTAAGGGTTCATTTCCCACGCTTTCTCATTTATAAATATATGATCTCTATCACTCTCAACCTCTCTATGTCTCTCTTCCTATTTATGCACATATAACATACCTACCGTATGTCCTTTATGCTTACTATTTTTCATTTTTTAGAGATATTCAAGATATAAATTTTAACTTTTTATTGTTTCCATAAGTAAAATCGTATGAAGATTATAAAGGAATATCCTTCATTTTCACTCTCTATTTCCAAAATTCTTATTATGTTGTTCCACTCTCATAAAGATTATTCTACCCCTTTGAATTCCAAATAAAATCCTCCTTATTTTAACATAAGAATATATTGGTTTATTTTTGGTTATATGAATAACTTATAACTTCACCCCTTATAAATATGATTTCCCCTTTCATTAAAAGATCAATAAAAGAGTTTAATGACATGACTTCTTGTTAACATTTTCTTCTGATTTTTCCTTCATTTTGATATCTATTTTTATGAACAAAGGTCCCTTTTTAATAAATAATTTCCAATATTCATTAATCTCTTATTTTCATGGGATTATAAGTGATTCCATGAGGTTTAAGTAATTTTATACTTATTATGTTACCCATTTCTTTATCGTGGTTTAATTTATTGTTTATTTTTTGTGCATATTTATTTTTTATTTGTTAAAGATTTTTGTTATATTATAATAAGAATTATTAGAAATAGATGAATTAATTAAATCACCTTTGTTGAGAATCTCAATGCAAGATAATATGAGCCCTGCATAAAAACTAAAGTGAATAACTATTGTAAATAAGTGTACCTTACACTAAATATCCATTGTATCATATCATTTAATTTAAAATGACTTATAGTGTTCTTGATAAATATAACATTTGTGGGAAAAAACCATCCCCCCTAGGTGGTGTATCCATAGGCTAATCTAAGTTCCATGTTGTATATGTATAATTATATTCTCTTTAATGATGTGATAAGATATTGGTATACAAAGGGAAAACGAAGAAAGAGAGATTTGGGTTCCAAGGAGTCATTGGAAAAATATCCACACACAACCAACCGACATCACTGTCAAGAACCGACCCAACGGGGCTCGAGCCGTGACTCCCCAAGCCCACCTCTAGTAGGCCAGGGGATGGAGACTAGCACCGAGTAGGATATCACACACATGGGAGGCATTAGCCTAAGGTACCTGTACACACGCACCACAAACATCTCCATGCAACAGTGCAGAGATAAGTAAAATTGAAAACTAAAATGCATGCATACAACTATCCCACAACCAGAGTACAGCAGAAGTACAAAAGGGAAAAACAAGGCCCACCAAAAGAAAACCACAAAGCACGTCCAACCTACTCTGAAGAAGGGGAACGCTGCCACACACCCGCCGGAAAGCTCCCTCGGCACCGCTCTAGTAAACACCCTGGTGAGTCTCGCTCACTAAGCTCTGCCTGCTCGGGGTCCTCCTGGGACTCCGTCGAAAGGCCTGTGGTCTGCACAATACACAAACATATGCGGGCAAAGCCCATGCAGGGGTGAGTATAAACATACTCAGTAAGAACCCCAAAAACCCAAAACCAAAGAGAGCAACTAAAAGGAAACAACCCGCTCATCCCAGCCAGAGGAAACCCAGAAGAGAGAAAAACTCCATCTCGTGACCATCCTTGGCTAAACAAAACTAGTTAGCTGAGCTCAGGTGTATGCCCATACGTACACCTTGAACAATCCAGATATACTCAGCTCACGCAACAAGCCACATGAGGTACCGACCTCATCAACAGCAACTTTCTACAACCAGGAGAGTACACTCCCCGATCACTGTCATCCCAAATTACACACATCCGAGAGATACACTCCATCGGGTTTCTCACAAACATCGCAGACGCTCACCTGAGAGATCTCACTCATCGGATAGAGTCACTGAAAAAACCTCACTGAAACAACATAACCACCCAACTCCTCGTATAGGGGATCACTCCTAGGGTCGGCTAGGGGATACCAGAACCCACTCTGGTAGAAGAAGATCTCACAGATAGGGGATCACTCCCAGGGTCCACTAGGGGATACCACAACCCGATCTGGAATTTGTAGATCTCACAGATAGGGGATCACTCCCAGGATCCGCTGGGGGATACCAGAACCCGATCTGACGCACGACAGAAGCACATCCCTCAGATAGAGGATCATCGCCCATATAAAGGTGGTCATGATGATACCAGAACCCTATCTAGTATAACTCACGATGTAGGGGATCGAACTGACGATGACATAACCCTACAGAAACCACGTGCTGACTAGGGGATCGCATAAGCAATGATACCACAACCCTACTATACACCTCTTGCAGAGTAGGGGATCATATACCCAACGATGCCACAACTCTACTGAGTTAACCAGCTAGATAGGGGATCTCCGCCCGTGGATAAGCAGTCACAGCGATACCAAGAACCAGATCTAGGGAAAAGATTCTAGAGGATCCCGCTTCGGGCCCACCGGAGGGATACCACAACTCTAACAAATTAAACATCCCATTGAGAGGATCACAAGCCTATAAGAAGGTTGTGATATCGCACGAACCCTCATAGGAATGAACTAAGGGAGTACCCTAGACCACTACTGGTCCAGACATTGCTAACTCGAGTGGCCCGCAACAACGCGACACTGCGTAGCACCAAGGCCAATACCGAGGCCACTTTCGTGATCCACGCGGAAAAACACACAGGATAGGCTATTTACTCGCCTGAAATGGACTAAAGGTGAAAAGGCACTATTCACCATATTTAGATCATGTGGGGCCCACACAACGATCACGAAACTCCTCAAGCATATCATACCACGACGATCCCCTCAGAAAAACACATGGAATCGACTACTCGTACGTCCGAAACGGACACACGGTGAAAAAGACACTATTCACTAGAGCCAGCTTGGGTGGGGCCCACACCTCGATCCCAAAACTCATCGAACAGATCACACCATTGCGATCCCCTCGAAAAAACACACAGGATCGACTATTCATCCGCCAAAATCGGATTCCTGAGGAGAAAGTTGTGTTTCTCCGTAAATGCCAAAACCCGGCCTCATGGGGCCTGCACCCCATTCTCAGTCCCAACACCCAAAAACCATCTCAGAAAAGTCCGTTGTACCATCAGGGTCTCAACGCCACTGACGGCACATCATTTGGATGCTCCGGTTAGAAGTTACAACGGCCAGAAGTCGTAAAATAATAAAATATTATTATTTTACACGACGTTTCTAACTCCCGAGCCACGATCCCGAATCATAAAATTCTAAAAGTGATTTCAAAAGGTCATTCTCAACACAAGGAGCACGTCTCCGCAAACGTCTCTCAAATCAGAGTTACGGTTTGTGAGTTACGGGGGCTTAAAGAACCACTGGAAAATCCTGGGCGGACCACCGCCAGCCCCGCCGGAAACCACCGCGCCGCCGCCGGATTCTGCCGCGCCGCCGCCGCCGCTGCCGGATTCTGCCGCTCCACTGCCGCGCCTGCCAGATTCCGCTATGGCCGCCGCCGGAATCCGGGTTTTCCATCGGAAAACATCCGGGAACCCCCGGAAGCACCCCGGTGCTCCAAAAACATATCTGAAACATGTTTCAGAAACCTCGGGACCCGAACTATACAACCCTTATAACGATTTGAAGAAAAACAAAAAATAAATGGGGTCCGAGATTTCAAAACTCAACCGCCTACCTCGCGGGCGAAACTCCGAATCTTCGGGTGCAGATCAACGCCGGCGACGCCCTGAAGCTCGATCCGCTGACGTTCGACGCAGAAAACGGACGATTTTGGCTCAAATCGGCGAAGAAACAGAGGAGGTGGGGGAGGTCGCCGCCTCCTGTGCGTAGGAGGATTTGGGGGAGGGGAATGAAATGTTTTTTCTTATTTTTTATATAAAACAACTCATTTCACTCCCTACCAACTCGCCTCCGTCCCAGCACCCGATGCAGACAAAGGTAAGGTCACCCCTAGGGTAAACGCGTCGTTCTGAATGCAACAGTGGACTTAGATTTGCGATCCGAGACTCTGTTCAGAAGTTATTCGAGCCGATGCTCATAAATGGACTTTTCCATTTATTTACGAAAAGGCCCCTGGTGGCGCTTTCCACCGCAGGCTCGCGCCCGCAAAGTTTACACCTCTCCTAGGGTAAACGGCACGTTCCGGACGCAACTGTTCCCTTGGATTCCCATTCTGAGCTACTGTTTAGGAGATATCACACCCCCACCACATGCATAGTATAAAAATACTTAATATTTTTATAAAATTAATTTCTGGCACACCAGGCCTCGGAATTGCACGCCGTTTTCACGCCTATCTCTGGATTTATTCGTAGAAATAATACAAAGTCTGACAGGGCCAAAACCTGAGTCACTACATCACAGGGAAGTTATTTGTATAACACCTGAGGATTCTCTAAATGTGTTGTCTATAATTAATCATGTTTTATATCATATGTATAAATATCATGGTTGGTTTATTCATTGTATAAATTTAATCCTTGTGTGACTCATATAAATATGAAATAATTTCCTTTAATGGTTGGTGTCGCACCCCGACCTTTTAAATTATTTTATCTTAGTATTTTCTTGGATTCAGTTAGTCTTCTCATGGTGCTACTTGGGTGAATGGTTAAATTGTTTTTTGACATTTGATGTTTTTGGTGGGTTTCGGATCGGTGTTCGGGCACCGCACGGTTAGTGGTAACCGGGCGGTCAACCCAGATGCCCCTGCAGTTTCCCATTATATAAAATAATGAATCTTAATCAGAATGAAATAAATTAATTATTTAAGATATAATAATAATAACATTTTTTGTGTTGATAAAAATGTTTTTTTAATTAAAATTTTTATTGATCTTATTATCATTAAAATAGTTATAAATATAATTATTATTTGGTAACTATTAATTTTGTTATTATTTAAAAGAAAATAAATAAAATTATGATTATCATTATTATTATTTTTTTTATTATTATCATTAAGAAAATTAATGGTATTGTTATGATTATAAATTTTTTTAAACTATTATAAATATTGTCCTTAAAATTTTGTTTTTATAATTATTTAAATTGTTATTCCTCTTTTTATTATTATTATTGTTACCATTATCACTATTATTATTAACATTTTTTTATTATGTGTCATTTTTCTTTTTATTTTTATTCTTTTAAGGGGTGTTAGTCCCTCTTTTTTTATTCTTCACGCCTCACACTCACACCACTCTCCCCATTAACCCCCAATCACACCCCACTCCCCTTCTCTCACGCCAACCCATTATTTTTTTATCTTATGTGTTCCCTCTCTCCAATCTCCCTATCTTTTTTATTTATTGTTTTTATTCTCCCCATTATCTCCCTTTCTCCAATCAAACCTCCCCAGATTCATTTATCCCTCACACATCACCCCTCTTTCCCCATTTATTTCATTTTTTTATTCCTCTATCCAAACACCTCTCTCCAATCACACCCCACCCTTTTTCCTTTACCCATCATGCACCACCCTTCCCCATGGATTCATTTATTTTTTTATCTATCACTTTTTTTATCCCTCTCTCCACTCACCCCTCCCTCCAATTACTCCTCACTCCTTTTTATCCATCACACATCTCCCCCGCTATCTCTCCCTATTAATATTTTTTTTGTTTTTTATTCCCTCGCAACTCTCTCTACACATCTCCCTCTCTTCACACTTATTCTACCAATCACACTCACCCCCTCTCCCTATACTCCCTCACACTCATCTTTTTTTATCCATCATGAACTTACCCCTATTACTCATTATATATTCACACTCACACCTATCTTCCCCTTACCCCCCCCCCCCCGCCGCACTCACGCCTCCTCCCATTCAGGACTCCTTCCGGCAACGGCTCCTCCCTCCAGTGATTCCTTCTGGTGAGTTCTCTTCCCCTTTCTCTCCTCTCCTCACTCATTTTGTAGGGTTTTCATGTGGGGTTTATTGTTGGCCTAACCCTAAATGTTATGTTTAATATGTATCTTGTGTTTCTTTTGGATTTATGGTGTGTGTTTTGTCTGTGGGGCGTCGTTCTTGCTCCCATTGAAGTTTCATTCCAATCGCATGAGGTTTCGGTAGGTGTTTCCAAGTTTTTATTTCCTAAATCCTTTCCTTTGATGCTTTCCAATTTAAATAAATTTATAAAATAGTTTTTCAACTCTATGACACCCTTGTTTAAATTATTAAATCAATTTGGAATTTATTTGATTTGTTAAAAATTGGTTTTTAAATCAGTTTTAGTGTAAATTGATTAGTTTTATGATACCTAGAAATCTTGTTTTATTTGATTATGTTTATTTAAGAAAGAATTTTTCAATTATGTAATGTATCTCCATTATTATTTTTCAATGACATTTTTTATTAATGAACATGGATTGGTTATGTCATGACTTAGTTATTGTGTTAAAACACCTTTGTAAGTGTTTAATGGATTAAATGTTTTTATTTGGCGTCCATTTAAAACAATGTGGGTAAGTGGTGATTTTTATGGAATGGATTTAAAATGTATTATTGGTGTTCATTTGAGTTCAAAATTGGATTTGGGGTGTGTATGGTTTGATGTTGGTATAGCCAAATCAATGTGTTAAAATGTGTTGGAAAGAGTTTAATGTTTTTTTTGGATTGTTTTATGTTCTATAAATAAAGTAGGTGGCCAGTTATGGTTTTAAGGTAATTGGTGATTTCTTGGATGTTTAGTTTTCTAAATGGACATTAGTTTTCAAATAAAGTCGATCTGCTTAAGTGATTTATAAAGATTATTTTAAATGTGGTTTTGTAAAGTTTTGATTTAAGTGTTTTGGAAATCATGGTTTATAATGTGTTCTTTAAGGTTTGGCCATTAGGTTTGAGACATGTTTTGGTGTGGGTCATAAAAGGGTAAAATCATGTTTGATAATTGTTAAGTGATTGAATGTGTGTTTAGAACATAAAGGCTTGTTTAGAATTGTAAATGTAAGAGTGGTGTTTAGAATATATTTTGATCAAATGTGTGTGCTTGGTTGGAAACCTTAAACAGTTTTTTTAGAAATGAGTTTCAATATGAACATGATGTGATGACCTATTTGGCACTTTGTTTAATGTGAATGATTGAACACATATATGAGGTGCTCCAGTCTAGTGTAACCCTTTATGGGTGAATGTAAAAGAAGCCTCCCTGTTTGAGGAAGGAAAGTGCAGTGAGATGAGCCATGCATGCGAGGGCCTTCCTACCTACATAGTATTATTATAACCACCAGGGGTTCCGGAGCATATTATAGATTATTGAGTGGCGATGTCTCACTAGCCCCAATTACACGAGTTTGTTCCCCCTAGTAGATAGAGAGGCCAGTTGGGATTTTCCTTTGATATTTTCATGAGGGAAATCAGTGGGTTATAGACTATAGGACTTCACCATACATTGTCAGCTGGTTCTGAACCGAGTGCGTCCAGGGGTTGTCTTTGGATGTTCAGGATCGCCCATGGTTACAGCTTGTATATCTTGAATATTTACTGTTACACTGGTTTATTTTCACCTCATATTGCTTATTTGTTTTTCTCCTACACTCATTTATTTTCATTATGTATTGTTTACCTATCTCCCTTTTGCATAACCCTGATATCACGTGTTTGGTTTTTTTTATAAAATGGTAAACTATTTTTGAAATAATATATGGTGTGAGTTGGATCTCATTGTGGGAAAGAGGTTTTACTTTTTTTTAAATAGGACAACCTTATTTTTATAATTGTATTTACAAACTTGTTTCATTGGAAAACTTTGGGTAAGGAAACACTTGGATTCAATTGTTCACTTTTGGCATCCCTACTGAGTGGTTTTTTGTGCTCACGCTTATCCTTTACCATTTTAGTTGCAGGTTTAGTTGTTGTTCATGATTCTTCATAGTGGCTGCTCATGTGGGAGCAGTTTTGGGATTGTGGTTAGAGGTGACCAATGGGTCACACAGACATTGTTGTAGTGGGGTCTTGTTTCCAGTTTTGTTCTTTTTAGTGGTACTTTGTATCTATATCAGTTATTTGTTTATTTAAGATTAAGTTGTCATTTTGCTGCATGCTCTGTCAGTTATTTTTATTTATCTAGTCCTGGTTTTATCTCTTAGTCTTAAACCATATCAAAAAATCATTTTGGAAATATTCTAAATAAACTTTTGGAACTATATCATTAATTTCACCTTGTATCACATCATATGAAAGACCTTGTGAACACCCATCTAAAAAACTTTTGGATTAACTATAAAACACTTTTAGAATATCTTTCTATATAAAAATAATTCCTCATTTAGTCAACCACTAAGTGTGACCCCACTAGCCTTTATATCATTGACAATAAACATGAATCTATATATCTATAAGTGTAATAAAAGAGAATCCTCTTGAAAATTATTAATGCTACTTAGCATATAAAGGGATCCTGCATGATCTTTATCCAGTACATGAATCTATATACCTATTCCCATCATTATACCTCATATGAAAATGTAAATTCTCATATTTTACCTTTTTATAAGACATATAGTGACCATAGAACATGAATCATGTCAGTACCATATATCTAAGTGAAATGTTCTCAGCTCTCAGTGTGTGGACTAAACTAATCGATGAATACATGACATGTAATTCATCTTTATGGATAGGTACATCACATTTACCTTATCTAGATACAAATATAATAACTTGGTGTGGCTTCATCATCCCATTTTTTATCTTAATCAAGGTCTCATATGTCATAATCATCATATGAGAGGAAAAATCATATTGGTTAAGCTCCAATAGATGAAATGATTAGCAACATACCCAACCACCCATGTACTGGCTTTATCAGTATATAAAATTGTGTATGTAGGGTATCAATGTATGAATGTTCTCCTGCTAGGTATTTAACCAATATAATATATTATGGAGTCAAATATGATCCCTACACCCCTATTTTACAAAATAAATTTGTATAAAACATCATGTGGTATACTTAGTAGGTTATCGAGTGAAAAAAAATAATCTTAGTCATTTCATTGTGCCTCATAATAACATTCTTTATCTCTGTAAAAGAATCATGTTGATGCTAACCTTATAATTTTTCATAACCTATAATACTCTAAGATGAACATCAGCTAGGGATAAACATAAATTCATGGTTTTAGAGTTCAATTATCATTTCACTTCACGAAATATATATTTATATATACATTTATGTATCCAACATTAAATAATGATAAAATAGAGTTTGGATTTAAATTTGATAAATTTTAATATTATTAAAATCTTTAATAATATTTAACAATCCCAACATAAGAACTAGTTTATCATATCATATATGATACACTATCATACCAGCCTTAGGTTTGTTACACTTTCTATATTTTTTTAGCACATTACATCACATGTAATCCATGTCACATGTCTATGTGACCATCTAATAAAACACCCAATAAAACTACTAAATTATAAACATCAATAAAGAAAGATAGTTTTCGTAATAGTGAGATTTAGGAAACATATTCCTAACTATTGTACTTCTTTAACATATCTAATATTATTAACATCACAACATCATCTGTAAAGAAGTAAATTTTTATTGTCTACTTTTAAATCTATCTATGTTAATCATCATCATCCTTAGAACCATGTTTTATCAAACCTTTTCCTTCAAATAATGTAACTACTTACATATTTTTAACCATTCCTCCAAAACTCTTTTAGGAAAAAGTGAAAACAACTTTTTATGGTAACTAATGTGACTATTTACATTTATCTTTACCTCCATACCCAAAACTCTTTTAAGATAGTTATTATAATTAAATTTTAATTTTAACTAGTATAATCCTTCAAGTAAAAGCATGTTTCATATTTTATGATATAAATGAAACTCTTTATATTTTTATTTATCATCACATATACTAAATTATTTTAGTATATTCGGTGAAAAATACTTTATCATAAACTGGTTTTATAGTGATATCCAATTTCAAAATGGAAACTAAATGTAACACTTTATATTTATCTTTACCATCACATATCCTAAATATTTTTGGATATTAAGTGGAAAACATTTTATCTTTTGATTAGTCGTATCCTTTATTTTTAATTATGAACGTCCCTAAGTCCAAACATACTCCCACTATACACTTATACATTATATTATTTTAAAAAATATTGATAAGATACACTAACCCTATTATATTAGAAAATAAAATATAATTATTTTTTGTACGAATATTTTACAAATAAAATATTGATTCCATATCACATTTAGTATTATATGTGTTTGGAAAATTTCCATTTGAATAGAGGACTTTATCAAAATATTCCAACAATAGGTGGTAGGAACACATTCCCATAAATTTTAGGAAATAGTTGGATATCACTTTTATCTTGGATAAAAACTTTTATCCTAGATAAAATTTTTTATCCAAATATTCATCTAAAAAAATATTATATAAATTTTTTTAATCATAAACCATGTGTATAAAATTATTCATCTCATACTTGTTCAAAAAAACTCTTTGTAATCAAACAACTTATCTTATCCATTATGAGAAATGAGTTCTCGATACAAATATTCAACATAGATTCATTTGAGCTTTTTAAAATCATTTACATTCAAATACATGATTTAGTAACTATTTAATACAACTCAAAAATATAAACTACAATCTCAATCAATTCTTCCTTTAATTTAAAACTCTTTAATATTTATAACACTTATAAAATATACATTTTCAATCATATAAATTTCTAAAACAAAGGGTTAATTTCTATAACAAACATACCGAATATGGACATTCCATGGAGTTTCACAAACTTCTTCAGGTATTCCATATAATTTGATCATAAGGAATTAGTATTCCTTATTCTAGATAACCCTAGGTTTCATAACCTTGATTGTCTTCTTGAGGAAATATTATTGAACATAAAAACTAACTTTTCTTCCTATGGTTGGTAATTTTACACACTTTTAATGTCCATAAAGTACCAAAATCTATAAATGACATGCCAAGTTCATCCACTCTCAACACTTTGAGAATATCAAGTAAATATTTCTTGAATTTATTCATATTGTCTGAACATTTTCACAAATTCCTATTGGATAAACTCCCAAAATTAGAAGAAATTTTTCATCTAATTAATTTTAAACATTTAATGAATCACTCTATGCTTCCATAACTATATAGATTCACTTGTTGAATTATTTCAACACTATGATATTGAGGAAGTAATTGTTCTAACACATGTAATTTTCATTAATAATGTTTCTTAGATCACCAATATTGTTTAGGAGTGTTTCTTAAGTTACCAGTCTAAGGATTATCTTACATTAAGAATCTCCTTTCAATGATTGATCACTAATTTTAGGTTGATGGTGGTGATGATGTTATTTTATACAATAGAGTATTTTATTAAATGATTATCACATATTATTAACCATTTAATTTGAAATTTTATTAAATAAGCTCCCACTAAAATGGTTACCCCTTTTTAAAATATATCATATCCATTAGTGGGAAAAGATCCATATTTCACTAAATAATGAGTCTTTTGGGGAATTAATTTCACCACATAATTATTTATATAGGGAATCATCCCAATAATATCACATATGATTCTTGGATTACTGAGAGGACAACCCTTTTCCCACTCCATCATATGGATAAACTCAGTTCTATTTCTCTTGTATCATAACTATTAATGATTCCCATCTATGTATTGCCCAAATCAAATTCCAAAGACAATCTGACTAAGGAATATAATGGGGCATATATTTAGCATTAAACTATCCAATAAGACAATCTGTAGTCACTTATTTCTTGTTTTAAATAGGTCAGAAAATCCAAGGGCACCTAGATTTGTAATGAAACTTCCAGGCTAGGTGATCGTGGACATGATAAGTGTTTGTTTGGAAGGAATGTCACACTTAGTATTTGAAGGTGATTTTTTCTCACCATAGTATCTCATGTTATTCCATTTTATGTCTTCATGGTTCGAGTAATTTATTTTGGAATCATATTCCCTCCACTAAACTAATATGTTCAAACCATATTGATGTGTAACTCTTTACACAACCCACAAGTTTGTGTTACTCCCCCAGAATTTGAAGTCATGTATACTCATACTTATATGAATATATAATATTTATGAGGTATATAAACACTTCTTATAAAGTTTCATAATTATATGATATTGACAATCTCCACTTGAGTAGCCTAAATCTATATATACCCAACCTCATTTACCATCCTAAATAATAAATAAGCCTCTAGAAAGGTAGGTTGTCGGACCCTAGGTCCCTCTACCCAGGGATAATTTACTCAAGAGATAATCCAATTCACCATAACTCTAACACGAAATATACATAAACTGTATGTAGTAACTAAATTCATGTTAATATCTTCAAATAAAAACTGAGGTCATGGTAGATGAAAAACTAAATTCATCATAAATACATTCCTAACATGTAATGAAATCCTCTATTTAGATGTTGTTTGACAATTAAACTAAATCATACACTATTAATTATATAGAAAATTTATAAATATGAATAAAATATGGAATAACCATTTAAATAAATGAAAAAATAAGATATTTTTACATGAGATAAACATTTAAGAACAATTCATAAAAAAATATAATTATAAACAATTTATAATTCTATATTTAACAATATCGACATTCCATAATTTTTAATATAAATATTCTATGTTCATTCTAATATGAACTTACTCATATTTATCATTATATAGAATTTCCATTTTAAATAAATCATATTTTATTAATTATAAACTTTTAATTACCAATTTCAATTATGAAAACATTTTACATAATCTAAATATCATATACATTATCATTATTTAAACCTTGATCATATCAATCATCAAAACACTTTTTAATGTGGATTAAATAATACCCAAATAATTCCCCAATTTATTTTTTACAATTCATAATTTAGATATAAACATTTTATAATTTGGACTTATTTCATAATTTATAACCCTTTATAAATTAATACTTATGATTTCTAAATTAAATTTTTTTTCAAGATCATAAGTTATCCAATATAATTTGTGGAAATTTATTTAAAATATTAAATTTTAATATTTATAAAAAACATTTCATATAAAAAACATGTAATTAATTATAAACCATTAATAAAAATGTAATTAATTTATAAAACCTTTATAAATTAAATATTCCTGAAATACCTTTTATAATTATTTATAATTATAAATCCTTAGAATCTTTTTATATGTTAAATAATAATATTTTTTGTTTACTCTTACTTAGGATCACATTCTTATGTGAGGGGATCCTCCCTTTACCCTTTCGCAAACACTCTACATAAGGGTAAGGCCCTTACATGAATGATTCTTGTAAGGGTAAGTCATGATATACCTTTAACGAGACTTTTTGAACCACTACATAAAGGTAAGACACCATCTTAATTTTAAACAACTTCAAGAAACATCATTTTGTAAGGGTATCAGCTTTACATATATGTGTTTCACATAAGGCTAATTGGTTAGTTACCTTTATGTGGGTTTCAAAAAACCCTGATATTATTACATACTATTTTATCATGTAAAGGGAAACATTCATAAGGGTAAACGGTATCATACCCTTATGTGACCCATTATGTGAAAGTTTAAGATCTTGTAACCCTTATGTAGATCGATCTACATAAAGGTAAGGTGAGATGACCCTTAAATAGAACACTCTATATAAGGGTAAATCCTTGGATACAATTATGCATCTTAGTTGTATAAGGGTAAGGAATTGGTTACCTTTACATAGCATATTTGTGTAAATATAATTCATTTACAAAAATTGACTTTCTAAAAACATGATATGAATCTATTTTTTCAATTTATTCTTCATTTCCACACATGATTTCACAAAAAAATATGAATGGTCCCTCTAATACCACCGAATGGTTATGTTCGAGTCTAAAAAATTATTAGAAATAGCAAAAGCAATTAAAATCCATTTTCGAGGATATCCATGCAATATTATATGAATCATGTATAAAAATAAATTAAATAACTATTGTAAATAAGTATACCTTACATAGAAGAGCCATTTTTTCATCTCACTCATCTTTGAATATCGTACAATGTGCTTGATAAACATCATAGAAGTGGAAATAGAAAATCATCCCATGTGTATAGTATATCAAAAAGCTAAATTAAATTTCATTTTTTACATGATAGATTCTATTTTCTTCAAAGATGTGTTATAATCCTTACATTAAAAGGAAGAAAAATAAAGAGATCTTCATGTTATGTATAGTCACTAGCTGAATATCCACACACAACCCACTTCCATCATATGGTATTGACTTATATAACACCCTAAGATAATCCAAAGGTGTTATCCACATTAAATAATGCATTAAAATGCATGTATAAATTCCATGGTCGGTTCATGCATTGTATGAATTTATTCTATGTATGTTTCATATACATATAAAACAATTTAGTTTAATAATTGCTTATGTGGGTGAAATGGTTATGGTGTCCAACACACATGATATAATATACCCACTTCATGAAAATCATAATTTTCATGAAATATATATATATATATATCATATATATAATGCTTTAGGACATACCTTTGTCATGTGGAACATATATTCATGTTCCAATATGTTGGTGGGTGTGATTGAAATTAAATATCACTCCAATATATTGGGTAATTCTTTTATCTTAGGAGTTCACTATTTTTGGGGGAAGTAAAGTAAACCTCATCTATAATGCTATACATCATCCACATACAGTCTTCCTAATCCATAATTTTATTCAAGGGCCAAGTTCAGTTAGCCTTATCCATAATGTTATGATACCTTGGTAGTGAGACTTAATATATGTTTATGATGACACACATTATATTTATGACACATTTTATGACTCCAGTTATTACACTACACCAAATCAAGGTTATAACCATGACCGTAAACCAATGGTATTGTTTAATCATTGGTATAGGGTGATGTATAACAATTTATAACACAAAATATTGATATAGAGATAGTTATACCAATGATTTTAAAAAACTTTTCATATATCATACTCTTATACCTATGATTTTTTAAAGCTATTAAAAGTACCTTCAAACCCAAATATGTGGCATCAATTCCCATGATGCCTATTTCCTCTTCCTCTCTAGTCATGACATCCCCTAAATATCCCTCAATCGATACATGAAACCCCCCATATTCTTCTGTTTTATCATTTGAATATTCATAAACATCAAATAATTTTGTTTTAGGTCCACCATCTCTACTATTTGGCATGTGATTTATTTTTTTCTTCTTATTATATGATAGCTGAGATCCTATTAGTTTGTAATTAATTTAAATTCATATAATCATGGTTTATTTAGTGTATTATTTTATATTAATGAAAATAAATTTTATTACAGTCCTTATATGTTTTTTAAATATTAGTTACTCATTTTTTATACATTAATCAAATTTAAAATTGTTTTTGAGGTGATATTTATTATGGTACTAAAATATTAACCATTTTGGCACATGAGTTTTATTTTTTTTTCTATGATCCATATAGAAACTAATATCCCTTTAGTTTCTAATTCTTCATGATTCATTGAAACAAATTTCATTTATATTATTTTTATTACATATTTTCTTTTATATTTAAATTCTTATTCATTATGGGAAATGAGTTTTATTTTTTTCTTCCATTTTTGTTCATATTAATTTAATTTTTTTGTGATATTTTTAGGGGTTTATAAAATTAATCATTAAAGTATTTTTTAATTTTGTTATTTTTTAGGGGTTAGGATTGTATTAATTTAATGATATTATTTTAATTAAAAAATAATCAAAAATATTGGAATAATTAATATCAATATAATTAGTTGTGCATTTCATGAATAATCATGTAATTAATTATAAATATTAAAAGACTATAAAGTGGGTTAAAATTAAAATTATGATATTAATGGTTTGGTTTGATATTGGTTGACCATATTTTTTTTACTAAGCATTATTATAATGAGTTCGATGGTTTGAAACCAAAAATTTAAAATAAATTAAAATAAATACATATTATAAACACATATTCATTAAATAAAACCATCATCTATAAATTATATAATAAATTTCAAATACATCTATTAAAATTTAAATTACACACAAATATGAAATAACATAGAAAGTATACATTAAATAAAGGTAAAAATAATATTCCAACAAAGTAAATCTTATTTCCGAAGTACATAACTTTAGAAAACACCCCCTTTATCAAACACAATGAAGGGAAGCATGATCCAAATGAAATTGTTATAATTTAACCAAAATAAGTACGGGAATCCAAGATAAACCCATTTTAAAAAAATATAAAAAATTAACTTACTTCATATTATTTAATAAGTGTGTATATATTTCATTCACTATCCACATTGCTTCCTAAGAGTCTTTAAGTCACTATCTTTTGAAAACTTCTCAATAAATTCAATTTTTACAATATTATTTTTATTCATTCTCATAGGTGTATTCTACCAATATAATAAGTATATTTATTTATATGGAATTATAGTATCCTTTTCTCTATATTTATTCCTTCATAAACAATATTCATAGGTTATTTTACTCTCTTAACTAGAATAAAATAACATTATTCAAATAAAACACCACTTTTATTCCATATTATGAAAACTTATTCTAGTAATTAAAAAAAATTTAAAATTTATAGATTCTTAAAAAAATTTGTATGTTTATTATGATTCAAAAAAATATAAATTTTCAACAACTCTGATTATATCCATCTTGATGTAGGATTAATATTTCTTTCAAGAGTAAATATATTATATAAATAATAAAAAATAAAAGTCCTATATACTCAAAAACACTAATAGTGACCATTAAAATTTCATCTTATACCTTGTGATATATTATAACATGATTTTACACCATGCTATTTTTGAGATAAACTACTCCTCAAAATGGAATTATTTTGGGGAAACAAATTTTTTTGGAATAGTTATACTCCTCGTTGATCCATACATGGTTTTTAAAGATTTTTTATACCTTAATTGTTATATAATTGGAAATAAAGACAACATTGGTAAGAAAGAAAATTTTATTTCAATTTGAAACCTCAAGAAAAACATTAACTTATTTCATTCGGGTTCTATTCCATGTAAATAACTAGTGAATCCGAGTAGTCTTTTACCTTTATAGGTGGGTATTTGAAATTTTAGAAACCCTAATAGCATATTTGTTGGAAATTTTATATTCCTAGTATCCTTGTAAAACTATCATGAATTTATTCCATGTATTTAGCCTTCAATTCCAACTCAAGACAATTTATCTTTAGAATATTATTCTCATTATTAATATATACAAATTTACCTCGAATTTCACTTGTGATAATATAAATATTCCCTTGAAGTTAATGTATTTTATCAATTTATTGTGATTGAATATCAATATCCTGGATCTATTTTACTTTGATTTCAAATTGATCGGTATTTACAGTCTTATAAGATATTTAAGGTTATTTTGGTGAATGAATAAGATCATAAAATATTTATTTTCACTAATATTTTAATTATTTTCCTCATCATTTATTTCTAATTATTGGATAATTTTTATTCAATGTCCTTAATATAATTCTCATTTGATTCATCATTCATGATGATAAATTTTTACATCATTAATTTTCTAACCAATAAATTTTATAATTCATTTGTGTCCATCGCAAAATTTTTTTATCATTATGATGATCCTTCAATATGAAACAAGTAAAAATTAAAAAATATTGAAAATATTTTCTATAAATTTCTCAAGATCAAAAAAAATCACCAACTGATTATGTAAACACACATTTATAATAATTTATGATTAAATATTATAGGCATTAATCTTAGAGATAAATTTTATAGACTTATACATTCAGTTTAAAATTAATAAGTGGTTAATATTCATCTTATTTGATCATGAATGATAAATTATTTATCCTCTTTTCATATTTATTCTTCTTGTTCTTTAATGACATAACTGAATTAACTTCTATCTTTATAGTATTTAATAATAATTCATATAGTGAAGTTTTTAATTAAATATTCCATCTCATATAATGTATCAGTAATTATTACCCCATGAAAAATGAATTTCAAATTTTAAATACAAAAAAAATTGCTACCTCTAACTACTTATAAACTTCTTCTCGTTGAAATTTGAGCCCTCAAATCATTTAATCCTTTTATCCATAATTGGTGTATTTAAGAGAATTTTTGGATTTGTTTTTATCCCATATAAGTCATAAAAATTTCAAAGAGGATGATTTCAAGTTATTGTATCATGGTATACTACTTTATGACATAAAGACTTATATCTTCAACAAACCTAGATCTCTCCTATTTTTCTAAAATCACACACTCCATGATACATATACTTTGTCGTGATGTGAGCCTCATTTTCTAAAAAAATAATGAGTAATGGTTCAATAACCACATTATGGTTCTTACATATCACTATATATTATAAATTGGCCCTTACATACCTTTATGTATCATGGATTATGTAAAAAAATTAGTATAGTTCTTGTACGTAAGGGTTGATGTGTAAAGGTTTCTCTTGGTTACTCTAATATATAAATGTTGATAAGTAAGGGTTACTAGTGGTTACTCTATTACATAAAGTTTGATACATAAGGGTTACTCTAAGTTACTTTAATACATAAGGTTTTCCTACTTTTCTAAAAATTGAGTTTCGATGGAATGAAGAAAGTTTGGTGAAAAACATTTTAAAAATATTGAAATGAATATTCCGTAAATCCATATGATAATAAGTAATATGATATTTTGTGAATTATACAATTACATACATATGGGAAATGGTTTATATTTAATAATTTATGGTATAACATATTTTATGAAATAGAGATATCATATAATCCTCCTTGGTTAGTCATATGTTATAACATAGAGGACTTGTTAATCCCAAACCTATATTTGGTGTTGGATTTACTTAAAATCACAGTGACATACTGTAAGACTACTACATTGGAATGGGAATGAGTTTTGAATATATAGAAGTGAAATTATTAGAAGATATCAAGGGCATTTCCTGATGTGATGATTAGGAGTTATGATTAAATAGGAAGAATGAGCTAGTTGAATATCAACAATTTTTTTGAAAAGACAAAGTTGTGGAAATTATGTTAATAATTTTATCAATTAATCTATAATGAGTGATATTTTTTGTCTTATGTGAAGATATATAGAGAACTAATGTGAGATCTAGATATTTATGGATGAATGAAATAGAAAAATTACATTACATAATTATTCTCACCTCGATGAAGGATGAATACAATAGTTTGATTCCAAAGTGGAACTATTCACACAAAGATAAAATTTCCCATGATATTATAATTTAATGAATACATGGAATTAACCCTCATCTCAATGATTTGGTCTCATCTGGTTTTTTGGAATAAAGGAGAGCATGTTAATAAGTGAAACACGTATCATGGATTTAGAATCATAAAAGAGGAACCTAAAGTTATCATAGGGGAAATGAGTCATAGAAAGAAGGATCGTGCAAATTAGAAGTATCATGAACATAAATATTCCAAGCCATCCCACAAAAATTTTAATGTAAGGATTTTCACAAAAGTGAACAAGTTTCACAAAATGAAGAATGAGTTTCTTAAAGTTTTGTGAAATTTATGATTATATATGTCCTCATAAAAAATATCCAAGGCATGGAGTTTTTTAAAGACATTTATGAGGAAGAAAAGTTTCAAAATCATGAGAAATGTTTTCCGAAATTGATTTTTTGAAGATTATTTTTCATATTTGGAAAAGGAAAGGTTTTTTAAAAATTTTGGAGAGTTCACAAAGCCGTATTTTTACAATTTAGACATAATTTTGTGAGCCTATGAAATACATATTTTATTTGGGAAATGGAAGAAGAGTATTATGCTGAAGGTGACGTCAAATCATCAAATTTCTATAAACCATAAGAGTTTTGAAAAATCCAAAAATATTACATGGTATTTTCATGATGGTAGGGATTTTTCTGCTAAAGGAAATGTAAAATCAACAAAATTATGGGAAAATTGAATGTTGTTTGCAGGGTTGGTGATGTGAAAATTAGTTGTGTGAAGGTTTAGTAAAATTAATAAATATGTGGATAACCCCTATTTATAAAGAGAATGTAATAATGGAGATATGATTCCTTGATTCATGAAAGAGTTATACAAAGCTATTTCTTCAGTGAAGTGGTAATTCACAAGTTAGTTTCATAAAGAATGTAACTTGAGTCTATTAATACCAAGCATGATTCCCACAAAAAATCCAGAACACATTAGTTTCATTAATAAACATCTTACATGAAGTAGTAAAGATCTAATAATTTTCACAAAGAAAGTAACTTGAGTCTATTAAGACTATGTTAGATTTAAAAAAAATCAAGTTACAATAAATTCATAGTTTTACAACAAATAATAATTTGTGAAAGAATTCAAGTAACACATATGTGAATACTTGTTTGGTGAGTCAACAGTTG
The DNA here is from genome assembly GCA_963277665.1 of Viscum album. Taxonomy (NCBI): domain Eukaryota; kingdom Viridiplantae; phylum Streptophyta; class Magnoliopsida; order Santalales; family Viscaceae; genus Viscum; species Viscum album. Next base: position 1,721,816,844 of record OY728161.1, read on the forward strand.
CATGAAAGTCAAGAGTTTTTTTAAGTGGAATTTATGTGAATAGAATGTATGGAACATATGTTTCAAGTGAATAGTTAATTCAAGGAACATAAAATCAAGACTGTGATGAAAGAAAAGTATTATTATAATCAGGAAAAAATTCATATAATTAAATTCTGTTGAAGAAAATATATAATTCTATAAATTGTGGAAGTACCTTTATTGAAGTAGTGTGTGGGAGTAAAGAAGGTGAAATGTACCTTGGGTGAGTGAACAACCCCTAACATTGTAAAGGTAGTGTTCCTATCATAGAGTTACCATTACTAAATCATTTTTACTCTACTAAATAAGCAATGATATATTTATTTTGGTATGACCAACACAAAATCATCATATTCTCCTTGGATATTCCCTTTGTTGTGAACAAATTAAAACTCCATGTGTCATATAGATGTCTTACTTTCTTATATTTTTGTATCATTCTATGAGGTCGAGATAAAGGAGTAATCAAGATATTGGTTTAACACAATTCATTCCATCTTGTTAATAGGATCCTAAAATAAATTTAACCAGACTATGGATAAATTTTTAACTTTTTCAGTCACCCTGGTTCCCCCCCTCTCTCAGGGTCTATGTGTTCCCAAAAGTTGGTATCAAAGGGTAAAGTTTCATACCTAGTGTTTAACCTCATAATATTTAATAGGATTTGTGTACATGGATTCAATGTTTTAGCCACTATTTTTTTATGGATCTTAATTTGGTGGATGAAAAAAATAAAAAATCAACTTCATGTATACTTGTGGAGAAGAGGTTCTGAAGTATATCTAGATAGATTCTATCTTGATAAATCATAGTGATCAGGTGGGTAATTCTTGAATACAGATATTCTAAATAGAACCTTTTTTAATGTTTTTTATAATAAAATAACTCATTTTTCTACAGTATAAAAAATTTAAAAGGCTATGGTTGTTATTTATTGAAAAACTATATAGACAATGTCGGACTACTAATATTTTTCCAATATATATAATGTTCTTTAGGAATTAACGATATCAAATACCCTTCATATGTTACTAATGCTTTTTTTCGTAAGTGTGCTCATAAGGTTTTATAATTATTTAATCTCATTATATTGAAATATTTATGTTTTTGAAATATTCTAAAGATTTTCTAAATATGGAAAATTGGACACATGAGGAATTTGGATATTTGGGGAAATGAATATTTCAAGAAATTGACTACTTAAATCAGATACATATATGAAATCATGACATGAAATGGATACATCATGAAATTTGATATATATAAATCACCCACATTGATAAATATCCCACGTGAGCAATCAGATACGCAGATCAAATGGATACATGAATCGGTTATGTGGAGTAACCAATTACATCATTTAGATATGTGGTCAAAGTAGCTATGTTATTCCAATTGGGCAGTCATGTTCAGATACACGATTAAGAATCCTACATGGATAAATTAACTATGTGAAAAAATGGTTACATGGATCAAATTATCTATGTGAAAAAGGCCTATGAAATTCCAACAATAGGGATAAATTTTCCATTTGAAAAATGGCTATGTAGATCAAATCAGCTACATTATTTCAAATATATGGAATTTGGCTACATGGTGACTTTTAATATTTTTCATCATCTACAACATGGTATTTATATTTGTTAGTGAACTTTAAATGGGAAGTAATACTTTTTTCCATTAATTAAATTTTGGATTAAATATTTTATGGTAAAAATTATTATAAAAAGTTTCATGTACCGAGATCAGAAACAAGTATAAGGATAATTTAATTTCGTTAGCACTGTTGAGGTATTTATAAGAAAAAAACGTGTATAATTTAAATTCCAACCCCATATTTCATGGATCTGATGTTGTTCTGTTAAAATAGATTTTTTCAAGCATATGCATGGTTGTATAGAATATAATATAATTTATAATAGAGGCACATGAACTATCATCTTATAACTATAAAAAATATCTTATCATGATCCTATTTTTTACATGAGGAAGAAGATGATCCAAGATCTATATTTGGGCTATCATGACCATATTTGATTCATTTAAAAAGACTCTCCTCAAGATGAATTTTATTAATATCATCTATCTTAGAGATATCTTCCCTTATGTAATTTAGATCGTAAAACTATGAGCTTCATTTGGAAACTACCTATTTATTCTCTCTTTATGTGTTAAGGTTTCTGGTAAAAGAACATTGAATGATGATGTTTTAAAATAATTGTTGGAGCCCAGTTAAGAGTTACTAGTACTGTACCAAGTATAAAACTATTTCACTCATTCAAACTATCCTTGATAAATGGATTGGTAGTCTCTAAAAAAAGGAATGGTCTTGTGAAAAATCAGGGAGTTCTTAGAGTTGAGTGTTGGTAGAGTGTATTGGGGGATTTCTGTTCCACAACCCACTATAACTCTTTGTGTATAATCTAATTTATTTTTTCTTCATTTTCCACTATTTTATTGTGTTCAGAAAATATTATAAGTAATCATATCATTAAGTGGTCGTTTTTCTATGTTAAAAAAATACAAGAACTCAATTATCCCCCCCCCTCTTTAGTCTTACTATACTTGTTCTATGAAAAAAAATTAGTATCAAAGGTTCTAAACTTTTGATATCTCAATTATCAAAGGATAAAGTATAAAGATCATAATAAAAATGGTTTCTATGTATGAAAACAAAATAAGGAATGTTTATGGTCTGATGGCCTTACATTAATATAGAAAACTATGGTTTCTAGAAGGTAGAGATTATAATAAATTTAAAGAACCTTGTTCTAATGGATTGTATTAAATCTGTGAAGCCTTATAAAATTCACAAGGAACAACTTAAAACATAGGATGTTGATACTTAATCTTATTATGAATTAAACTCCAAAGATATAAATTCTATAATTTTCATAATAGTTCTAGATAAGATCAATAAACTCTCAAAATTTCAAATAGCTCAAAAAAATTGTAATGTTAGATTAGTGGATTATTACTGAATAAAAATGTGTGAGATCTTTAATACAATACCACCAAGATAAATTTAGATTTATTCTGAATGATGGAAGGATAAATGGTCACAAAAACCAATAGATTACTTATTGAGATGACAAATAATTCTTCTCCAATAATAACACTCATTTCAAAACAAGATCAATCTTTGAATATTCGAAAAATTATACCACCTATATGGATTGAAATCATGGTATCACTTAGGAAATACAAATAAGTACAAAAATGAAAATAAAATATCTCATTAGAACACTTATGATTCAAAATACTTATATAGAAGCTAAAGTAAGATAGAATGGATTGATTAACAATGATAATTCTACTTTGAAAGTATCAACATTAAAATATGATAATAAAATCAAGAGACACAATTTTCTATGTCATTAGATGAAGATACCACACTTAGTTCTACATTAGACAATTAACTTTCAAATTTTTCAAGAAAATTTAAAAAAAATTACAAAAATAAAGGACGTTTTAAGAAACCCATCAATAAGTATAAGAAGAATGGTTAAAATTATAAATAAGTAAGATTTTAGGAGTGTAAGAATCTTAGACACATCAATCCTGAATTCCCTTTGTTTCAAGATAAAAAAATATATTATCAAAATTATTTCAATAAGGTTCTATACAAGAATAAATCCAAGAAATTAATCTAGGAAACATGGAGTGATTTTAAATATTATAGTGATGATGTGACTTCAAATATAGAATATGAAATATATAATCAAAAGGAAAATATGTGTTTTATTGTACACAAAGACAAGGTAAATTATTATTATTATTATAAACTTGAATCTAAATCTAAAAATGAAAATTTAACTTATGAGGTATTAAATTAGTATTTTATCATACAATAAACATGGTTTGAAATATTAAAGAATACAAAAAAAGACCTCAAAAAATCCTATAATGAAGTTGTAATTGAAAAAGAGGACTTAAATAAACAAATTTTAAATTTAAAACCAAGATATAAAATTATACTATTTTATATAATAAACATTATAATAAGATTAAAATCTGACAAAATAAATTCAAATAAATAATTTTTCTACAAGTATTTTTATAATAGTTTAAAACTACTAGAATCTAATTCGTAATAAAAATAATGTTTAAGAAAATAAATTTGGAATATTAAGCCAATGTGAAAACCCAAAATTCTATAAAAACTATTTTGTACTAAGTTCTATGTATAAATACTTTCCTAAAGTTACTAATTTTCACTATCTATAATTATAAAATTAATCTAACATTTTTACTTTCTGAATCCAATAATTATTTGGAATCAAATATGATTTTCTTTTGAAAATATTTTCAAAATTTATTATTGGATTTTCTAGAAACTAAAAATAGATTTGGGTTCCCAAATATATTGTTGTTAACATTGATGGACCTAAGATAATATGGGTACCATAATAATTTCTTGTTTGATTGTTTTTGTATATAAAAATTTCCACATGTATCAATGATAAATAGTATATGGAAAGTGAATTCTCAAGACATATGAGTGTAGATTTCTCAAATTTACACTCTTTTTCAGAAAAATTATAGGCTATGTAACTTTTTGTGACAATGTAAATAGAATTATTATGGGAGTTGGATCATTTGGTAATCCAATCCCTATCCTCATAAACCAAGTTATTTATATGGAAGGATGAAATTGTAATTTGATAATTATTTTTCAAATTTTTTATTAAGGTTATTTTTTATATTCTTCTAATAAGGCTTGATCTATTTTTAAAGATAAAATTATTAAGTTTAAGGCACCTATAGTGGATAATATCTATGTTTTAGATCTTAATTAGTTGATTATATAAAAAGTATAATATTTAAATATTGAATGAAATCAATATTAGATTTTAAAATAGAATATTAAGACATAGTAATGTCTATTGTTTGAGAATAATGTATAAAATAAATCCAGTTTTAGATTTAACTCAACATAAATTGACAAAAAACTATGTAATGCATGCTCAATGGGAAAGAAAAAAATCATATTTTAAACCAATTAATTATTTTTCTACTTATATACCCTTATAATTAATTTATATTTATTTTTTGGGACATTTAGAACTTCAAGTATAAGAGGAAAATATTTGTTTATATGTTAGTTGATAATTTTTCTAGATTTACATAGGTTTTATTTTTGAGTGTTAATAATAAAGACTATATAGTTATTATAAATATTTATAAACTAGTTTAAAAATAAAAAAATACATTAAGAAGTGAACATAGATGATAACTTGAAAACCATGAGTTTAGTGAATATTTATAAAAACATGGGATCATACAAACTTTTGTTAACCCTAGTACACCTCAACAGAATGGGGGTTTAAAAGGAGAAATATGAATTTTCAAGAATTTTCCAAAATAATGTTATGTGCATAAAATCTTTCCACTCATTTTTGGGTTAAATCTATAAATACATCATGTTATGTCATAAAAGTAGTTTTAATTATTCCTATTTGGAATAAAACACCCTATGATAAGTGGGATAATAAAAAGATAAAAGTTAGATACTATCAAGCATTAGGATGCAAGGTTTATAATATAAAGAACAAGGATAGACATAGTAAATTTTATCCATAGGATGATGAAGGAATCCTTTTAAGAAATTATACTTATTATAAGGCATATATAGTTTTTAATAAAAGGTCAATGATTTTTTAAGAAACAAATAATGTTAAATTTAACAAAATAGATCTTTTTTATCACAAAAAGACTCTAATTGATGAGATAAATAATTATTCAGAAAACATGATTCCTGAAATTCTCCTAGAAAATTAAATCGATGATGATTTGGAACTTTATTTTAGTGTACCAAATCATGAATGTATGGATACTAGTGTATAATAAAATGTGATAACTAGATAGCCAAGAATACATAGAAACTATCACTTACAAACTATTATAATAGGTTTAGATGAATGAACTAGGACTATAATAAGTATAGGAAATCTATTTTTTCACCAATTTATCTTGAATGTATCCTTAAGTTATAGAATAATCCTTAGTAAAATATAATTGGTTTTATCAATGTAAGATGAATTAAATCAGTTCAATAGGAAGAATGTATGGGAATTAGTTTATAAACCATATAACTATCCTATCATAGAAACAAAATGGGTTTTTAGTAATAAATAGTATAATCATGTTGTGATTAATAGGGATAAGGCTACATTAGTAGATAATTTTTATAACCAAGAAGAAGGAATATATTATGAAGAGAATTTTTCACCTATAGCTATATTATAATCCATTAGAATTCTCCTAGCCTATGTATCACACATAAATTTCAAATTATATCATATTGATGTAAAACATTCTTTTTAAAATATTCTTCTTATGGAGGACGTTTATGTTTAACAAAATCCTGGTTTTGAAAATCCCAATTTTCCAAATTTAGTTTTTAATCTAATAAAACCCATTGTAGCCTTAAATAAGCACGTAGATCTTGGAATGAATGTTTAATTTATTTTAAAAAATAGTTTTATCATAGTAATATAAGATCATAACCTTTTTAAGAAAACATCATCTTTGGATGTTTTTCTAGATCAGATATATGTTGATGATGTAATTTGTTTTTCCACAAACAAAAATTTATGTAATGAATTTTCAAAACTCTTGAAAAAATAATTATAAATGATAATTATGGGGGATTTATTTTATTTCCTAGTTTTTAAAATTTATCAAAAATACATTGAGAATTCAATAAATCAAAATAAATACATAGTTGACCTAATTAAATGTTTTGGATTTGTATTGGTATAGTATATGAAATTTCTGTGAGTTATAATGACAAACGTGATTTGGATGAAGCTAGGAAACAAGTTAACAAAAAGCAATATATAGGAATAACTGGAAGTCTAATATATTTATCTACTAGTAGAACGGAAATTATGTTTATTGTATTCTTATGTGATATATTTCAACCTAATCCCAATTAATCTCTCTTAAAATCTTCCATAATAATTTTAAGGTATTTAAAAGGAATAATTTATATTTCTTTTATTTTTGAAAAAAATTATGATTTTAATATGACTTGATTTTCAGATGTCATCTTTGGTTATTGTAGAATAAATCAGAAAAATAATTCAAGAACATTCCATTTTCTCATAAAATCCTTCGTATCCTGGCCTAGAAAGAATCATCACTCTACTTCCTTATCTACATATAAACAAAATATATAGCTACTAGTAGTTTTTGTGCAGTGGGTTTGTGGATGAATCACATGTTAATGGATTTCAAATTAAATTTAAATCAAGTTCCAATAAAATATAATAACAATAGTGCTTTAAAAATTTCAAATAATTTGATAAGTCATTCTAGAACAAAGAATATAGACTGATGGAATAATTTATTAAGATATCACACCCAAGAAGGTGATATTAATCTTGAATTTATCTCGACTAAGAATCAATTAGCATATGCTTTTAGTAATCCATTTCATGTGATATTTTTTATTTTATTAAAATAGAGTTGGGGTTATTTGAATTTAAATAAGTTTAATTTATCTTATTTATTTGAAATTTATTTTAACTCTTTATAATAATTAAATGAATTTATTTTTTCAGTTTATTCATAAATTTAATTTTTTTATTATACTTTCTATATTTATTAGAAAAGAAATTGGGTTATTTTTAGTTATTTATTTAATTATTTTAAGTATTAATCAACCCAAAATTACAAATTGGGTATATAAGACTTTTTTGAAATGGGTTTGTGACCTAAATTCCATTTGGCTCTCAACCCTTTATATCTTTGCCTATGTCCCTTCTCTTAGAATTCGAACCATCTCCCTCTATTTCCTCCTCATCTCTCTCGATTTCCTCTCAACCTCATACCTATCTCTATTCTATGGGAATGTCCAAGCATAGAGATAATATAGGTTCTAATTATTCTAATAAAACTATGTCTGGTGGTGTACTTCACTAGGTACTATCAAGAAAATCCATCAATATTTGTTGGTTTAAGTCTACATTTATTTTTTTATAGAAATTTATTTAGTTTCAAGGTTTGGAGTTCATTATTTATGATAAAAATTTAGGGTTCTTATTTCAATACGAAGTGTGTGAGTTCATGGAAAATTTTGAGTTCCATATCTATGATACATAGGATGTTCTTTATTCAAATTTAAATGGAAAAGTTGGGCCAGTTTTTTTAGTATAAAGGGACAAAATATTTCATTATCCCTGTGAGGGGGAATTAAATTTTATCTATAATCTAGTTGATATGAGTTTAGTATGACCAACTGATTTTTTCAAGTTTCTATTTAGAACCTCTTACTTCAAAAATAATCCAACAAAGCATCAAGAAGATGAATGGAAAGTATTTTGTATGTTCATTCAGAATGGTATTTCTAAAAGAGCCAGTGAAATTTTGAAGGTGTTGTTTTACGATATGTATCTCTTATAAATCTTTATTAATAGTATTTATCTGAATATTCCAATGTATATGATTTTTTATGAATAATTGTTATAAAGATAAATAAAATATGAATGATTAACATTATGGTAGGATTATCTTCTTAGTACAAAAGAAACATGAGGTGGATATCAAGGAAAGAGTGGTAGTGAAATTCCATAAAAGTAATAATATTTCCACTGATAACTTGAAGAAAATTGGATACTACTATGAAATTACAAAAAATCATTGGAAACATATTGTATTGGAAGGTGTGGCTTGGTAGGGGTCCATACCAAACCTCACCACCTAGGGATACAACACATATTGATATGGTGCATGCTAGGGAGGTGCAAGAGATAATGGCTACTAGATCAGACCCTCAGTTTTCCAAAATTTAGTCTTGTTGTGGAAGAGTTATTTCAAATATTATCATCAAATTATTTGAATATATAGAATTAAAAACATGGTGAGACAACTATTGTGGTAACTTATGTAGTTCATGATGAGCGTCTAGTTGAGAATGTGATAAGTGTGTCATCATCCAAGAAAAGAGTAGAAGTTGTTAGTGAACTTTAGATAGTTGATCCAAATCATTATAGATCTCTTTATAGTGGAGATAAAACTAGAGATTTGGATATAGAGACTATTAATCATTATCATACACCACCTATTCCATTACCTCCCCCTTATGTGTATGGGGATTCACTTTCTGTAAGTAAGAGATCTGATAGTTCTAAAATGAAAACATTTTCCTCTACAATAATGGCTCATTTTGATAATTTTAGAGGATATTATAATGAGTATAATAATTAATTAATATCCTATAAGTATGAGATCAAACAACCCAATGAGTTCTCTATAGTAAAAGATATTTTTGACAAATTATAAGGGGTTATTGAAACCCAAACTGATTTGAAAATAATCATTAGATATTTCCTTCTAAGAATCATGTTATTTCTAAGAAAAGTGAAAATAATTTTGGAGATTTGAAAGTCTAATTGAGTAGGTGGAAAAAATTTAGTGCTACAATTTCAAAATTCCAATGAGCTTGGGGTGATAGTTTCATCTCAAATGAATATGATTAAAAATATTACGATGGTTTAATTTGAAATGTCTCAAAATTTAATGGATGAGACTCAAAATTTTAACTATGAAATGAAGGAAATATTTTATACTTTGAAGATTATAGTTTTAAGTCATTTTTAGTTCCATAAGAGGTTTCAACCAACTACCACAACCTCTTCATATGTACCTTTAGTGGCTTATAACATTCAAAATGAGGTTAATCAGATTATTTTTTAGTTGAATTATGTGACCTCACAAATTCAGTATCTTCAACGTGATATGTCCAAACCTATCCTATTGCAAGATTTTAATAATGTTCTTTTAGGTGAGTTCCAGGAATCCATACAATCTATTAGAAAACATTGTGTTGGAACTGAAAAGTCCATGAATGAAATGGTGGGGTATCTTAAAGAATATGTTGGTAGAAAACTGAAAGATAAATTGGATGTGTCTCATGTTATTCAAGGGGTGATATCTAGATCAATTGTTCATGTAACCAAAAATCATCAATGAATAAAAACTATGAAAGTAAAGATTTATAAGTAAGTTGAAGTATTGTAATCTGAAGATGATTTCAATTTTTTAGAGTCTAAATATACTTCATCAGTCCCAGTTGATATTATAGGGAATGATATTTTTGTTTATAAGCCTCTCAAAGTTACTCCTTTAGTGGAACCAACTGCCCCTACAATACCTTCTCTGGTTTCACCTGATCCTCTTATTACTAATTCTAGTACTCTAGAGTCTCAAACTCCTTCAAGTTTTCTTTAGGACTTAGCTCAAGGTTTAGTAGATCAAATAACAAATATATAAATGAACAAACAATCTATGAATGACATATTGGTTAGTGTGGATTAATCTTTTGGCCAGATTTTAAAGAAGATATATTTAGACCTTCCAATTTCTTCATCTAGTTCTCATTCAACTCCCTTGTTCAGAACTCCTCGAGAAATTTCCTTTCTACATGTTAAATCCTTCAAAGTAATTTAAAAAAATAATATATCCTCAATTCCCCAAATTTATATAAATTAATATAATGCTATTATTTATTTATTTATAGAATTTATATATCATCAATAGAATTTATATTTGTGCATGTGATTTATTTATCTAATGGGGAGAAGTGCTATCAAACCAACCCATCTGGATACATTTAGGGGTACCAAAAAATAGTAGAAGCTATTTTTGATCCATCACCAATTTATTGAAAAGATAAATCCAAGTTGGATTCTATATTATCCATTGAGAAATCTAGTAAATAATCTCAACCCTGAAACCATCCATAAAAGGTGGGTTTAATCACTTCTGATAATTATGATTTCACTATTTTTTTAAGTAATCATGAAGGAGTTCTCAAAACACATGATCAGGATCTAACAGATAAATCATCAGTAGGATCTAAAACTCATGCTACTGCAGAGATTTTAAAATCAGTATTTCCACCAGTGATTAACCATTATACTACCTATCAAACCTCTCCAACTTTCAAAATACCTCGACCCAAACATCTTTCTCAGTTAGAACCTTTCAATAAGTGTTACACTATAATATTTTATAAGCTGAATGTAACAACCCGAGATTTTATAAGATACATTCTTTTTAATTTCATTCATATCTTATATTGTACGACACACCAAGATTATCTTGCGCTATACGCAACACTGTATTAGCTTGCAGTATACGCAACACTTTTCTTGGCTCTTGTTACACACAATTTCAAGTTCGTTTGATAGAAGTTATTCTACGCAACATTGAGTGTATATATATATTAAATGTATAAATAAAATATGGTCGGATTCTATTATACGCAACAAAAAAGGAGTTGTGCACTACACGCAACCCTGCCTTGGCTTGCATTACACGCAATCACAACCTTCCTCGATAGCGTGTGTTGTACGCAATATCGGGTTTTACTAAACAACGATATATTATTATAATATTGTTATGAACTAGCCGTTATGAATAGTTTTAACTAAATTTTGAATTTCATAACATTATTATTCATCTTACACATTTTCTAGATCATGGTATAAGAACAAAATAAATTTTTCGGGTAAAATAAGTATTTTTCAAAAAATGCAGTTTTGCCGCCTTTCGATGGCGCACCCACTTTAAATCTATTTTTTGACATGTTTATAAGTTCAATTTGACAAAATAAAATTCTTATTTTGAATCAGGATATAAAAATTTACATAAGATAAAGTTTTGATATTTTCCGATAACTTTCATATTTTAATGAATAGTAAAAACACGCTATATTTTAATTAAAAACAACTTTTTTCATCATAATATCTTATGTGGTTAAATTATAATGTTGAATGGTTTTAAAGTATATATAGAATATATTTTTACCATTTAATATAATGTATTTCATTATCATTGATTTTACCTTGAATTTGTTGGTTAAATCAATTCAATCTTTTGCAATGTTTTAAAGAAAAACCCGTTTTCTTTCGACAACGGGATTAATTTAAATTTAATTTCTGCATCTTTTCTGTACTGAATTTGGAAAAATGGATTCCATATTTGGAATCAGTGGGTCCAAATTATGTTAATAATCTACTTTTTATTTTTGGGCATTGTGAATAGTAACTACGGTAAATTTTATTTACTATAGTTAAAGGTAAATCGGGTGGTAAATCGGGTAATTAAGGGTAAATATAAGATTATAAAATTACCCTAACACTTGTAAAAATCCTATTGGATGGCTAAAAGTAGACCCATATAACCTAAGGGTTGGATTAGATTCATTATATGGACTTTTTTCCATGAAAATAATTTAATTATTATTAAAACCAAAGAATGTGACAACATGTCACTTTCTTAAATCTTATAAGTATAATAATTTTAATTTTGTGATAAAATTCATGAAACTTTGAACATGAATAGTCTCCAGAAATATAATACAATTATATACTTCATAGGAATTTATTTAGAATTTTTAGGTATTAAATAATTATCATTTATTATGACACAATGATGATGCAGTAATTGTCTTATTAATGAAATATAGACATAATTGATGTTTTAAATGCCCAAATAAATGTAATTTGAGACTTTTTATGACTTACACTAATTTTCTAGGTTAATATGACATTTTATTGTTGATTGAAGTAACTTGGTTCGAACTTATCATTCTGTAATGAATTTCATAAAAATCATGAACCAAATAGTGTCAAAATTGACATAAATTAGTTTTTAAAACAAATATTATATTATTAATTGTTATTTAATTCCTAAAAAATCAAAGGATCGGCCAAATTACTTAGATAAGGATATATATATTAATAATAAACAACTTGGGATTCGTTTGGCTTGTTTTGGTAAGTTTATTAACCATATAGTGTAAGAAAACAAAAAGACACGGTAAAAGTTAAATTATTTAACTTAGAGTTAAATCTAATTGATAAGGTTAAAATAATAACCTAAACTTGTCTAAATCCTATTGGATGAGATTATTTCAACACATACCCACTTTATCTTCGAAATAATACCCTTTGGAACCATTATAAACCGAATTTGACCTTAATATAAAATAATATTTTGAGATTTTCCTAAGGTGCCCCTCTCCTCCCTTATAAAAGGGCACCTCCTCCCTCTCCTCCTCACACCAATTTGGGCATTCAAGCTCGGAAAAACCCTGCAAAAATCTCTTCTCCACTTCCCTAGTATCATCCTAGAGGACCTGGTCTTCTCCAAAGACCATCCTTAGTTCTTTAAGTGGATGTTAAGTAAAGGCGCGTCAAAAAGAGGTAATATCAATTACCGATCTTTTTCAATTTCTTTCTTCTTCAACTTCTTCTTCTTTAGTTGTTTCATGGTAAAGTAATAACATCAGTATTTATTATATACTGATATGTTATTATAAATAGGAAACAACTCTAATTAACCTTCTATCCATCCTACGGAAAAAGGAAATCACCGCGCGTGTGTACATACGGAATACCGTCTCCACGCCGTGGTGTAATCTATTTTCCACCACCACCTTACTTGGATGGGTATAATGGTGTAAATAATGAATATATATGACTATTATAAAGTGATACTGATTCTGAAATAGTATACATACACTCCAATACAATTCCACGATCTTAGGAATGATATCATCACTCGTGCGTACGTACGGAATACCATCTCCACGATGTGATGCGACTCGTTCTACATGATATTCATTTCATATTGATTATATAAATGAATTGAATGAATTAATATGATATATATTACACTAATACCATTTTGGAAATGAGGTATCTATAACCTAATGATAAGAATAAGAATTTATTTGACAAAACACGCATAAGAACAAAAAGTTATAAACACCCGAATAACAAGTAGCAATGAAATATTACTACTAAGAAGCTAAGAAAATGACCATATATGATATCATAAAAATAATTATCATTCTGGAATAATTCAATAACATTAATTAAATCATTATACAGGAGGTTCGGATACTTATGAAACAAAACGAACCTAAGGTAAGGGAAAATATCACAATCTCGTTTTTATCCGAGATTGTTTATACTTTGGTATTTACTGGGGTGTATTTTATCATCCACATCCATGTTTACTAAATATGTAATGTTATATCCATCCACCTACAACTGTTTAAATCCAATTTTACCCTTCGGTGAGTTTTTAGTAAAAGATATGAAAGGAATCTTTCTTTTGTTTATGTTACGAAGTACTTTTTGACTTTTCCGACAAAAGTACGAGAAGAATGTTTTTTTAACTTATACGGAATGAATGGAATTTTAAAACATTATTTCCATGAATATTCCTTTACAAGTTTACAAGTTTATTTTTTAATCAACTTCTTTTAGTTTAAAATTGTATGACATGTTAACAAAGGAAAATGTTTTTGAAGTAGAAAGGATATTTTCCTGAAGAATGGAGTTCAAGTATTTTATCAAAATTATTTTCCATCTAAGATAATATAGGGTTCTGTTTCTATCCCTATTATTACATTGATTTGATTATGTTGTGATTGAATTATTTTTATGAATTCCTTTATCTTATATGAATTGTTTTATGATGTCATGTTGTTTAAGAATCCCATTTTTATTACATGGGTTATGCAATGATGTATGATTTATGATTTTGTGGCACACATTAGAATGGTATCATTATGAGATGGGTGGGACCTATATCTCCCTCTAATGCATTGGGTAAAGATTTTATATCTCATGAGATAGACATGGCTGGAACGGTAGGTTATACCGGTTCAGTGAAACAGGACTGAAACGAGGGTGACTCGGTTCAGAAATGGACTTTGTCCACTAAGATAGTCTTGGCAATGAGTCTTGACTAATAAGAAATGATTCTCTATGATTATGTGTGTATGACACAATGTTTTATGTTTTATGTTATGATTATTGGGATTAAATTTCACTACTATGATTTATCCCGTGTTATGAAATTATGATCTCTTTTGCAGGTTAATATTTCCAAAATGTTATGTTCTTATGAATATGATGTGATTGATATTTCTTTTGTTTACCCTTACTGAGCATTTGAGCTCACCATTTTATGTTTTCTTTTCCCCAGGATATAAAGAAAGGTTTTAGGTAAAAAAAGGAAGATATTTATGGGAGATGTTGAAGATCTTTCACCGCGATTAGAAGATTATATTCAGAGTTTCCAAAGACACTAAACTATTACTATCCTTGTGTGTGTGTTTTTGTTATGTACTAAGTATTCCGCAAAAGTAATGTAATGTCCATGTACGTCAAGCTCCGGGTCTCTACAGTTGGTATTAGAGGAAAGGTTTAGTCAACCTTTGGAAACTAGGATGCGAAAACGTTAGTGAGATCCCTAGAGATATTTCTAAGGTATGTCTAGGGATGTCTCTAAGGATAAGTATACGTATAGGATACAGTCCTAGAACTATGGTAGCGATCATAGAATTTAACCTAAGATGTTAGATATTGAGGATACTCCCCCATTATTATGTTGTTTTCCCTAGCATGATTTTTTCCTCTCACACTATTCTTTCTGGGTTTTAGACGATGACTGGAACCCGAAGGAACCGTGTTGATCAATGCAATGATTTTCCTCCTAAACAAACAAATGTTATGGGAGATGGAGTGAAAAATCTTATTGTGATACTTACACAAGCTATGAATCATTCTGGACTTCCAAATGAGCAGAGAAGGGAACAACATTCTATTGAGTCCTTCATGAGGCAACGTCCACCTTCTTTTAGTGGTTCTTCTGATCCACTTGTTGTTGAACAATGGATCAGTACCACTCAAAAGATATTTTCAGTTTTCAATGTTCTGAACATGATAAAGTCATCTTAGCAGTATATCGTTTGGAAGGTGAAGCTGATCAATGGTGGAATCTTATCAAGAATACGAGGCAAAGAGATGAAATTGAGTCCATAGAATGGGATGAGTTCAAGAACTTATTTTTCAATAAGTACTTCCCTCGTATTCTTCAAACAAAGATGGAGAAGGAGTTTCTTGAACTAAAGAAAAAGGATGATGAATCTGTTGGTATATACGAAGTGAATTTTACAAGGCTTGCGAGGTATGAATCTGGATGTATCATCCAACCTGAAAGTAAAGTTGATCGATTCTTTAGTGGCTTAAAACCAAATCTTCGAAGGGCATTAGCTATAAGAGACTTCAGTAGCTATGAAGAAATTGTGCATTGTTCTATCAAGGTAGAAATGGAAGTTGGTGTTACTTATCCATCTCATAGTTTTGACAAGAAACGAAAGATGGAGTTCAAGGAGAAATCTCAGAATAATGGTGAAAAGAAGATGAATGTTTACTTATGCTCAAAGTGTGGAAAGAAGCATGGTGGAGATTGTCTTAAAGGGACAAGTAAATGTTTCAAATGTGGAAAGGAAGGTCATCGGGCATTTGAATTCCGCAATGATGGGAAGAAGATGTCTAATGATGCAAACAAAGGAAGGGATACACAGAATGAACCTACTACACTTCAATGCTTCAAGTGCATGGAAATGGGGCATTATGCTAATAAATGACCTAATCCAAGGGTTAGTGATGATCAACATGAGCAACCACTTAAGGCAAAGGACAAAGGGAAGTCACATGCGATCACCATTGGCGATGTTGAATATGAAAACGATGTGGTGGAATGATTAAGTGTTTATGTAATGGGATTCCAGAATAATGTTGTATATAGTATCGTGGAATATTGGAATAATTATGTTTTGGTCTATTGTGGTTTTCAATAATTTTATGGCATCGGTAACCATGAAAAGTGATTGAAATATTTTTGGAAAGCAGATGATATGAACATAATGAAGGGATAAAGAGAATCTAATATGTTTGATAGTATTCATGAGCTCATGATTGATATAAGGACTCAGTGATATCATGGTTTGAGTATATAGAATTTTGAGGATTATGGTATGTGGAAAGTGTTAACTTTTAACTGCATTCATGTTTTCACTATGGTTCAATGGGTATTCATTTTTTCAAGAGAATACATAATTAAGGTATTCACATGATTGGAATGTGACCAACAATATATATATATGGGGGATAAATGATGGTATTCACATGCTAGGTTGATGACATTTCAAGTAATCGTTTTCTTTATACTATGATCTTGGACTGAAGTATTTTAGATAAGCCTAAATATTGGAATGAATTATGTTAGACATATGCTAAGTATTGTTTAAGGATAGAACTTTTTTCGATATTACTGATGGGATTTTATAGTAATGTAGTTTTAGAAAAATGACAACCTGCAGGACGGGCGACAACCCATCGCGTCGGACAAGGCTATGGGAATCGAACCCACAACCGAAGTGCGACTGGCCTTTATCACTTACCACTGGCCTACAGGAACTCCCTGGTTAGTGGAAAGTAGTTTTATTTTATTAAGAGGTATGATAAATAAAGTATAAGTCAATTTTTGGAACCATATACGATTAATCTCACCATAAGATGGACTTATAACTTTTGCTAACCTTTTGTTTGAAACAGATGGAATGACCCACCATTATATCACATGATCTGCAAATGATTCACGAATAACAAATTCAACTTCATTTCTTTAAGATATGAAGTGGAAATTGTTCAATTCATGAACAACAGTAAGATTGAACCAAAATCATGTAAGTATTTCTTTTAATTCATTAACTTTAGGGAAATGATCTTGAAAACCAAAAATGTTGTCCTACTGCCCCTATATCCGATGAATCAGATGGTACCTTAGATCACCACAAATCAATAGCTTTGTGATTGTTGGCTTTTTCATAGCCATGTTCTCTACCACTCTCCATCAGAACATGACGGTTAGATTTCTCTTCCATGTCCATATTTTCTCCTATATGGAAACCCAGTGATGAGTTCATTTGGGTAACAGTTATATTTCATACTTTAGTTTTTAAAGTTCAATTTTGGTATTTCTTTTTACGATGTGGGTTTTTATTAATAGTAAACGATTTATAACCCCGACGAATTTCGTGGGAAAAATTCATTTTAAGGGGGGTAGAATGTAACAACCTGAGATTTTATAAGATACATTCTTTTTAATTTCATTCATATATTCTATTGTACGACACACCAATATTATCTTGCGCTATACGCAACACCGTATTAGCTTGCAGTATACGCAACACTTTTCTTGGCTCTTGTTACACACAATTTGAAGTTCGTTTGATAAAAGTTATTCTACGCAAAATTGAGTTTATATATATATATTCAATGTATAAATAAAATATGGTTGGATTTTGTTATACACAAAAACAAAGGAGTTGTGCACTACACGCAACCCTGACTTGGCTTGCATTACACGCAATCGCAACCTTCCTCGATAGCGTGTGTTGTACGCAATACTGAGTTTTACTAAACAACGATATATTATTATAATATTGTTATGAACTAGACTTTATGAATAGTGTTAACTAAATTTTGAATTTTATAACATTATTATTCATCCTACACATTTTTTAGATCATGGTATAAGAACAAAATAAATGTTTCGGGTAAAATAAGTATTTTTCCAAAAATGCTGTTTTGTCGCCTTTTGATGGTGCACCCACTTTAAATCTAGTTTTTGACATGTTTATAAGTTCAATTTGACAAAATGAAATTATTCTTTTGAATCAGGATATAAAAATTTACATTAGATAAAGTTTTGATATTTTTCCGATAACTTTCATATTTTAATGAATAGTAAAAATACGCTATATTTTAATTAAAAACAACTTTTTTCATCGTAATATCTTATGTGGTTAAATTATAATGTTGAATCGTTTTAAAGTTTAAATAGAATATATTTTTACCATTTAATATAATGTATGTCATTAGCATTGATTTTACCTTGAATTTGTAGGTTAAATCAATTCAATCTTTTGCAATGTTTTAAAGAAAAACCCATTTTCTTTCGACAACGGGATTAATTTTAATTTAATTTATGCATATTTTGTGTACTGAATTTGGAAAAATGGATTCCATATTTGGAATCAGTGGGTCCAAATTATGTTAATAAGCTACTTTTTATTTTTGGGCATTGTGAATAGTAACTACGGTAAATTTTATTAATATAGTTAAAGGTAAATCGGGTAATTAAGGGTAAATATAAGATTATAAAATTACACTAACACTTAAAAAAATCATATTGGATGGCTAAAAGTAGACCCATATAACCTAAGGGTCGGATTAGATTCATTTTATGGACTTTTGTCCATGAAAATAATTTAATTATTATTAAAATCAAAGAATGTGACAACATGTCACTTTCTTAAATCTTATAAGTATAATAATTTTAATTTAGTGATAAACTTCATGAAACTTCAAACATGAATAGTCTCCAGAAATATAATACAATTATATACATCATAGGAATTTATTTATAATTTTTAGGGATTAAATAATTATCATTTATTATGACACAAAGATGATGCAGTAATTGTCTTATTAATGAAATATTGACATAATTGATGTTATAAATGCCCAAATAAATTTAATTTTGAGACTTTTTATGACTTACACTAATTTTCTAGGTTAATATGACATGTTATTGTTGATTTAAGTTACTTGGTTTGAACTTATCATTCTTTTATGAATTTCATAAAAATCATGTACCAAATAGTGGCAAAATTGACATAAATTAGTTTTTAAAACAAATATTATATTATTAATTGTTATTTAATTCCTAAAAAATCTAAGGTTCGGCCAAATGACATATATAAGGATAGATAGATTACTAATAAACAACTTGGGTTCGTTTGTCTTTTTATGGTTAGTTTATTAACCAAATAGTGTAAGAAAACAAAAAGACACAGTAAAAGTTAAATTATTTAACTTAGAGTTAAATCTAATTGATAAGGTTAAAATAATAATCTAAACTTGTCTAAATCCTATTGGATGAGGGGATTTCGACCAATCCCCACTTTATCTTCGAAATAATACCCTTTTTAACCATTATAAACCGAATTTGACCTTAATATAAAATAATATTTTGAGATTTTCCTGAGGTGCCCCTCTCCTCCCTTATAAAAGGGAACCTCCTCTCTCTCCTCCTCACACCCATTTTGGAATTCAAGCTCGGCCAAACCCTACCAAAATATCTTCTCCACTTCCCAAGTATCATCCTAGAGGTCCTAGTTTTCTTCAAGGACCATCCTTAGTTCTTTAAGTGGAGGTTAAGTGAAGGCGCGTAAAAAAGAGGTAATATCCATTACCGATCTTTTTCAATTTCTTTCTTCTTCAACTTCTTATTCTTTAGTTGTTTCATGGTAAAGTAATAACATCAGTATTTCTTATATACTGATATGTTATTATAAATAGTAAACAACTCTAATTAACCTTCTATCCATCCTACGGAAAAAGGAAATCACCGCGCGTGTGGACGTACGGAATACCGTCTCCACGCCGTGGTGTAATCTATTTTCCACCACCACCTTACTTGGAAGGGTATAATGGTGTAAATAATGACTATATATGACTATTATAAAGTGATACTGATTATGAAATAGTATACATACACTCCAATACAATTCCACGATCATAGGAATGATATCATCACTCGTGCGTACGTACGGAATACCGTCTCCACGATGTGATGTGACTCGTTCTACATGATCTTCATTTCATAATGATTATATAAATGATTTGAATGAATTAATATGATATATATTACACTAATAACATTCTGGAAATGAGGTATCTATAACCTAAAGATAAGAATAAGAATTTATTCGACAAAACACGCATAAGAACAAAAAGTTATAAACACCCGAATAACAAGTATCAATGAAATATTACTACTAAGAAGCTAAGAAAATGACCATATATGATATCATAAAAATAAGTATGATTCTGGAATAAGTCAATAACATTATTTAAATCATTATACAGGATTTTCGGACACTTACGAAGCAAAACGGACCTAAGGTAAGGGAAAATATCACAATCTCATTTTTATCCGAGATTGTTTATACTATGGTATTTACTAGGGTGTATTTTATCATCCACATCCATGTTTACTCAATATGTAATGTTATTTCCATCCACCTAAAACTGTTTAAATCCAATTTTACCCTTTGGTGAGTTTTTAGTAAAATATATGAAAGGAATCTTTCTTTTGTTTATGTTACGAGGTACTTTTTGACTTTTCCGACAAAAGTACGAGAAGAATGTTTTTTTAACTTATACGGAATGAATGGATTTTTAAAACATTATTTCCATGAAGCTTCCTTTACAAGTTTTCAAGTTTATTTTTAATAAACTTCTTTTAGTTTAAAATTGTATGACATGTTAAGAAAGGAAATTGTTTTTGAAGTAGAAAGGATATTTTCCTCAAGAATGGAGTTCAAGTATTTTATCAAAATTATTTTCCATATAAGATAATATAGGGTTCTGTTTCTATCACTATTATTACATTTATTTGATTATGTTGTGATGGAATTATTTTTATGAATTCCTTTATCTTATAGGAATTGTTTTATGATGTCATGTTGTTTAAGAATCCCATTTTTATTACATGGGTTATGCAATGATGTATGATTTATGGTTTTTTGGCACACATAATAATGGTATCATTATGAGATGGGTGGGACCTATATCTCCCTCCAATGCATTGGGTAAGATTTTATATCTCATGAGATAGACATTGATGGAACGGTAGGTTATACCGGTTCAGTGAAACAGGACTGAAACTAGGGTGACTCGGTTTAGAAATGGACTTTGCCTACTAAGATAGTCTTGGAAATGAGTCTTGACTAATAAGAAATGATTCTCTATGATTATGTGTGTATGCCACAATGTTTCATGTTTTAAGTTATGATTATTGGGATTACATTTCACTACTATGATTTATCCCATGTTATGAAATTATGATCTCTTTTGGAGGTTAAGATTTCCAAAATGTTATGTTCTTATGAATATGATGTGATTGATATTTCTTTTGTTTACCCTTACTGAGCATTTGAGCTCACCCTTTTATGTTTTATTTTCCCCAGGATATAAATAAAGATTTTTGGTAAAAAAAAAGGAAGATCCTTATGGGAGATGTTGAAGATCTTTCACCACGATTAGAAGATTATATTTCGAGTTTACAAAGACACTAAACTATTATGATCCTTGTGTGTGTTTTTTTGTTATGTACTAAGTATTCCGCAAAAGTAATGTAATGTCCATGTACGTAAATCTTTGGGTCTCTACAATGAAAATCATGTTCACTAGTATATATGAAATGAAAACCCAACAATATATTATAATCTAAGACCCTGATACTTTACATTATAATTATTTTTAAATAAATTCAATACCATCGATATCTTGTGGAACGTGCAACCCTAAATCTAAATAAATCGTAATAACCTAGACGTTAAATTAGTACAAATGAATATGCATAAATAAATTAAGAAAATTATATGGATTAAATGTTTATATAATAAATTCAATGAATATATACTGACTAGAAACAAAATAATAATCAATTAAAATAAAAAAGAAATTTTTTTTCTAAGAAACTGTATTTTTCTAAAAGGCGGTTTAGTCGTGCTTTGGGAACATAATTTAAAAATACTTTTTTTAAAAAAATATAATATTTGTTTTAAAAAATAAAATTAATTTTTTAAATATTAATATCAAAATTATCTTAGGGATAATTTTTTTTATTTTTATGAAAAGTATCATTTTTTGATTAATATTGAAAAATAATATTTTTTATTAGAAAATTCCTTTTCGTTTAAAGCATTTAAAAATAGAATTTATTTAATTGTGGTTTTAAAAATTAAAATTAGTTAAATTATATATTTATTAATCCAAATTAGTCCATTATAATTAATTTCATCTTTAATTTTTATATAAAGACTTTATGAACTTTTGATTGTTTTTTTTGGAAACCCATTTTTTGACACTACTACATGTTTACTTTAAAATTAAAATCTGCCAATTTTATAATTTTAATTTGAAAAAATATATTTATTATTTTTATTAATCATAATTTATATAATCTAATAAGTTCTAATTAATTTTTTACCATAATAAAAAGTGAAAATAGTACAAAAATATTT
The DNA here is from genome assembly GCA_963277665.1 of Viscum album. NCBI lineage: Eukaryota > Viridiplantae > Streptophyta > Magnoliopsida > Santalales > Viscaceae > Viscum > Viscum album. Next base: position 1,721,839,837 of record OY728161.1, read on the forward strand.
ATTGTGGTAATACTAAAAATGGATTTACCGGGAGTTTAACTAAAAGGATGAGGCTTAATATTAACTAAACCCTATTTAATTCATATTTTACTATCATATATCTACCTTATAAATTAGAAGGCTCTAAAATGGTAAATTTTGGATCCCTTTCTTATGATAAAAATATGGGTATAATTCTTTCTTTTCAAAAATATCAAGTATGTTTTCTCCCCCACTTATAAAAGGCCACCCCCTATCCTTTACATTAGACACTTCTAAAACTCATTGGTTTGGAAAACACCTAACAAAATAAATTCCATAATTCCCTTCTATAAAACTGAAATACTTTTTTGGTAATAAATATAACATGGGAAGGCTTTTGGTGCAAACTAAAAGATGTTTTCTGAGGAAAAGGCAACGTCCTTAATCGAGTGTTTTATTTTATTTCTTCCTCCACCTCTTAAAAATATTATTAAACCATTTAGATATAATATAATCATTATATTATATATAATAATATATTTTTATATTAAATTACTAACCTTAAACTATCTCCCCCTCTCTCAAATAAGAAATGAATCCATTGATTGTGAATATGGAGGAGTACTGCCTTACAAGCCAACATAATTCATTTTCCATCACCACTTCTCAGGACTAGATATAATTATATATTTAATAATTTTATATGATATTTATAATATTAATATACATTTTTAATTATAATATTACATAAAACTTCTTACTCTTCATTCTATATATAATACGATAGTGTCGCTTGTATGTACAATGTACTACAGCCTCACAAAGTGATGTGATTCTTTTCTCAATTATTATTTACACAGAAGGTGGCCATAATTAATTTTACATTTATATAAGATATTAAGAAAATATTAATAATTTTTTGTAATAAATATATCATTTAATTTCTTTCCTTACCATCCATTAAATAAATGATAATGTCATTCGTGTGTACGGTGGACTACCGCCTCACGAAGAATTGTGATTTTGTTTCACTAATGCTTTACATGGATGATAATAAATGGTATATGTAATGAATATATGTGATATATATATAATTTTATTTATTAAATAAAGTTAAATAAAAATCCACTTCCTTATCCTTTCACCTTTTAAGAAAATTATAGCGTCGCTTGTGCGTGTGTACGACCTGTCGTCTCCATAAAGCGATGTGATTCATTCTCCACATTCAAAATTAAATAATGATCTCAAATATTTATCTAGTAAAAAAATTATATTTATAACATTAATATAATTTTTATAATATATAACTATAACCTGTTTTCAAGATCTATAACTTTCATGACAAAACATGCAAAATAAAACCATTTAGTTAACACCTGAAACAATAGTGATAATGATATATTATTAATGAACAAGTAAAAGATGTTATAAAAGGATGATATATGATATTATAAAAAAACTTATTAGGTTATAATTTAATAACATGTTTTAAAAATTTTTAGAAGAGTCGAAATAGATCTCAACTAAAGGGAAGCATGATGTAAGGGGTTTCTAAACTCAATTTCTATTTTTTGGGATATAGGACTACTTCATTGATTATATTATGCCATAATTATATGTGAAATGAAATATTATTTATTTATGTGTTATTTACACATTTATTTTTTCGGATATACATTTTTTACACCAAATCACATCATTTATTAACTCTCACCTCAACGATATGAACATTGTAAGGGTTTCTCATCTCACGTTTATTTCTATGATACATTTATCATATTCACAACTTAGATATTATGTGGTGTATATGCTTCTGATTTGATATAATATATCATGAATCCATTTATATTCATGGTATTTAACTTTTTATTTGAGTTTTTTCTTTCATGGGGATTATGATTCAGTATTTACCGAAGTGGTACTGGTTTGTTTTACAATATCATCATCTTTTAGGATTAGTTATGATTAAAAATACAATGATAAAATATTATGATTTATCACTCAAAAAAAATTATTTTATTATAATATGTTTATTCATGAAATTTTAATGTAATTTTACACTTTTCCTCTATTTTTTAATTAAAATTATTGTGAAAATGTTTTTAAGAAAATTTGAATTCATTTATCTCTTTAGTCCAAAATCCTTTTTCTTCCAAATAAATGTTTTATTTAAAATTACTATGATTATTTAAATACATTTTACACATAATTATCTTTTTATGAAATGTTTTTAAAATAAATATTATATTTTTCCAAACAAGGTACTTTTTACTTTTATTGTAAAAATTTGAAAGGAATCTTTGTTTTTTAATGTATTCATCGTGAATGGAACTCTTTCGCTGGCATGACCACTTAATGATTTAAATATTACTTTTTATGTTCAAAATATTATTTTGAAAAAAATTATTTAATCTTTGATACTTTTTTAGATTTTAAATGATTTTTATTGAAATATAAAGGATATTTTCCTCAATAATTTTTCAAAGTTATCTTTCAAAATAATTTTCCATCTATGATTACATCCTTTGATGTTACTCAAAGTGAAAAGGTTATTTTACTTAAGATTTAATTTAGTATTTTTAAAATTATTTAATTAAATACAACAACCCTTGATGTTATAGATTTATTATAAATTATGTATATATGATTCTCATGTATATAACTAGTTATTCTACCTTCCATTGATGGGTTAATACATGTATTATTTTGATTTATCAAATGCCTTCATTATGAAATTTCATTTGAATATTATATAAAGTAAGATTATGCTACCCATTTTATTTTCAAGGGTAATTATTTTATTATGTATTATGATTTATTTCCATTATATAAAACACATAGATCAAAACATATTATGATGGGTTCACCAAAATAGTGATCCTATGCATTGGATAAGGCCTTAATCTAATGCAACAACATGTATGGGATTATGGAGTAAACCTAATATATTATTGGACTCTTTCCACCATGTGATGTTTTCTTATAAATTATCATTGACATATATTTATGTAATTCCTTATGTTTCTTCCATATTTCCCATGATTCTATTATCATATGATACCATGGTCTTTATATTATGTTTCCATGTGATTATTCTTATCCCTTATCTTTTAGGACATTTTTTTATACCTTTAAATCACATGTTATGATTCTTTATAAATGTTTTCCCTTACTAGTATTTTAACTCAACTATTGTGTCAATATATTCCCTAGGTTATCCCATGTAGTATAATAGCTCAAAATTATTTATGATATTGTTATGGAAAATAAAATAAAAAGTTTTTTTAGTCTCACTTTGATGTATTATTAAAATAGTATCCCAAAGACACTAGGAATTTATGATACTTTTGCTGTTTTGATGGATATTTATCTTTATAAATAAAGTAATAATATGCGTCAAATGATTGGGTCACCATAATAAGCTTGTTTTTTTGACTAGTATATTTTATATGTACATTTTTGTGTGTTGAGTGGGTGTACTATTGTACAAATATTTTTAATTAATGAAATTATTCTTTCATAATTTATTATGTATTTATTATCAATTATTTTCATTTAATGTTTTAATTCATTATTTATTTTCATGGATGGGTTATTTGATGTTTTATTGAATTACACTCCAATAATAATTCTAATTTAGATTCAGTACTATATATAAATAGTACATTAAATTATTCTATAATCAAAATGTGTTTTTCATCTCTATACACTTCCTTTTTAATGACATGAAAATGGGTAGAAGATTACCCTGAGTTTAATAAAAATGGGAGAATTATCCTTGTTGGGATAAGTTTACCCAATGGGAGGAATTCCTACAATGTGAGAGAGGATTCTAGTTAATGGGATTTAGAAAAGGATAAACATGAAATTTTAAAAGAAATATATATATTATTTTTTTTTATGAAAATCTTATAAAACATTTTAAAAAATTAATTTCATATGGGTTTTTATCACCAAGAGGGGGTAGATTGTTAGATTACTAATGTTATTCCAACATATCCCATGAATATTATGTTTTGATGATCTCAAATACCCTTAAATAGTTACTGATTATTTTATGAAGTGTGTTCAACCTATTTTATCATTATTTTAGATCATTTTGTTGAAATATGCATGTTTTGAAAATTTACTAAAAAATTACCTAAGTAACGAAAATAAGATACATATTGAATTTGGTTATGCAGAGAAAACGCTACACTGGGAAATTAGTTATGTCAGTTGGATATGTAAAGGAAACTCTTAAATGAAACTATTATTTTGTGAAATCAGCAACGTAGAAATTTCTTATGTCGATAAATCACCTGCATGTGTAAATGAAAATGTAGATAAAATGGAAATGTGAATCAATTCTGTGAGTAATTTTCTATGTGAATGTATATATGGTGAAAACGACTATGTGGTTCCAAATGGCTATTTTAGATTTAGCTACATGATTAAAAATCCTATATAGATTAATTGGCTATGTGAAAAACATATACATAGATCAAATTATCTATGTGAAAAAAGCCAATACAAGTTCATCTATGTGGATAAAGTTTCTATTTGAGAAATGGTTGTATAGATCAAATCACCTAATTTAATTTAAATATATGGAATTAAGATATGTGGTGAATTGAAATTATATACATCAACTGCACCCTGATATTTATTACCATTGTTGTAATTTCAGTGGGAAGTAATGATTTTGTGCTTTCATTAAATATTAGATTACCTCTTTATAGTAAAATTATTATAAAAATTATCATGTACTGAGAGAATAAACTTTTACAATGATAATTTAATGGTCAATACTATTGATAGGGTATTTACAAGAAACAAAAATGTGGAATTTAAATTCCAACACAATATCTTATAGATCTGATTACAATGTCCCATCCTAGGAGTCACAAAAATAAATAGTTCTCTTAGCTGATTGGTTATATAGCCTCAAGTGTGCCTCCCCATTTCTATAGGCTTCTGACTACCAGTGAGGGTCTTATAGTGGTTTGGTGGGGAGAATATACCCTCATGATTAGAGTATCATCGTGGTATAAAAGATAATCAATATTATAGTAAATATAAACTATAGGGAGTAAGAATATAATAAAAAATGAAATTCAACAATAAATGAATGAGTAATCATGCATGAAAATGATACTATGAACAAGGAGGTGACATAAAACCGATAATTCAATAAGTATAGCTATACTAATGAAAAAAATAAATTAGTAAAAGACTATATCTCTAATGGAACCCTGAGTACATGTTGTGCCACTACACTGAACTCCCACGTACAGTCCTAGTTTATAAATAAAAACAATATAGAGCACAGTACAGCTCATAACCTACAACAAGTATATCTCTTTGAGTACCCAATCACAACCTGAACAAGGAATAAGATATACTCTATAGGCCACCACTAAAGGTGTCTAAATAAATATAGTTCACAAATATAAAATAAAATAGTGTTTAGGTATATCATAAGTAAAGCAGTTTGGTAAATGTAAATGAAATCAAGTCAGGATCGATCTCTTCAAGGGCACCTAGTCAAGCATACCTACTTTAGCTTGAGCCGAAAATGAGTCAGACCAAGTATCACCGTGTATATATATAAGTTTGTGCGTATATATATATATATATATATATATATATATATATATATTATATACATTTAAACATATATAGATATATATATAGTATAAGCCAGGATGTGAGGCATAACTCAAGCATCCAAGTATAATTATAAGCATCTCATATTTTAAATATGGGTATCCATTCCTATATATCCCATGGAATAATAAGGGACTCCATGCCTGACTATAATAGGTAATAATGGTTGTCATGCCCAAGTATCATGAACAATAAGTGATTCAATTCTTAAGTATCATAGTTAAACAAGTATGTCATGTCAAAGTATCATTAATAATAAGGAGAAGGACCATACCCAACATCCTAGTTTAGTGGGAATGGAACATTATGTCCAATAACCCAAGTGATGTGAAACACCATGTTTGAAACCCTAGACCAAGGTGGTTTGAAACACCTTTTTAACAACCCTAACCATGTTCACTCTATATTAATATAATCTAAGGTAACCCACTTTCCCTATGATCCCTTATCCTATGAATTATATAAATAAGAACATGTCATCGCTCAAGGCGTAGTGGACCTTTATTAATATGTTACATTTATTATATAAAAATAGTCCCTAAGAATTCAATCATTCCATTCAAATATGATTTTTCATGATTATTTAATATTTAAATAAATTGCTAATAATTTAAAAATCCATGTAATCAAACATTTCATTGTATAATTTAAATGTCCACAACGTCGATAAATTATAATCATTACGCCCATAAAAGACTAAGGACCAAGGGGGTGCATCATACCCACCTAATAAGTCATTCCACCTATATGTACTAAATGGGGGAACACTATATTTTACAAGATGATCAAGGCCAAGGTTAAACCTTATCATTAATATTTCACTCTCGCAAATGGTTTATTTTACTTTTCGGAGAAAGGGATCAATCATAATTTAAATAATGAACCTAAGATAAGTGAGTCATCCACACCACTTAAAATTCATATAATCCCATTTAACCATTTAATTTTTAAATAGGAAAGTTAACACACCTCAAGGGGTATTTTTAATTTCAATTCAATGAATAAGGTTCCATTCTTATGTAAGAATCACACCAAATAGGGTGTTATAAGTCACGGTGAATTCCCTTCAATAATAATATTTAGTTCTTAGGGACTAATTAAATTAAGGTGTTAATATCTACTTAATTAATATCACATTTATGGGGTACTGCACAAAATTTAAAGTTAATAGGATAAGAATATATTTTCTAAATGATAAAAATTTAAAAGGGAAAGAAACTAAGCCACCTACCTCCTATATACGATGCTTTACTCATACCTTATCAAGATTTGATTTAATCCAAAATGAGAGAAATATGAAGAATCATAAAACACCCTAAAACTAGGGGAAATTAGATTACATTGAAATATCATCTAATATGATGAGTTAAACAAGGACAAGAATAAATAGTAGTTTTATCCTTACTAATAGGCTTCCAATTTGATATAAAACATTCAATTTTGAGGCAAAATGGGGAAGAGATTCTGTGTGAATAGGAGGAAGGGACTTGCATGTGGGGGATAACTTGGGTAAATGAGGGAGAATTGTTTTTTGTAAAAACACTTAAAGGATGGAGGGTTAAAATCATAATTTTTTACACTTTTAAGAGGAACATTTTTTTGATATAGTTTCATAGTTTTAAAAACCATGTGACATCCTCCAGGTCCCCCACAATTGAGGTTTTTTGTTAGAACTAACTGTGCGCAAACTATGTTCCTTCCTTTAGTGATTCAATTAACTAGGATTTCAAATCCTGTTACTAACAAAAATCTATATAACTCTTGAGACAGAACTTGGGATTTAATCTCTACCTAAAGGAAAACCTTTTATGTTTTCCAACTCTAGGAATCATGTTTCAAATATCATTTTAAGATTCACCCCATCCACTAATGAAAATTTCAAACTCCTTTATAAATTTCATCCCACTATAAAACACGAGATGCTAAAATCTCCCCACCATTTAAATTGTTATCCTAGAGAATCCTTGGGGAATATTAAAAACAAAACCTATCCTACATAAGTTTTGAAATTTCTTCTATCATGTCCACAGCTTTCTTTAAATACATAACACACCTACAAGTTCTGCTTCAAACACATAGTAATTAAGCCGCTAAAATTCAGGCCAAAACACCTATTTCAAACTGAAACATCAAGATGGACCTTACATGAGTCCTTGTAATCTGATACATAATCACATGTTCATCTCTTTCAGCATTTGAAATATATTTATCACAACTATAAGTTCTAAATTTGAATGGAAAATTTTGAGCCATGGTAATCCCGCTATCAGAATTTCCTATTGAAACATGACCCTAGAATCCTAACAAAACCTCTATCATGATTATCAACTTGAGACGTCCATCCACACATGAGGAATTTAATATTGGGTCGTCTTTAGATAAAAAAGGATGAATTTCAATTGACCCAGTTTAACTGGTCATCTCGTATTTTCCCTAAAATTTCCCATCTAAATATTTCACTACACTCATCCCCTCCAAAAATGTCACCTTTGTAGTTCTTCACATGACCACATGTATAAAAATGAGAGAACATGATTCAAGAAACCTCCATATGACTTTTTTATAATTTATTGGATTCCACAATAATCATATCCAGCCCAGATTCTATACTGTTATCCCAATGCATACTGATATTATTCGAAAGCGTACTCACGGAAGACTATAGCAAACTTCTAGTGACATTTCCTAGAAAACCCATCTCTTAAATAAAATCATCACCATTTTATATCACCAGCATCAATACTACCCCGAACCAAAATTCATGGATCATCATAAAATACTTGGGGATTAATTCTCACATTTAGATTTCATCCAAAACTATAATCTAATATTAACCTATAATTTACCAAAGATTCAAAATATTTATTATTACATTAATTAAATGGTGTACAAGATCCAAAATGATCATCTAATGATTGACCAAAATATCCATTTGTCATTCTCATAAGAGAGTCATCCTCTAGAGACTAATGTTCAACTCCCTACCTTAGGATCATACTTTTCATCTCCCTCGTGAAAAAATTTCCAAATTTCCAAATTTCACCCCCAAATATAACATCTAACTTAGATAAGAACCCATTTATCCTGAATGCTAACATAAATTTCACTCTTACTCATCCCTGAACCCCAAGAGTAGTTTCTATGGAATTCACCAATCTCAAGTTACAATGAGGTTTATCACCCCTAAAGGTCCATTGTCATGCTACGCATTATATAAATTATTTTAAACTGTTTCTCGTTCGTTCACTGAACGTACCGGCGCCAAAATTTGGAAAAAGATTTCGGGCACACCGGACCTCGGAATTAGGTGTCGCCATAAACTGCGTTCTTGTAAAATCCCAAAGAAAATTAAGAAAAAAATTCCATTGAAATTTATGAGTCTTTACAGAATCCAACTGAGATCTATGAGAAATGATCATATTTTTGTTTTCAAGATTTTACATATTTTATGAAAATATGTAAATTTCAGTACATTTTTTTAAGAAGGAAATGTCCTGGTCAAAGACCAAGACACAAATTATTAAAAGCTGGAAAGGAAATTTCATGAGTCTGAAAGGGGAAATTTTATTACAATATTTTTCATATAGAGGGAGAAGGTCAACCGGTAAATCATCGATCCACATAATGGCCTGGTTGATTCCCTTGTTAGCAAGACCATCTCCCACCATATTCGCTTCATAGTAGGCATGGGTGGAAATGTATCTGAGCTCTATAAGTTAGTCGAGGAAGTTATTCCAACTTGCAGAAAGAGGCCAAGCAAGATAAACCACACCATTCCAAATTGCTTGAACAATGGTGCTGGAGTCACTTTCAATATAAAAGTTGTTCCAACCTTTTTTTTACAAATTTAATCGCATGAATCAATGCCAACATCTCATATTCAAGGGAATAGGTGACACCAAAGCTACCATAGAAACAACCATGGCAATGACCTTGAAAGTCTCTGAAAATGGCTCCACAACCCACAGGTCCCGGATTTCCTTTAGAGGCACCATCCACATTGATCTTGATCCATCCAAGAAGAGGGGCTTTCCAGAACACCTCAAAAAATCATTTCAACTGAATGAAGATGCCATCAATCCTAAGATGTCGTAGGATCCCAAAGTCACCATTCAAGTTGTCACAATGATCTTTCTGAATCATGGCGGTATCCCTAATGGCAATCATAATTCTCGTCCAACCTGAAATAAGGATGGGAGAGTAATTATTATGAATAATTTAATTTCTATCATACCAGATAACTTGTAGGAGATCCACAACAGAAGATAGGAAGAGGTTCTTGATTTGTTGCAAAGAATCTAGGTCCACACACTATTTTAGCTGAGAGAAAAAAGTGTCAAAAAATAACCGTCTACAATCAAACATGTCAGTAATAAAATTTTAAGGAGAAGAGGTCGTAGTACATGACAAAAATAGATGATAGATATACTCTCTATGTTGATGAAAGAGATGACATTTAGAATAGAGATAGATACCAAAATATTGGAGACATATCTCAGTACGAATACAGTCATGCACAATATTCCAAATGAGATTAATTCATGATGGATTAATCTAAGGTTTTTCCAATGACTTCAACCAAGAAAAATTAGACTCTGAGTTCAAGAAACAATGATTGCAATTTATTTTTAATCTATAATACAATTGTGTGAAGGTTCCCAAATAATAAAATCATCATTATTAGAGAAAGGGTAACCATCAGCAACCTGCATGATAGAGTCAGGGAGCTCCAAATTACTAGATTGCATAACCTCCTTTATAGAGCACTTGATGTTGTCTGGAGAGGTATTAGAAGGTAACATGGAAATGGGGGGAGTGCCAGTCCAGTTGTCAAGCCAAAAGCGTATGGTGCAGTCCAAGCTAACCATCCATCTAGAGTTTTGCATGATGTGGAAAACGAGTTTCTAGTGGAAGGACAAAGAGAGGAATTGACATAGTTTAAATTCTATTTTTTGAGTCTCTCTAGGAATTTATTATTAAGGAAGGCTATGGAGTCAGATTTATTATTGATCAGTCTCTAGGTGAGTCTGTCTTGGAGAACCTCATTGAAAAGTTTGATATTTTCAATACCTAGGCCCCCCTCTCAAGAGGTTTGCAGCAGGTCAACCAGGTAATGGTAACATGTTTTCATTCAATAATACTTCCAGTCCAAACAAAGTTTTTAATATAGGTATTTAATCTATCGGGAAGAGAAAGAGTCCATTTGTAGATCATAAGGGAGTAATCCATTTTGTAGACAATAGCCAATTTCACAAGGCAAATCCTGTCAGCCATGGATAGTGATTTCCCTTTCTAGAAGGAAAGTTTATTAATCACCTGATCAACAACAGCGTTCAAGTATATAGATTTAGGCCTACCCTAAAAAATGGGTACTCCCAAATAGGTAAAAGGAAGGTAACCTTCATTGATGCCCTGATTTTCAATGATGTTACATTTCCTAGAAGGGGGGAAAGTTTCCCAAAGAAGATAAAAGATTTTTTCCAACTAATGGATTTACTTGAGACCTCTTAATAGTGGGATAATTCATTTTTAATGTTAAGAATATTTCTTTTACCCCCATTAAGGAACAAGATTATGTCATCGGTATAAAGAAGGTGGGTCGAAACGTTTAGATTTCGGGCCGATTGTATAGGTTTGAGTTTTTTTTTGTTGAACAAGAGAGGTGAGAGGTCTGCTAAGATAGTATTCTGTGATAGAAAAGAGGATACCAGAGAGATGGTCACCTTGGAGAACCCCTTTTGAGAATTTAAAATATCCCATGGGGGAGCCATTAACAATAATGAAGATCGAGGCTAATTTTAATAGAGAGTGAATCCTACTTATGAAGATAGAATTAAAACCAAAAATCTGGAGGACTTTGAATATGAAGGGCCAATTGATGGTATCAAAATCTTTCATAACTTCAAGCTTAATGGAAATATTTTCCCCTCTATAAAAATTTTTCAGAGAGTTGGTGCATTCTGAAGCAGGGAAAATGAAATCTTGTATGGATCTACCTTTGATGAACCCTAATTGGTTCCAAGATATAATTTTGTTGCACATAGAAGAATGTTTATTGGTGAGGAGTTTGGTAATGATTTTATAAAGAGAGTTGGTGAAAGAAAAAGGTCTAAATAAATGGATTTCAGAGGCATTGTCCACCTTGGGAATTAAGTCGAGGATTTGGGAATTTAGACCATAAGGAAGGACACCAGTATTAAAAAATATATTTAACAAGCTTGCAAACATCTGCATGAACAACCTCTCCGTGGTGCTGAAAAACCCCATTATTGAAACCATGAGGATGGGGAGCACTATCAGGGTTAAGATTAGAGATAGTGGCTTGGATTTCATGGAATAGGGGAGTACTCAAGAGAAAGAGGTTGTTATCCTCATTGACCAAAGTCGGGATGATCCCAAGGAAAATATTCTTTTTAATATTTGGACCATTAAAAATATTATCAAAATAAGTGACCACATGATTAGTTATGGCTACCTCAAACGCATAGATATTGTCATTTTATTTAATAAAGGATAGAGGGTGACTGACTTTCCTAATCTTCTATAGGTAATTGTAGAACTTGGTGTTTCTATCACCATTTGTGAGCCACATAGTTTTGAAAACTTGTTTGCAAATGTTTTCTTTGAGCACTAAAAGTGAGTTGAGCTTAATAAAGATTTTTATTTCATTTTAGGGATTAGAGGAGAAATCAGAGTTAGTAGAGTTATTTTGATTTTGATTGAACTCATTCTCAAGGTTGGAAATGTCCTGGTCAGTTTGTTTAGATTTATCACTACACCAACACTTGAGATAATGTTTAAGATTCTTGAGATTGGTAATACAGTCAAAGGAATCAGAGTGATGATTCATAGATTCCCAACAACTTTGGATGAGGTGAGAGCAGTTTAAATTATCAAACCAAGCATTGTTAAATTTGAAGGGAATAGGTTTAGCTCTTTTACAGTGAAGGCTAACAAGAATAAGGTGATGATCAAAGTTTATTTTGGGTAAGGTGATGCTAGAGATGGTGTCACATGCATCGAGAGCGGGGACATTCACTAGAGCCCTATCAAGTTTACTAGCAATGACCCGATTATAATTCCTACGATACCAGGTACATTTTGCACCTATAAGATTGATTTCGACCAGATTACACTCTTTTATCAAGGCTCTAAATTCTCTAGAAGAAATGGGAGAGTGAGAAGGGCCTAGTTTCTCACTGAGGAAAAGAATGGCATTAATGTCTCCAATCACCAACCATGGATTGTGGATGGAGTTAGCTAAAGAAGAGTGATCATTCCAAAGAGGTCTATGATCTTGGTGTCTATTCTTACCATAAAATAAGGTGCAAAAGAAATTCATGTTATCATAGTTAAAATCACAAGTGAGTAGTTGATCAGAGAAGTTCAAAATATTAAAATCTTGCAAAGAGGTGTGATAAAACATCCAAAGAGATTCAACACTACTACCATTATTTCAAGCACAAAGAAATTTATAACCAGTAGTAGAGAGATGCAATAATTTCATATTAAAGTTAATTTTTGGCTTGGATAAAGCTAAGATTTTTGGTTTATGAGTCAAGGTAATTCTTTTATGCACCAAAAGGGTGTCAGAGTTAGATAAACCCTGATAGTTCCAAAAAAAAATCACATCCATTTAAAACCTGTTTTTGGAGCCAAAGATCCTCTTTTTCTTCATAGAACCATTCAAGCCCTTGTTCCTCTTGGATCTTCTAATATTTGAGGAAGAGGCTGAAGGTGTCTTCATTTCTTGTTTTCTCATAGGAGAAGTAGACAATATGTTAGTAGAATCTGAGACATTAAAATAATTTATACTGGTATGTGATTTATAATAACTAGGGATGGTTATATGAACATCATGTGTTGATTCATTAAAGCTCATGTTGTGAGAAATAATAGGCAGCATTATCCTATTTTTCTATTGTCCCAGCAGTCATAAGAAGTAAAACAAGATTGTTTTGGGAATCTAAGTTAACATTAAGAGTAGAAAAAGTAGTGTAAGTGCATGTAGGGGAAGTATGTGTGCTCACTTCCATGTTTTGTTCAACAATTGGAACAAGAAAATTGAGAAAATTCATACCAGAGCTTCCAGTCTTAGCAGCATTGTCTTGTAGAACTTCTGTCAGGACAAGGGTGATTTCTCCCTTAACCCAAGGTGGATCCAGTGCATGTGAACCATCTGTGAGTAAGCGAGGTTCAATTAGAAAGAGCTCATGTTCAGATACAACCATCGTGTGACCAATTTCCTCAATCACCATCGGAGCAGAAACAACAGGTAAGCCAGAATACAAAGGCTGATCAAAAACACCATTTAGTTTTTAATTATCATTTAAATTAACCAAAATACTTATAATAATAAACATCAATAGAATATAAGAGGTTTTTATGAATTTAATGCATTTGGTCAAGTAATATTCCACTATTATTTTATATTTTACCTCATAAAATAGATAAAAACACTTTAAATGACCATAAAATCTTGCATAATCATACCCCCATACATTTAAACACCATGGCATAAAAAGAATAAGGTGTATTATGAGGGTCACATCACTTAATTGGTAATTTTTTAAACACCCATAGTGGGTTTTTCACATAATCATATCAGGTCAAGACTGACCTAATTATGTCGAGACTAGTTTATCTCGAATGAAACATTCCCTAACTAACCTAATTGGGTCCACTTGTGTAATTTTGGATTCATTCATATGGCTCGTCATGCACAAATTATAGAGGTACAAGCCTGTATAATTTGAAATTTACATCATCATTTAACAATAACAAGTTTTTATCAAAATTACCATCTATCATTTATATATATACATATCATGTTTTATTTTAATGAATTACCATTCCTAAATTACAACGGAACATGCCTTTATAGTTTACAATTGACATTCAATTAATAGAAACCAATTTTTTAACTTCGATGTCAGAATATAACATGTTCATATATAATTTTATAATTATATGGATCTCTGTTCCTAATTAAAAAAGTCTTATGCACTTTATAAATTATTAGTAGAACCCATTTAATAATAAACACAAATTTCTCATCCCATGAAACTAATGGTCCATGGTGTAATCATGTCATTAATTACGATTCCACCATCAATATTTATGGGAAAACACTATTGTGTTTGTTGTGGAAACATTAATAACTAATCATATATCAAAATTATAATAAATCATGGAAATATAAAAAATAAGTAGAGAACTCTATCATGCATAACATTAATCACCCAATCATGGTATATAGGAAAACATGATAAATAATAACCTGAGAAGTTATATGAATAGGAATGATGATAAATCACACAAGAATGGTATAAAAATTATCATGAATCATTAAAATATAGTCCACATGTCATGGTATATGCATGACTTGTTAATATCTACATGCCTATGATGATGCATGAACACACCCAATCTCTTGTCATGCAAGGTCAAGTGGTAAATCTCATAAATCCATAAATCAATAACAAGTTGAAGGAAATAAATAACTAAACATGAAATAATAATAAAAATTAATTACTAACAACAATATCATCCCTGAAAAATTGATATTTCTCCCATGTTTGGATTTTCCAGACACATACATGAGCTATTTACTGAGTAACAACACATTCCTAGTCTCATGTTCTACCATCCAAAAATAGTAAGACAAAGGTAAATAAATCTCTAATACTAATTTGTATCATCCAAGATAGGGAGTCACTAAAAATGGTTCCATGATCTAGCTAGTTACATAGCCTCAAGAATACCACCTTGTACGCCAAAGGCTGCTAACTAATAATGAGGGTTTGATAGTTGTACGTTAGAGAGACTATACCATCATGATTAGAGTATCACAACCATATAAATGATTATAAATAATCTAAGTAATTGAAACAACATACTATAGGAAAATAATAATAACAAGAAATCAATAATTAATTAATGAGTAATCATACACGAACATTCTATAATGCCCAAGATATAGACATATTACAGATAAAAAAATAAACATGACTATACTAAAAACATGAATAAATAAATAAAAGACACCAACTATAGGGTAAACCAGAATACATTCTCAGACACTAAAACCAACTTTCATGTCAAATCCCAGTCTATAAATTAAAACATCACAGAGCACATTCCACTTCCTAACCTGCAACCAAGAGATCTATTTAGGTACCCAACAGTGGCCTGAATAGGGTGTAAGATATACTCAGTAGGACCACGCCAACAGTTTATAAAGAAATACAATATAGAAATATAAAATGATTATGCGTGTATGTATGTATTTCATATGTAAATCAATGTAGAAAATGTAAATAAAATCAAGTTGGTATTTGGTTTCTCAAGGACACTTGGCTGACCATACCTGCTTCATCCTGAGCTAGAAATGTCTTTAAACAATTATCACCATGTATATATATATATATAAGTGTGTATGTATATATATAATATATATGTTGAAATTAATATTGATATATATATATATATGTATTACTAACCAGGACCTATGGTGTAGCTCAATCATTCATGTATAATTATAAGAGTCTCATATTTTAAATTAGGGGTTTTATTCAAATATATAAAATGGAATAATGAGGGACATCATGCCTGAGTATCACAGGTAATAATGGAATACATTATGAATTATCATGAGCAATAAGGGATTTCGTGAACATGTGTCACAAGCAATAAGGGATTATATGCCTGAGTATCATAAAAAAATAAGGAGAAGGGTCATTCCCAACATCCTAGTCAAGGGGGCATGGAACATCATGTTCAACAACCCAAGTGATGTGAAGTGACATGTATGACAACCTCAACCAAAGTTGTTTGAAAAACCATTTCCATGTACATAAATAAGGACCCTCTATAATAATCCAGTTTAACGTAATATAGTTATCCATATCATCCGTTATCCTAGAACTTCCATAAATAATAACCTAGCATTACTCAAGTTGAAGTGTAATTTCATTAATACATTACATTAATTATTTAAAAATAATGATTTAAGAATTCCATAATTACAATTAAATATGATTCTTCATGAATATTCAATTTTTAAATCAATTACTAATAATTTATAAGGATAAATAATCATACTTTACATGGTATAATTTAAATGTCCCTAAGGTGGGTCTATTATAATCATTATGAACATAAATATCCAAGGAACAAGGGATGTGTTGAAGCCACCTAAAAACTCATTCCACTTAAAATTATTAAGTGGGAAATAACCAAATTTAACAAGTTGAACATGGAAAAGGGTAAATGTAACACCCCAAAATTTTATGAGAAATATTCTTTTTAATTTTATTTATGTATTGTGTTTTACGCTACACCAAGATTAGCTTGCATTTTATGCAACACTGTATTAGCTTGCAGAATATGCAACACTATTATTGGCTTGTTTTATGCCCAATTTCAAGTTCTTTTGATAGAATTCAAGATTGAATATAGATTTTGTTCAGTGAAATAATATTATATTATCTTATACACAACACCAAATGAATCTTTCATGGAACACTGACTTGGCTTGCGTTACACACAAAAGCGACCTTCCTAAATGGCTTGCATTGTACATAATACCGAGTTTCACTAAACAAAATTTTATTATTATTATGAACTAGTCATTATGAAAAGTATTAAACACATTTTAAATTTTATAACATTATAATTCATCTTACACATTTTCTAGAACATGGTACGAGAACAAAATCATTTTTTTGTATAAAGGAAGTATTTTTCAAAAAGTACAGTTTCGTCGCCTTTTGATGACGCACCCATTTTAAATCCAATTTTTGAAAATTCAATAAGTTAAATTTTAAAAAATAAACTAATTATGTTGAATCAGGATATAAAAATTTACTTTGGATAAATTTTTCATATTTTTATGATAACTTTCATATTTTGATGAATAGAAAAAATACACTAAATTTTACATAAAAAAACATTTTTCCTAAAGATAATTTATATGGTTAAATTAGAATATTTAATGGTTTTAAAGTATAAATAGAATATATTTTTACCATTTAATATAACTTCTGTCATTATCATTAATTTTACATTAAATTCATAGGTAAAAACCTTTCAATCTTTTGCAATGTTTTAAACAAAAAACCCGTTTTTTTTTACAAAGGAATTAATTTTAAATTAATTACTGCACCTTCTGTGTTTTGAATTTGAAAAAATGGATTCCATATTTGGAATTTGTAGGTCCAAATTACATTAATAGTCTACTTTTATTTTTGGGCATTATGAATAGTAACTACGGTAAATTTTATTTTCCATAGTTAAAGGTAAATTAGGTAATTATGGGTAAAAATAATATTATAAATTTACCCTAACACTTGTATTAATATAATTGGATGATTATATTTTGTCCTAAAATATACTTGGGTTTAAATGGTATCTATTAGAACCCACTTGTATGTGATTAAGACATTTATTTTATTTTATTTTAAGAAAAGTTAAATATGTCTCACTCAATCTTTAATAATTAAATTATTTTTAATATAAGGTTATGCTGAATATAAATTATATTATAAATAATCATTTGAAAGATACAATGTTTTTTGTCATGGTTATTTATTTATAACTTTTAAGAAATATATAATTACTTTAATAGCTTATACATTAATGATACAAAAATTATTTATTAAGTGAAAAATCAATAATAAAGTTTTTATTAAAATAATAATACCCATAAAAAGGCCCAAACACTTGACCAAAACCTATTTTTCGACTATATCTACACCATAAGAATCCAATTTCCGACTTGTGGACCATTTGGAGACTTATAAAATAGATTATGACATTTTTATTATTTTATTTTGAATGATTTCAAAGTTCTCACCTTCATAATTTAATAAACATAACATTTTAAAAGTTGGGTGTTTTAGAAGATAAATTCTACTAAAAGTATTATTATGAAATATATTAGATTTATATTCATCATAGTATTTTATTTTTTATTTTTATGAAACAAATAGGTATATTAAATAATTATACAAAAATTTTAAAGTAATTATTTTATTAAGAAAAATATCAAATAAATGGTTTTAAAAATATTAAAATAAATATTTTTCAAACTAATTAAAATGAACCAAAAATTTTATAGATGAATAAGACATGATATAAATCTATTAAATATTTTTTTTTCAAATATATATTATGTGTGGATTTTATTTAAATTCAAATAAATGAATAGTGTCAGAATTTACACTATTGATATTTTGTAAAAATAAGATATTATGAAATTGTTTAAAAATAAAAAAAAATATTTAAAAATTGAAAATTAAAATTTATATGGTCTACCATGTAATAAAGTATCCAATTATATACAATTAACAACACATAAGTAAGTTTTTATAAGAACATGAGCCTTAGCCCAGTTGGTAAGGACTCTGTAAGTGCATCTAAGAGACTCGGGATCAAATCCAGGTAGAGATATTATTTCCAAGTTCTACAGAAGCACTGTAGAAGCATGTAGCAGCAATATAGCATGTACTGTAGCAGCTACTGTAGCAGGTACTGTAGCAGTCGGGAATATGCCCATGTTTGGGCCTTCAGGCCACCGATTTGGTCCCCGAGTCCTTTAAGGCCTTCGGGCCACCCAGGCCTTCAGGTCAGTACGGCATTCGGGCCACCTCAAGGCCTTCGGGACACCTTAAGTGTTGATGCAAACCAGATGACCTACGAGTATCAAGCTCTACAAGGAGGATGAGCAAGGATCATTCACCACAGCAAAAGCTAAACGGATTTCAAGAATGAGAGGGTATGGAACCTGCCATCGGGACAAACATGTGCATGCATGGGAATGCTTAGCCGAATAGCCATGCAAAGCTGTAGAGCTGATTTCATGATTATGATGCTGGGGAGGAGCAGTTCCAAGTAGTTAGTCTGGGTTGTATGTAATGATTGAAGCCTACGAGAAAATAAATTCCGCTAAGGCCTATAGGCCATGTAATACTAATGCCTACGTGCCTTGTAAGGGTTCCACCTCACCCCTTGAAAGGTGGATTATCAAAAATCAATAATAAATGAAGGCCTTCTGTCCAATGGAGGATAACCATTTAAAATTTATAACATTATTACCACAATTAAAATTAAATTTATTAAATAAGGATAAATAAAAATGATAAGGTTTAAAATAAAATAAAAATATGTCTAAATTTTATTGGTTGATGACATTACAACCTTATCTCATCTCATCTTTTAAGTTGAGTTATTTTCGAAGTTTTTATGTGGGGTTGGTTTTTATTACAAATTAATATTTTGGAGGTTTCTAAAAGTGCCCATCTCATCTCTTAAAAAAGGGCACCCCATTCCCTCTCCTCTTCACTCAATTTTGAGCCTTCAAGACAAGAAAAACTCTACCAATTCCTATTCTCAACATCTATAGTTACATTATAGAGGTTATGGTCTTCTCAAAATACCAACTCTAGTGCCCTAATAGGAAGTTTTAAGGAGGCACTTTGAGGAAGAGGTAATATCTTCTATCGATTCTTTCAAATTTATTTCTTCTTCTACTTTCTCTTCTTTAGTTGTTTCATTATAATATAATAACATCAGTATCACTAATATACTGATATGTTATTATAAATATGAAACAACCTTATTTCACCTTCTATCCATCCTATAAAAAATGAAATCACCACTCATGCATACGTACGAAATATCATCTCCACATCGTGGTGTAATCTTTTTTTCATCACCAACATACTTGGATGGGTATAATGATGGAAGAAATTACTATATATGATTATTTTAAAGTGATATTGATTATGAAATATTATACACCGTAAACTTCAATACAATTCCATAATCATTGGAATGATATCATCTCTCGTGCGTACGTACGACCTACCATCTCCATGAATGGTGTATTTCATTCAATTTATCGATTGATTATATATATTAAAATATTGAATATATATGACATATAAATCATGTTTTACATTCTGGAAGTAATTATTCATGATCTAACTAATCAAATGAAAAAAATTAAAATTCAAAACACATACGATAAATAAAACGATTTTACCCAAAACGCTGCTTTAACATGGAATTCACAAATGAATGGGAAATATAAAGTCATAGTGAATCATATATGATATAATAAATATTATTATGGTTCTGTTACAGGTTTATAATATTTTTAAACCCACTATACAAGATTTTCGGACACATAAGGGTGAAATTGGACCTAAGGTAAGGGATAATTATTTCATTATCGTTCTTATCCAAGATTTTTTATTCATAAGTATTTACTGGGGTTATATTTATCATCCATGTCAATGTTTTATAAAAAAAGATTTTTTATAATGTTTTTACTATTATTATATTATTGTTTAAAGTCATTTCTAACCCTTTTTAACTTTTACTGTGTGGTAAGGAAGGAATCATTATTTTTCTTACCATAGGAGGTACTTTTCGACTTTTCCGGCAAAAGAATGAGGATAATGTTTTTTTAACTTATACGGCATGAAATTATTTTTACGATAACATAACACTAGTGGATAAAAATTTTAATACCATGGAATTTTTCATGTTGGTTCTATATAACCCACGTACAAAGCTTTACAAATAGATATATCACGTCTGTTATTATATAACCGATGTGATATATCAATCCGGATACATTTTATACATCGTTTATTTTATAACCGACGTATAAAATATGGAGATTATCTTTTTTACGTCGATTATTTTTAATTGATTTGAATATTGAATATGGCGCGCTTTATCATGGTGGTTATAAAATAACCGACGTGATAAAGGAATGCTCAGTGATTTATCACGTCGGTTATAAAATAACTGATGTTATAAACATAGAAAAAAAAATAGTTTATCACGTTGTTTATTAAATAACCAGCATTATAAATCTTGTAATTGATTTATCACGCCCTGTATTCAATTATTCTGTTTTCTTCGATTGGGTGACCTGCGACTTGTCACTCCTTCGTGGAAAACCTAGAAAACATTATTCAATGTTGTGCCCTCCAGCCTCATTTTTCCAACATCATTCATCATCTTTATTGTCACCAGATCTATCAGGTCAACTTCTAACACTCAAGTAACCCTCACACGGCTCAGTTTCAGTTATTATTTTTCATGATGCCCTAATCTAATTTTTTTAGATCTTATTGTTCTATCTTTGTTCTTGCTGTCGTGGTAAGTTTCACAGTGTTCATTTATACGATACTAAATTATTCTCTGTTGAAAGAAACCATTTAATTGATATTATTCAAGTTTACCATTTTTTTTGTCTGTGTGCCTGTACATGGGGTGTCCAAGGGGGTGGGGGGATATCCAGGTTGGTGGGTGGTGTCCAAGGGTGGTTGGGGGCTATCCAGGGGGTGGGGGTGTCTAGGGGGTGTCAAAGGGGGTGGCGTGGTGTTCAGGGGGTGAAGGGGATGTACAAGGGAGTTGGGGTGTCCAAGGGGGGTGTGAGGGATGTAAAAGGGGGTGGGAGTGGTGTTCAGGGGGGTGCAGGGGCTGTCCAAGGGGGTTGGGGTCTCCCAGGGGTTGGGGATGCCTAGAGGGATGAGGGGGCTCTCCAAGGGGATAGGGGTGTCTAGGGGGTAGGGGTGGTGTCTAGGGAGGTGAGTGGGCTATCCAAGGGGTAGTGGGTGTCCAGGGGTGGTTCCTGTATAGAGGTGTGGGGGATGTCCAGAGGGTTTAGGGGGATGTCCAGAGGGTTGGGGGTGTCCAGGGTATCCATGGGGGTGGGGGGGGGGGGGTTAGTCCAGGGGTGTGTGGGGGGGGGTCCAAGGGGGTGGGGATGTCCAAGGGGGTTGGGGATATCCAAGGGGGTGGGGAGGCTATCCAAGGGGGTGGGGTATGTCTAGAGGGTTTGGGGGGTTTCCAAGGGGGCTGTCTAGAGGGTTGGGGTGTCCAAGGGGGTAGGGTGTGGGGGTGGTGTACAGGAGGGGTGAGGGTGTCCAGGGGGGGCTGTCTAGAGGGGTGGGGGATGTTCAGGGGTTGGGGGTTGTTCAGAGGGGTGGGTTCTATCCAAGGGGGGGTGTCCAGGGGGTGGGGGTGGTGTCCAGGGGGTGTTGAGGATGTACAGGGGGTGGATAGGCTGTCTAGAGGGGTGGGGTCTATCCAAGGGGGTGGTGGTGTCCAGGGGGTATCCAAGGGGGTGGTGGTGGGGTCTAGGGGGTGGGGGGTTGTCCAAGGGGGTGGTGGTGTCCAGTGGGTGGGGGTGGTGTCCAAGGGGGCAGGGGTGTCCAGGGGTTGGGGGTGGTGTCTAGGGGGTGGTGGTGGTGTCCAAGGGGGTAGGGGGTTTCCAAGGTGGTGGGGTATGTCTAGAGGAGTGGAAGTTGTCCAGTGGGTGGGGGCTGTCCAGAGGGGTGGGGGCTGTCCAAAGGGTTCAGGGGGTTGTCTAGAGGGTTGGGGGTGTCCAGGGTGTCCATGGGGGTGGGGGGGGGGGTACTCCAGGTGTGTGTGTGTTTGTGGAGGGGGGTCCAAGGGGGTGTGGGTGTCGAAGGGGGTGGGGGCTGTCCAAGGGGGTGGAGGCTTTTAAAGGGAGTGGGGGCCTATCCAGAGGGTTTTGGGGGCTATCTAGAGGGTTGGGGGTGTCCAAGGTGGTAGGGGGTGGGGTGGGGTGGTGTTCATGATGGGTGGGGGTGTCCCAGGGGGGTTGTCTAGAGGTGTGGGGGGGAGTCCAATGGGGTGGTGGTGGCCAATGGGGTGTCCAAGTGGGTGGGGTAGTGTCCAGGGGGTGGGGGCTGTCCAAGGGGGTGGTGGTGTCCAGGGGGTGTCTAGGGGGTGGTGGTGGTGGTGGTGTCCAGGGGGTGGTGGTGGTGTCCAAGGGGGTGGGGGTGATGTCCAGGGGTGGGGGCTGTCTAGTGGGGGTGGTGGTATCTAGGGGGTGTCCAAGGGGGTGGGGGTGGTGTCCAGGGGTGGGGTGGTGTCTAAGGGGGTGTGGGTTTTTTCTAAGGGGTAGGGGTGTATAGGGCTGGGGGTGGTGTACAAGGTGGTGGGGGTGGTGTTCATTGGGATGGGGGGATTTCCAGAGGTTTCAAATCATTGGGATCTGTGTAATTTTCAATAGTGAATGTATACATATTTTAATATTTATACTTCGTATTTCTTTTTTACGAAAGAGTGAATTTGGTATCCATTTGCACCAAGATGTATTCTTTGTGAACCTTAAGAAGAAATAATCCAAGATGAATTTAAAACTGTTATATCTAACTATATTTTCTTCTTAAAATCATTTCTAAACATATTTTTTTAAATATGCATAGATTTGTTTTATATTTCATAAAAAATTACATTCAAATTATGATATTTTTCATATAAACCTATATTTTTCATATCATAAAAAGATATATAATTTTTATATTTGTTATAGGTAATAATGAATAGATTTTGGATTACGACACATATAATGAGTAATGAAAATGAGGAAGGTGTTGACGCCATTTTGGAATTTTCTAAATGAAACGTTCCAAGCAGTGACATTTTTTCTGTCCATGCCTGAAATTTTTGAATATGAAGAAGTTGAAAAGTTGAGAGATAAAACATCATCTGATTTTTCATGGTTTTAATCCAAGTTACTGCCCTTGGATTTTTCATGGTAAAACTAGAAAGAATGTCAGATCTATTGATGATGATGATTCTAAAGATGGTAACTCTGATGCAATTGAAGAAATGATTCTTGATATTGTAGTAAAACAAATTGAGATAGAACCGACAGTTGCATGTCTATATGGTGATTCTGAAAAACATTTGTATCCTGGTTGTACAGATTTTACAGTTTTGTCAGCAGTGTTAAGATTGATTAACCTGAAGGTGAAACATCTATGGAGTGACATGTGTTTTATAGAGCTGCTACAATTGATGAAAGACATTCTTCCAAAAGATAATGATCTTCCAAATTCACATTATAAGGTCAAGAAAATATTATTCCTGATTTTATTGGAATACAAGAAAATACATTCTTGTCTGAATGACTGTATGGTATATAGGAAGGAATATGATTTTTTTTAGAGTGTCCTAAATGTGGGACATCATTGTATAAGGTGAAAGAAAAATCACAGGCTAATGTAGAGATTACAAAGATACCTTCCAAGGTATTTTGTTATCTTCCTATAATTCATAATTTGAAATGCTTATTTGCTAATTCAAATGATGAAAAAATGGTTAATATGACATGCTGATGAGTGGATATGTGATGGAAAAATACATCATCCAGCTGATTGTCCACAATGGAAGAAAATTTATGAGCAATATCCTACATTTGGAAATGAAATTAGAAATCTCATACTAGGGTTTCACACATATGGAATGAATCCATATCGATCCCTCAATAGCACACATAGTTCATGGCCTGTTTTATTGTTAATTTACAACCTCTCTTCTGAAGTTTGTATGAAGTTCAAATATGTCATGTTGAGTATATTGATCTCTAGTCCGAAGAAACCTCGCAATGATATTGATGTTTTCTTGTCACCATTGATTGATTATTTGAAACTTTTATGGGAGGATGGTATTAGGGTGTATGATTCTTATAAAATAAAATATTTTCAACTGCATGTAGTGCTTATGTTCACTATAAATTACTTCCCAACATATGGAAATTTTTCTGGATATAGGGTTAAAGGGTATAAAGCATGTCCAATTTGAAAACAATAGACTTCCAATTGTCAATTGCATCATGGGAGGAAAATAGTGTACGTGGGTCATCGAAAGTTTCTTCTTATGGATCACTCTTATAGAAGACTAAAAATGGAACTCAATGGCTCATAAGAATTTGATATTGCTCCAAAACCTTTATCCCCTGATTTGTATTTTGAGAGGGTGGAAAACCTTGATGTGACATTGGGAAAGACACAGAAATCTGGTAATGATAGACATATTTGGAAGAAAAGGCCAATATGTTTTGAGCTACTATATTAGAGATATCGTGAAGTTAAGAATAATATTGATGTCATGCACGTGGAGAATAATATCGGTGATAATATTATTGGAACATTGATAGATATTAAAGGAAAGAGAAAAGATGGGTTGAATGAAAGATTAGACTTACTATCAATAGGAATATGTTTGGAGTTAGCTCCCACTACTAATGGACGACGGACATTTCTTCCCCCGTCTTGTCATAAATTATCCAAGATAGAGAAAATTAGCTTTTTTCAGTGTCTTCGTGATATCAAAGTGCATCAAGGTTATTATTATAATGTAAAAAAATGTGTCACATTAAAGGACTTGAAGTTGATAGGTATGAAATATCATGATTGTCACGTCATGATGCAATAACTTCTACCAGTTGCATTGCGTGGAATATTTTCCATCCATGTTAGAAAAACTATAATCAAGTTGTGTTATTGTTTTAATTTAATTTGTAATAAGGAGATTGATGTGAATGATTTGAACATTTTGGTAAAGGATTTGACTTGTATACTTTGTAATTGGAAATGTATTTTCCTCTATATTTTTTGATATAATGGTGCATTTAATGATTCATCTGGTTCGAGAAATAAAGATTTGTGAACATGTATATCCTCCTTGGATGTATCCTTTTCAAAGTTATATGAAAATATTGAAGGGGTATGTTAAGAATCCATATCGACCTGAAGCCTCAATTATTGAAAAGTATATTTCTGAGGAGGTTGCAGAGTTTTGTACAAGCTACTTGGTTGCGACGCAGCACATAGGTTTGCCTCCATCTCACCATGAATGAGTTAATAATGAGGGAAAGGGGATTTGTGTCTTTAAAGTCAAATTGTTGTCAGTTGAATAGATGAAAAAGTTATAATTATACATCATTAATAATATAGTTGATGATCAACTTTATATCACATTGCATATTAATGAGTTTAAGCAATTTCATCCAAAGAAGAAAGAAATGTTGATTTTGTATGAGCACAACAAAACATTTTTTTCATGGTTTAAAAAGACCTTTCTTGGTAGATCAGATGTATCAGAGACATTAAAATGGGTAGTGGGTGGTCCATGTTTAAATGTGATGACATGGTCCAGTTATGTCATTAATGGCTATACATTTTATACGAAAGCTTAGGAAAATAGAAGTATAGTTCATAATAGTGGCGTATTGGTGTTTGCAGAAGCAATTCATTTATTGAGTGCTAAAGACAAAAACCCAATTTCTACATCAAGTGAATATTATAGAGTGATTGAAGAAATATGGGATGTTGATTACTTTAAAATTAAAGTTCTTATTTTTAATTATAAATGGTTTATCAGTAACAATGGTGTCAGACACGATGAATTTGGAATGAAAATTGTTAATATGAATAGATTGGAAGTCACAGTTGATTCTTTTATAATGGAAAAAAGTGCAAAACAAATTTTCTATGTAGTAGATCAATCATATGTGCAATGGGTTTTTTTACAAGGGAAAAAAATATATTGGTCAGGATCAATTTGATGAAGATGCTGATTTATGTGAGATCCCTACTTCCATGAAAAGATTAACAAAACATAAAGATGAGCATGTTGAAGACATGGTTTGTGCCATAAGGAACAATCACGATGAAGGAGTTTGCGAAAACAATCCATTTGTAAATTCTTAAAAGTACAGGTAACATTTGTTTATTTCTTGTTTACATTTATTATTTTCATAAGATGTTAGATATTGTAAGTTTTTTCTTTATTAAAACACGTATTAAAACAAATAATTAAAAGTTTTTGTTTGTTTTAATTTTAGTTTACTTTATCATGTTTACCATTACGTAAATTATATATCAATTTTTTTGTTCAATGAAAATTACTTTACCATGTTTACCATATTTACCATGTTTAACAGGTTTACCATATTTACCATATTTACCATCATTACCATTTTTTAACATGCTTACCATATTAACCATGTTTACTATTACATAACTTAGTACAATTTTCTATTTTTTGTTTAAATTATCATTTTAATATAAGAATTTGTAAATTTGTGAACTAATGTTGGTTTTTTTTATTTGAAGGATAATTACAGATTAATTAGTTGATCAACCACATGATTCTGGAGATGATCATATTGGTGATACCTATGGTGAGGAACATTCACATGCTCCTCTTGATGTTCCCCAATCATCCTCATGTGCTCCCATTATGACAAAGAGTTCAAGAGTTGGTAAACATGTGTGCAAAAGTTTACCAAAATTATCACTTACCCATATGCAAGACTAGAGGATACTCATTGACTTTTATGAGGATGATATTCCTAGAGGTCTAAATGAGAAAGATTTTAAGATTTTTGTATCAACTCAGGGTAAGAGAAAAGTAAGAATTTTGTATGATGACCAGAGAAGCTTGGACAAAGCGATAATCTCTCAATTGTGGGAGACGATTTTGGTAAGATCTTTTGTTTTTTTCTTATTCTTTAAATGTTTCTAGTATATATAATAGGTTTAATCTTCTTTAGTAGATGATATTTGATATTCCTGACACTGGAGGAGTCAGGAAGAAATGATTATCGATGGCTGCTAGGAGATGGAGGGATTTCAAATCAACCCTCTCATCTGATTTCATTTTTAGTCATAGGAGTCATGAAAATACATGTCATATATATCCTTTCATCTATGAAGACACATGGAGATATTTTGTTGAAATTATAAGAAAAGATTCATTTTTGGTAAGGGAAATGTAAAATTTTATAATCTTTCTTATATAAATGATCTTATTAATGGTTTGTTAATGATTTATTATTCTTAATTTATAGCAAAAAAGGAAATCTCATTAGGAGATCCAATCTAAAAATGTATACCCTCATAGTTTATCTCAGGGAGGGTATACATTATTGGAAGAAAAATGATGGTGGAAAATTTACAAAAACTAAGAGCTGAGTCTTTAAGCTCTGGTGAGGTGGCCCCTCCATCCCCTCCATCAAGACATGAAAAATGGAAGAGAGCTCGGATTGGTAGAAAAGGGAAATATCTTTCGAATGATTCAAGAATCATTGATGAGAGGATTGTAAGATATCTATTTTATTTATTTAAGTTAACTATATTCTTCATATAATTTCAATCATTATAGAAATGCTCAATTAATTTATACAAGATTATCTTAAGGAGAAGATCTTAGAGGGGGTATTTACAGCTGTTGGAAGGCATGATATTTAATCTACAGCATTGGGAAAGCCCAAAAATCCTGGTCATGTACGAGGATATCCGATAGGTGTATCAGTAAGAAAAGTGTTTCTACATTCTTCAACTTCTTCTGTTGAGGGTGTTTATAAAAAAATATAATACTTGGAGGGTGAAGTTCATAATATTAATGTGATGATGGGGAAAAGATTAGAGCATCGGTATAGTCTGTGTTTATAGACATGAAAAGACAATTTCAGACTGCAGCTCCCACTCCTCCACCTCCCCCATACAGACCCCATTATTTATCCTCCACCTCCGCCAGTAGCTCCCACTCCCCCACCTCAGCTTGTGGACCCCATTTTTCATCCTAATTCTTCTCCACATATTCCTACTTATTGCAAGTTTTATGTTGATGATCCTTAACATCATAAATTTGCATATGGTATGGTATATTATATAAGAGATATAGTTCATAATCAAAAATTAGAGGTAGAGAATCATAGGGTCACTGTACAGGATATTATAGATAGATCAGCTTGAGTACTATTACCTATAGATGAGGTGAAAATAGTTGGATATAGTATCAGCCATTTTTTAATTTGTCAATCTAGACTTCTGCGACACATTACCATAGGGGTTTGTATGTTATATCTCTAATTTTATTTTATTTATTAAATTTGTTTTATCATTTGAAAACTTATATATTTTTCTATTTATTTTTACAGTAATACTTCAAAGTTAAATAAATACTGTATAAACAACAATAATGACAAATGGCTATGACATCAGATACAGATTCCATTATTCTTGAAAGATTGCCAAGATATTCAAATTTGTTGGTGGATCATTATGAGTTTCCAATGGAAGCTCATGTTTGTGGACGTGCAATAACTATGGGGATTGCGAAAATTGATATCATGGAGCTTGTTACTGGAGATTAGTTGGGCACTAACATGGTGAAATTTTTTTCCATGTAAGTCTTAACACATTTTCCGTATGTTATATTTATTAAAAATGTATACTAATATCTATTTTGTATTAGGTATATTTATAACATTTTTGAGAAGAATTAGTGGATAGAAGTATATGGATTCATGGACCCGTATTTGATTTCCCCTAAAGCACATGCATTGGATGAGGAACAAAGAATGATTTATATTGCTGAAATATTTGAACAGAATATAGTTACACAATATTGGATGATTATTTTTTGTGAGAGGTATGAAACACATCTCTGGAAAAGAGTTCATTATCTTTTAACATAAAAAACCACTAACCTTAAATTTTCTTTTATCAGTGATCATTGGATGTTAGGTGTTTTTTCCCAAGGGATAAAACACTTTATTGGATATGCTCTATCCAGGGAGATGTGCTGGAATGTTATAAGAAAATTTTGGAAAAGTAAGTTTCAATTTCTTTAATAGTTTTATATATTATAATGAATTTTAAATTTTTCGTATTTGTATTATTTTCTAATAGGGGATGGTTATACATTTGAAAAAAACAAAGAAAAGGAGTGTGAAGTTTAAATATGTAAATGTAAAGGTAAATATCCATTTAGAATTTTTACTTTTTGATTTATTACATAAAAATAATATGTTGAATTTACACTCATTCAAACAAAATTTTCATGAAAAACAAGGCGTCATCGAATGCAGATATTATATGTTTAGATTTATGTATGAAATAATTACAACTGGAACAGTTGGGAGTATTGACCTTGTAAGATTTCCTTTTAAAATTTTCCATAATATTTCATTTTATTTATTAATTATAAATGTTAACTACTATCCTATTAATTTTTAGCTATTTTTTGACCCTCAACCCTATAATTCTAAAGACATCAAACACTTACAAGTGGAATAGTCAAATTATTTTACAGGTTTGATTGAATTTTAGTTTTTTGTAGTGTAAAATCAAATTTTGAATATTGTCATTGTAATTGTGTATTTGGTAGTCATTTAGGTTGGATTTAGTTTTTTTAAGTTTATATTGTATGTTTTGAATGTTATATATGTGAATGCTTGATTTTTTTTTTACTTCTTGTTTTGGTCTACTTATGATGTTTTTTCTGGTATGGATTCTGGTCTGGGGGGAGGGGTTCCAAGGTTGTGGGGGGTGTCCAGTGGGGTGGGGGTATCCAAGGGTGTGGGAGGGATGTATGGTGGGGTGGGGGTGTCCTGGGTGTCCATGAGAGTGGGGGGCATTCCCAGGGGTGGGAGTGTTTCCAGGAGGGTGGGAGGGCTGTCCAGGGGTGTGGGGGTGTCCTGTGGGGTGAGGGGGGTTTCCTGGGGTGTGGGAGGGTTTTCTAGTGGGGTGGGGTGTCCAGGGTTTCCATGGGGATGGGGGGAAGTCCAGGGGTGGGAGCATTTCCAGGAGGGTGGGAGGGTTGTCTAGGTCAGTGGGGGGTTGTCCAGGGGTGTTCAGGTGCGTGGGGTGTCTTGTGGGGTTAGGGGAGCTGTCTAGGTTTGTGGGAGTGTTGTCCAGGGGTGGGGGTTTCCAAGAGGATGTGGTGTTGTCCAGGGGTGGTGGGGATGTCCATGGGGGAATTCCAGGGGTATGGGGGTGTCCGTGGGTGTGGTGGGGCTATATAGTGGGGTGCAGGGGTTCTTGTCTCGTATTGTTTGGGTTTTGGTCTGTTTTTGGTCTAGGGGTGTCCAGTGGGGTGGGGTGTCCAGGGGTGTGGTGGGGGTTGTCCCTTGGGGTGGGGGTTCTGGTCTAGTTTTGGTTAGGTTATGGTATTTGGGGGGATTCTCGTCTGGTTTTGGTCTATTTTTTTGTTTTGTTCTGGGGGTGTCCAGTGTGGTGGGGGCTATCCAGGGTTGTGGTGGGGGCTATCCAGTGGGGGCATCCAGTGGTGTGTGGGAGGGTTTCTAGGAGGTTGGCAGCATTTCTTGGAGGGTGGGAGGTCTATATAGGGGATTGGGGTATGTCCAGGGGGTGTCTATGGGTGTGTTTGTGGTGGGGTGTCTTATGGGGTGAGGGAGGTTTCCATGGTAATGTGGGAGGCATGTCCAGTGGGGTGGGGGTGTCCAAGGTTTCCATGGGGTTGGGGGCATTCCAGGGGTGGGAGGGTGTCCAGGAGGGTGGGAGGGTTGTCCAGGCGAGTGGGGGGATGTCTAGGGGGTGTCCAGGGCTGTGGGGGGGGGGGTGTCCATGGTGTCCATGAGGGTGGGGGTGTCTTATGGGGTGAGGGGGGGTTTAGTGGTGTGTGGGAGGGATGCTCAGTTGGGTGGGGGTGTCCTGGGTGTCCATGGGGGTGTGGAGTAGTCCAAAAGGGTGTGAGTGTGTCCAAGAGTGTGGGAGGGTTGTCTAGGTGAGTGGGGGGATGTCCAGGGGGTGTCCAGTGGGGTGGGGTGGGGGGTTTTAGGGGTGTGGGAGGGCTGTCCAGGGGTGTGAGAGTGTTGTCCAGGGGGTGGGGGTGTTTAAGATATTGGGGGTTTCTAGGGGCGTGGGAGGGATTTCTAGGGGGTGTGGGAGAGTTTTCCAAGGGGTGGGGGTGTCCATGGGTGTGGGAGTGTTGTCTAGGAGGGCAATCCTCGATGGCTTGCATTGTACGTAATATCGAGTTTCACTAAACAACAATATATTATTATTATGATCTAGACATTATGAATAGTATTAATTGAATTTTAAATTTTATAACATCATAATTCATCTTATACATTTTCTAGAACATGGTATGAGAACAAAAACAATTTTTTGTATAAAGGAAGTATTTTTCAAAAAATGAAGTTTTGCCACCTTTTGATAACTTGCCCATTTTAAATATATTTTTTGACAAGTTTATAAGTTCAATTGGAAAAAATAAACTAATTTTTTAATAAACATATAAGAATTTACCTTGGATAAATTTTTCATATTTTAATGTTAACTTTCATATTTTGATGAATAGTAAAAATACACTAAATTTTACTTAAAAGTAACATTTTTCATCGAGATAATTTATTTGTTTAAATTATAATATTGAATTGTTTAAAA
Organism: Viscum album; assembly: GCA_963277665.1. Taxonomy (NCBI): domain Eukaryota; kingdom Viridiplantae; phylum Streptophyta; class Magnoliopsida; order Santalales; family Viscaceae; genus Viscum; species Viscum album. The sequence continues at coordinate 1,721,872,485 of OY728161.1, forward strand.
GCATTGATATAATATATTTTTACCATCTAATATAATGTATTTGATTATCATTTATTTTACATTGAATTCATAGGTAAAAACATTTCAATCTTTTGCAATGTTTTAAACAAAAACCCATTTTTTCGACAACGGGATTAATTTTAAATCAATTACTCCAACTTTTGGGTTTTGAATTTGGAAAAATGGATTAAATATTTGCAATTAGTAGGTCCAAATTATTTTAATAGGTTACTTTTATTTTTGGGCATTATGAATAGTAACTATGGTAAATTTTATTTACCATAGTTAAAGGTAAATTAGGTAATTAAGGGTAAAAATAATATTATAAAATTAACCTAACACTTGTATTAATATAATTGGATGATTATATTTCGTCCTAAAATATACTTGGGTCTAAATTATATCTATTTTAACCCACTTGTATATGATTAAGACATTTATTTTATTTTATTTAATGAAAAGTTAAATATGTATCACTCAAACTTTAATAATTAAATTATTTTTAATATAAAGTTATACAGAATATAAATTCATTTATAAATACTAATTTGAAAGATAAAATGTTTTTCTTTATCATGGTTATTTATTTATAATTTTTAAGAAATATATAATTGCCTTAATAGATTATACATTAATGATGCAGAAATTATTTATTTAGTGAAAAATCAATAATATAGTTTTTATTAAAATAATAATACCGATCCAAAGGTCCAAACACTTGACCAAAACTTATATTTAGAGTATATCTACACCATAATCATAGAAGTATCGACTTGTGGACCATTTTTATCCTTATAAAAGAGATTATGACATTTATATTATTTTATTTTAAATGATGTCAAAGTTTTCACCTTCATAATTTAATAAACATAACATTTTAAAGATTGGGTTTTTTAGAAGATAAATTTTACTAAAAGTATTATTATGAATCCTATTGGATTTATATTCATCATAGTATTTAATATTTAATTTTTATGGAACAAATAATTATATTAAATAAATATAAAAAAATGTTGTATTAATTATTTTATTAAGAGAAATATCAAATAAATGGTTTTAAAAATATTAAAATAAATATTATATGAAGTAATTAATGTTCTCCACTAATTTAATAGATTAATAAGACATGTTAGAAATATATTAAATATATTTTTTGAATATATCTTCTGTGGGGATTTTATTTAAATTCAAATTAATGAATAGTGTCAAAATTTACACTGTTTATATTTTATAAAAATAACATATTTTTAAATTGTTAAAAATCAAAAAAAAATTAAAAATTAAAATTTGTATGGTAGAATATTTCCTAAAGTATCCAATTATGTACAATTAACAACACATAAGTAATTATTTATAACCATTTAAAATTTATAGCATTATTACCACAAATAAAAATAAATATATTAAATAAGGATAAATCATAATAATAAAGTTTAAAATAAAATCAAAACACGTATAAATTTTATTGGTTGATGATATTACAACCCCATATATTTTCATATTTGATGTTCAGTCATTTTGGAGGTTTTTATGTGGGGTTGGTTTTTATTATAAATTAATATTTTTGAGGTTTCCAAAAGTGCCCCTCTCCTCTCTTATAAAAGGGCACCCCCTTCCCCCTCCTTTTCACTCAATTTTGAGCCTTAAATCCTGTCCAAACACTACCAATTACTCTTCTCAACCTATATAGTTACATTATACACGTTCTGGTCTTCTCAAAAGACCAACTCTTGTTCCCTAAGAGGATGTCTAAAAGAGGCACTTCGAGGAAGTGGTAATATCTTCTACCGATTCTTTCAAATTTATTTCTTCTTCTACTTCCTCTTCTTTAGTTATTTAATTATAAAGTAATAACATAAGTATAAATAATATACATATATGTTTTTATAAATATGAAACAAACTTATTTCACCTTCTATCCATCCTATAAAAAATGAAATCACCATACGTGCATACGTACGAAATACCATCTCCACGCCGTGGTGTAATATTTTTTTCATCACCAACATACTTGGATGTGTCTAATGATGTAATAAATTAATATATTTGATTATTTTAAAGTGATATTTATTCTAAAATATTATACACCATACACATCAATACAATTCCACAATCATGGGAATGATATCATCGCACGTGCGTGCGTACGGCCTACCGTCTCCATAAATGGGGTATTTAATTCCATTTAACGATCAATTATATATATTAATATATTTAATATATATTATATATAAATCATTTTTTACATTATGGAAGTAATTAATCATGATCTAAGTAATCATATGAAAAAAATTACAATTCAAAACACATAGGATAAATGAAACAATTTTACCCAAAACGTTGTTTTAACAAGGAATTGACAAATGAACAGAAAATATAAAGTCACAGTTAATCATATATGATATCATAAATATTATTATGGTTCTGTTACAACTTTATAATATGTTTATACCCACTATATAATAGTTTCATACACGTACGGAAGAAATTGGTCCTAAGGTAAGGTATAATTATTCCAATCTCATTCTTATTCGAGATTGTTTATTCGTAAGTATTTACTAGGGTTATATTTATCATCCATATCTATGTTTTATAAAAAAAATGGTTTCATAAAGTTTTTACTACTCTTCCATGTATTTTTAAAGTCATTTTTACCCCTTTTTGACTTTTACTACATGGTATGGAAGGAATAATTCTTTTTCTTACCATACGAGGTAATTTTCAACTTTTCCAAAAAAAGTATAAGGATAATGTTTATTAACTTATACGACATGAAAAAAAAATTATGGTAACATAAAGCCTTGTTTCCATGAAGATTACTCTAAATTATTTCATTATTATTTTCAACAAAATTATTTTCTTTTAAAATTGGACGACATTTGGAGAAAAGAAAATGATTGTGAAGAAGAAATGATATTTTCCTCAAGAATTCATTTCAAGTGTTTATTCAAAACTATTTTCCATCTCAGATTACATTCTTTAATATGGTTATGTTTCAAGTATAATGTCCTTATTATTTATATGGTATGATTTTGTTTTTGGTGAAATGATATCCATTTTTTATATGGATTATGTTATGATGGGATGATGTTTATAAAACCAATTTTTTTCGTTGGGTTATGATGAATGATTTATGTTTATTTTGTGGCACACATAAAAATAATTTCATTATGAGATGGGTGGGACCTATATCTCCCTCTAATGCATTGGTTAAATATTTATATCTCATGAGATAAACTTGGCTAGAATGACAAGTAAATCTAGTTCAGTAATATAGGGTTGGAACGACACATAATCTCAGTTCAGTAATGGACTTCCTCCTCTATGATGGTCTTGGAAGAAATACCTTAGCTACTATTGAAATCATAATATGCACTAATGAGTTTTCCACAATTATATGTTTTATTGCAATGCTATTATTTTATGGTTATTGTTCATTTATGATCCATGCCTTATGTACTATCATGTTTTATGTGATTTCCCAATATTTTTATGTTTAGATTTTATGTTCACATTTTTATGTTCAAATGTTTAGGGATCGTTTTATGTTCTCCATGTTTACCCTTACTGAGCATTCGAGCTCACCCTTTCTATATCTTATGTTTTCCTTTACCCAGGATATAAATAAATTTTTTAGGTAAGAAAACAAAAGGGGAAGATATTTATGGGAGATGTTGAAGATCTTTCACCCTAATTAGAAGAACGTGTTCTGAGTTTCCGAACACAATAAACTATTACGGTCCTTGGGTTTTTGTTTTTGTTATGTATTAATTATTCTGCAAAATTTATGTATTATCTATGTATTTCAAGCTTCGGTCTCTACAGTAAACCATTACATTAATAGTTCACATTCTCAAATGTGCTATTTTACATAGAGGGGAAAGGGTACAAGAAAAATTTAAATAATGATCCAATGTTAATTGATTCATCCACACCACTTATAATTAATGTAATACCATTTAACCATTTCATTTTAAAATCAAAAATTAACACGCCTTAAGGGGTGGTTTCAATACCATGGTTAAGAATAAGGGTCCATGGGAATGTAAGTCACACACCTGAGAGGGTGGTCCAAGTTGAGGTGGAAAACCTTCGATGATGAAAATTATTACATAAAGACTAATTTAATTAAGGTTTCAATATTCACTTAATGAATTTCACATTTATGAGGTGATTCATGGAATATACGATGTGAGACACAATGATATATTTTATAAATTATAAAAATTAAAATGGAAAGGAACTATACCACATACCCCATGCTTTGGATGCTTTACTCATCCCTTATCAAGCTTTGATTCAAGTCAGAATGAGAAAAATTAGAAGAATCATCAAACACCAATTAAATGTGTAAAATTATCTTACATATAAATATTATTTGACATAGTGAGTTAAATAAATAAAAGAAGAAAGATGATTATTAGCCTTACTAATAGGTTTCCAACACAATAGGGAGAGTTAAATTTCGAGCTCAAACAAGGGAGTACCACCATGGGACGAGGATAAGAAAGGGTGTGCATGTGTAAGACTTCCTCGGTTAATTATAGATTAAAAAGGATTAAAAACATAAATGAGGTAGTGAAAAATAATAATTTTTTACACTTTTATGAGCTTCATGGTTTGGCCGCACAGTTTGGAAAAATTGTGTGCTAACTGTGTGCACCCACTACCTAAGTGGTACTAACCATGCATACCTAGTGCATAGTTTTATTAACCATTCATAACCCATACTTCTTCACTTTAAAAAAAATTCAATTTTCGTTCATGTTTTTTCATCCTTATTTACACATTTTGAAAAACCATGTTACACCCTTCGGGACCTGTTTAGTTTAGGGCCATGGTTTGTGCTAATCATGGGTCTCCCTTTGGATTTCCAAAAAACTATAATTTTGATGCTTGAGGCTCCTGAAACTCAATGGGATACCCATGAAACCTATAAAACTTTTAAATCCATATAAAATAAAACTTTTATGTTTTCAACTCTTAGAATCACATTCCAAATCTCAATATAATATTTTTCCCATCAACAAATAAAAATTTCAGAAGCCTTTAAAAATTTTAACCCAGTACAAAACATTGGATTATTTATTGATATTATGTAATTTAATGATACTTTGTGTGTGTTTTTTTGGAAGGTAATATATTAAAAAATAGAGGCACTTAAACTATCATCTTATAAATCTCAAAAATTTCTCAACATGCTTATCTATTTTACATGAATACGAAGAAGATGATCCAAGATCTATAATTGGGCTATTAAGATAATATTTTATACATTTTAGAAGACTCTCCTTGATTTGTATTTTATTCATATTATCTCTCCTGGAGATCACTTTTCTTTTTTTGTATCTTATAACTAAGAGCCACATTTGTAAACATTTTGTTTATTCACTCTCCCTCTGTGAATGTTCCTAGTAAATTAAACCTAAAGTTCAGTGTTTTGAAATACTTTTTAGTTCTTAGTTAAAAGATCCTGGTATTTTACCAAGTGTTGGAAGCATGAAATTAGTCATTCATTCCATTGGAAATGGACTGATAGTCCCTAGAAGAAGTCATATTCTAGTTAAAATCACCAAACACTTAAATTTTAGCATTGATGGAGTGGACTAGGGGTTATATATTCTCCACACCACTATAAATATATATATATGATCTCTTTTATTTGTGATTTTATTTTATCAGTGTGTATATGTTAATAAAATATCATAAGTAATCACATCTTTAAAGGGAGTAGTTTTTATGAAAATAAAATTACAGGATCACAATTTATCCCCTCTTGAATCCTAGTTCAGTCAATATCTACCCAAAAAAAATCATGTCTGGATGTAAAATGTGAGAGAAGGTTTCAAAACTGTAAATGATGAACCTCTAGAGAAAAAAGTTGGTGAATATAGTCTTATGATGAAACAAAACAATAAAGAGAATATTTTCCAGAGATAATGTACTGAAATCAAGGTGAATGATTCTAAATTTATGATTTCATATGAATCAAACCATATTGTGGAAGTTCCTTGGAAATTAATAAATTTTTATTTATTCTTAAAGAATAATTACCTAGAGGGTGATGTTGACCTTTAAGTAGACATGGAAGGTTCTGTTAAAAAATAAGATATTCAAAGAGTGAGAAATTGGAAAAAAATTAGTCTGTTGAAATAATCAACTGAATATGTGGATGATCTTGAATTGAAGATGGAAAAACTTTATAAATAATTGATTGATTGATCTGTTATTTAGATGAACTCTAAATAATTAGTGATTATCAATATAAAGATTGAATTTTAAGAAAATTTGACTGAAAATTTGAAATCTTATGCTAAATAATAATAGAAAAATATTGAGCCACTTGAGGATTAAGTTCTTGAAAATAGAAAGTATAAGGATCCATTTTATGATGTGGAATTTGAGAATAAACGTTTTTGAGGCTTTAATAGTGATTATAAACCACTCATGTATGCTGATAAATTTGACAAGGAAGAAGAAGACACATTTTATAGTCATCAATTTAGAGAACTCATATTCCATGACCAAGAAGATATCCAAACCTTAAAAGAGAATGTGGATCTATGTGCTATCAAATAGAAAGTATAATATGCAATCATTAATGATTTTTTCATTGAAAATAATAGGATTAAAAGAAAAAAGGTGGGACTAAATTTTGACATACATAATATGGATTATAATATGAAAGAAAAAAGTGATCTAATTGAAGATATTTAAAATTATATTAAATATTAAATGTTCACCTAAAAAGAGTTAAAATAAAGTGTCATTCCTATTAAGACACTTTCTAAAGAGAGAATAAAATCATGAAACAAATATTCTTACAAAGTGATGGAAATAAAAGCTCAACTAAAGGATATTTACAAAAATATTATAAAGATTGAGGAAAATCATAATCTATCTAAGGAAAAGGAGAAAGTTATGTTTGCCTCTAGAGAAGTATCTATAATTAGAGTATTAAAGTATCTAAATATGATATCCACAAATCAGTAGATGAATATTGATAAATCTAAAAATAAATTGAATCTTTATGAAAAATCATAAATAAAATACTCTTAGAATAAAGTATACATAAAATCATAATATTTTATAAGATAGGGAAACACTGTGGGTATGTGTCCAAAATATCAAGGGATGAATGTTAGGAGAATCACACTAGAAGCACCTATATCTTAACCATGAAGTAATTAAACAAGGTATATTTTCCTTGGGATATGGTTTATATGTGCCAGTTATGGGTATTTTTAAATATATTATAGTTTTAAAAATGTGGGGATGGAAAAAGGACTCATTATAAAGTCTAAAACTCTCGTGGAATACAATCAGATAATATATATTGGAAGATATCCTATTAAGATAAAAATGGTTTTACAGACTTTGAGGAAAAAACATGGATCTTAATGAAATGTGTATTAAGAACCAACTAGGTTACACTCACAAAATCCCTCCTAGATTGAAAAAAAAAATTGGGAGAAAAAGGAAGAATATACTCCAGCTTTGAGAAAGAAGGTTGTGAACCTAAATAAAGATTCACCTCAAAATAAAAAGTGTGAGGAGCCTTACATATTTATTAAATAGAAACTAAAAAATGGATCCTTGATAAAATTATATGAAATACATAAAGATGAGAAACTAAGGGAAGAGATATATCCCTATAATGAAATAAGAATCAGGATAAGGTAACTAGTTAATATATTCTTTCTCTGTGAAATAATCATGGTAAAAAGGCATAAAAGTGGTGCTTCAAAGATAGAATGTTATACTAATTGGTTTAATCCCACAACTATAAATAATAAAAATCATACATAACCAAAATATTGAAATAATACAAAACATGTGGGTAAATAATATCTAAATATATGGGGAGAACAATTAGAATTGGTTAGGAAGTTGGAACAAACACTAAAATAGTATAGTGTTTTGAATGAAAATATCACAGGTTTGGTCCATCGTGACCGGCTAAAATCCTATTCATGAGGATGTTTGAGTTAACTTTTCTCCCCATGCATTTAATAGTTTCTAATATGTGTTTGAGGTGGTAGAGTCTTATAGGGGTGATATGATCCATGGTGTATGTATATGCTGAAAGTTCATGGTTCTTAAGCTAAATAGAGATACATGTGACATGAACAGTTATAATTATTTAAATTTTCATATATTATCACATTCAAAAAGTGGTCTCAAAGGACCACACTTCTTTTCAATTACTTATTTGGAATTCTCATGTTGTGGAAAGCGAATATCATATGATGAAGAGCCTAATGTGAAACTAAAGAGTTGTTAGTGATATATTTGAATGATAAAGTGGTTCAAAGTGACATTAAATATTCAACCATTAGAATCATGTCTTAGTTCAAGTGGTATTAGACTACCAAGAGAAGAAAAAATGGTGGAGTATTAGTAAAATTAAATTTTTTCAGATATTTATATTCGATCAATTTGGTATCAACTAACTATTTTCAGGACACCAAGAAGATTCTGGAAAATCAATAGCATTCCCATCAAGTATACTCCCCATTTTTAAGTTTAATTCAATATTTGGTAGCATATCAATTATTGGTATTAATATATAGAATTATTAAAAAGATTGTAACTACCCAAACTTTCATTAATGAAAATCCATATTGATCAAATTAAATGTCTTATTATGGTTATATGAAATGTGAAATTCATTGGTTTTATATTTCTAGACTTTAAAATACCATTATGAACTTTTACTGTTGCTAATATAGTTGTTGAACAGTGATAACATGATTAGTATATATATAGGGCTTTAATGAACCCAATTTACTTAGAAAAAGGAAGCAATGGCCTCATCTAGTAGAATTAACTCATACGAAGCCCATTTGTCAGAGCTTGAAAAGGAGTTGGCATAATTGGGCTCTGCTCTTTACCAAGCCCAAGCTGAGCTTGAACACGTTATGCTTGAGCAGAACGAACTATGGGAGAAGTGGAAGTCAATAGTGATAACCACTCGAGCGATGTTATCCGAGCCAGCATAAGAGTTTGTCACCACCGCACACCTTACCCTTTAGTATTAAGTGGGTGTTATAAGTGGTTATGTAACAATACCCTAGCACTATGACTATGTACAATATTTTTGTATAAATAATGCGCATTCATTTTATTATTTTTACTTTGTAAATAGTTTTTAAATCACAAATAGTATTTTTAGTTAATATTAAACTAAGAAATATATTTTGATGAATTAATGGGTTTTTGAATTAAAAAATATTTTAATAAAATATTATTATTATTAAATTAATTTTTATTAAATATAAATTATCATATAATTTTATGAGTGTAATTGTAATTTTTATTAAGGTTTGAAAGCTGTTTTTGTCAAAACCAATGAATTTTGGATAAATGTAATTTTTTATTTTAAAAGTAAAAATTCACATATTTAGAAGATCATTTAGATAAAATTAATATTATTTTTGGAATTAGGAATTCAAAATTATCCAACGGTGAATTTTTCATAATTTTCCGAGAGAGTCGAATTTTTGGGTAAAAATTAAATATCGTTTAAATATATAATGTTTTTAAGACAACATAATGACCCAATAGTGATGTAATAAAATACTATAAACATTATGTTCGGAAAATATATATTTTACCATTAAAATAATGTGATTTTGGGTTATTTGATTTATTTTACAAAGCTTTAGTGGACCCCTCAAGGCTTATAAAACATTTTGTGTTTTTAAATTGTTTTCCTTAAGAGTGTGACTCACCTACACATAATAAACCCTATTATTTTAAGAATTTCGGCTATTGTCCTTATAAAATATTGTTTTCCACTCCCCTTTGGAAAAAACCATGGGAAAAAACCATGGTCTGGTTTGCGATTTTTATTAGTTTAATGTGAGGTGTCCCAAACCTAAATAATAAAGAATTCCCTCTCCTTTCCAATATAAACCCACCCAAGCTCCCACTTCCTCTTCACTAAAAGACTTTGGAGTTCGACCAACCCCTGACCTCCTCTCTCTTTAATCCTCCCAGGGAGCCCCAATCTCCCAATAATCTTCTCTCAAGCCTCTCACAAGCCTTTGGGATCACACTTCCAAGTAAGGGATTTCCTCTTTATCATTTTTGTCTCAATTTCCTTATGTTGTTATACCCTTTTAATTTCAATTAAAAATGTTGGGGTATGATTTCTCACCTCCCCCATACTTCCCTATTTATGTTTAAAATTATGAGATATCTCTTTATCTCTCATTAATTTCTTTTTTGTACACCCTTTACCATGCCGTAATTTTGTAAGGAAATTCTCCCTTTTCATTAACGTTCAAGCAATTGTTTAGTATTATGATTCTAATTTCCATTACATTTGTTGAGAAATGTATCTATATGAACCCCCTTAATTTCCATTTCATTTACATATTATGAGACACCAATTTCTCTCTCATCAACCATTTTTATGAATTCCTATGTCACGTCATTACACTGCCGAAATTGCACTGCGATTTTCCAAGCCAATGTCATTGTGTATTGAATACCATTCCCATTTTCCTATCAAGGGTATTCAACTTCATTCACATTCAATTATTGATTATAGTGTTTCATATATGACTTCCACATATCCTTTTTAGTGTAATAAATGATGAGTTTTAAGGAATCCTTGTTATATGATTCATGTGGCACATTTATGCATGAAATGAAATGTTTAAGAAGGGTGCGCCCTGATAGCGATCCAATGCATTAGGTAAATTATAGTATCATGGTACGTCATGTGCAATGATTTTTTACTCGTGTTAAATCATGTGAAATGAGGTTCTACTTGTGCTTCATGTGCAATGATGGTTTACTCATGTTCCATGTGCAATGAGCCTTGGCTCATGCTAATTCCATGTTTCGTGTTGTTTCCACATTTCCATGTTATGATTATCATGCTTTATCATGCCTTTATGTTCATGTTTCTATTCCACTCCATTGATATTCCTATTGTCTAACATGTATTGTATTCCTCATTTTATTCCATGTTTAATCCCTTATTGGTCTTTATAACTCACCCTTTTCTTATGCATGTCCTCAGGTTATCCCATGCAATGCTAAGTACGAGGGAATGTAGTGGTCATGTAAAGGAAGTTTTCAATAAATATGTTTTATTTCATGTTTTAGGTTGTTATGTAATGTTCCTAATCCCCAAATACACTAGACCTCTTGATCTTCCATGTCGTATAAAGTGAAGAGTTTATGTAATAAATCAGGTTAAATGAGTAATAAAGAGTAGGGTTGTTATAAATATATATATATTTAGGGATATTGTGGGACAAGGACTCTAGGTTTTTTATTCTAATCCAACAAAATGAGTCCTATGATGAATTTAAGGTCATGAATTCCCAATGGTACCATTAAGGTTGTATTTAACAAGTGGATTCAATTGGTTTAACATGTAGGATGTTTCAAAAACATGTAATTTATTTATTATTCACTAACTGTTTAGTTTTCTTGTGATTGTGATCACAAGATGTTCTTCAAAAGAAATAAATTTACATTTTTAGCATCTATGGATGTGATTGAGTTACATGGACAACATTGGTGTTTTTTAGATTAAACTCTCATTTCCTAAAACATGTTTTGACTAAGTAGTCTTGGAGGGTTTTTCATTGACTAAATTCCAAGTGGTAATTCATTAACTATAAATATGTCAAAAGTGAAAATGTATCTCAAAGTGGGATAAAACTATTTCTATATCAGTTTATGTTTTTCAATCATATAGAATAGAATTGGGTCCTCTATAGTTTTCTGAAGCACATTGGAAATATACTAATTGAATATTATCAACTAAGGTCGAGTAGTGTTTTTTATGAAGAAATACCATATGGTATTTATAGTGATATTTGGAGGAAATGTAAAGGAAATATGGATTCCAATCCTCCCTGTTATTTGATATTTCAAAGGGGGGGATGAAATCATTGGAAGATATGTACACCCTATGGGAAAGAGAATATGAATCATAACTCTAGCTTCATAAGATCCTTTTCATATTCATTTCTAATAGGGAGATAATAGTTTATAGGTATAAAAATTAATAATCATAAATTACTATAAATTAAATTTTTGAAGTATCTGATAGAGTATGGATTTATGATAGCATTGTAAAAATATCCAAATTGGGTAATGTTACACCCCAAACAATGTTTGGTGTTGGATTTTTGTCAACCAAATTTTCATATATTATGCCTATAGTATTGTAAGGGTAATTATTATTGAATATACCAAAGATAAACTTATATATGATATCACATGAATATATAGAAGTTATGATATAGACTTATTATTGATTAAGAAGAAAGAGCTAATTTAATATATGAATTTTTTTGAGTATACTAGGATGGGAGAAGTAGGTTGTGAGTTTCATCATTCAATCCATAGTGAGGGATCATTTCCAACTCAAGTGAAGATATTATGGGAACCAAAGTGATATCTATATGATGAATGATGAATGCAACAAAATAATTATAGTGCATAATTTTTATCACTTAGATAAAGGATAAATGAAAAATCATGTTTCTAGTGTATAATTTTTTTAACTTAAATTAATATTCACATGTTTTTTTGATTTATTGAATACATGGACTTAACTCTTATCTTGAATATTTAGTCTCATAAGTTTTTTTTAAGAAATAATTGTTCAATAAAATAGTGAAACACATATCATAAATTAATAATCCTATAGGAGGAATTAGAATTTTTGTGCAATAAAAACAAATCAAAGGAAGAATAATCTCGTAAATAAGAACTTTCAAAAATGTGAATATTCCAAGCCATCTCAATATAAAGGTGAAAGGAATGATTTTTCATGAAAGTGAACATGTTGTGGGAAATCCAAAATGAGGTTCATGAAGTTGTGTCAAACTAAATATTTGAGATTGGATCATCAAAAAATGGAAATGGAATAATTTTTATAAAATATCTCCATGAAGATGTAATGTTTCAAAAACATGAACAATGTTTTTAAAAAGTGATTTTTGATGTTTCATTTTTCATATTAGAAAAAGGTATGGTTTTCCTGAAATTGTGGAGAGTTTTCAAAGGTGGATTTGTAAAAATTAGATAGAGTTGTGCAAATTTGTGAAATAAAAATTGGGTTGTGTGATGATAAAAGAGTTTTATGATAAAGGTTACATCAAATAATTGAAGTTCTACAAATGGTGATAGTTGAAAAAACCCATAAAATGAATATTGGAGTTTCATGATGATAAGGTGTTGTAATCTAAATGTGGAATAAAATCATCAAATTTATACAAACGCTATAATTTTTGTGCAAGGTTGGTTTCACACATGGTAATTGTGAAAAGGTTAATCAATGTATATAAATAGAAAGTAACCCCCCCCCCTCATTTTTGAAGAAAAATACTTAATAAAGATCAAATTTACTGATACAAAAAATATTTTCATGATGATATTTATTTCAAAAATCCATAATTCACATAAGATTTGTGTGAGGAAATTATATTGAGTCTATTAATACCAAGGGTGATTCATGAATAATTCGATTGGAAATCAAATTCATGAAGGAATATTTTTCATAAAGCAATAATGCTCACATCATTTTCAAAAATAAATTAACTTTATTCTATTAAGACTAATTGAGATTCCTGAAACATTCAAGATTCATGAAATTTATAGTAGCATGAAAAAGTTAAATTTTTGAGAATCTAAAAGGACACACATAGATGAACACAATATTATTGAAGTTAAAGTTGAATAAAATTAAAGAGTTTCATAAAATTTAAAGAGTTTCAAACAATAGGTATTGAACATATGTTTCATGTGAACATTGTATTCAGAGAGAATTAAATCAATACTATAATTAAAGTAAAGTCCTATGTTAATTAGGGAAAAAGTCTTATGATTATAATCCGTTGAAGGATACCTAAAAGTTTATAAATTTTGGAAGCACCTTCACCAAAGAAACCTATGGGGGGGGAAGAAGAGGCAGTGTGCCTTGGGTGAGGAGTGACCAAACCCTAATAATTGTAAAGGCAGTTCACCTGACATAGAGTTTCCATTATTGAATCTTTTTAAATATATTAAACCAGTAAATCTCAGTGGATCATGATATGACTAAAACAACATTGACATATTCTCTTTGGACTATCCCTTTATGGTGAACTAAGTAAAAAAATCCATTTACCCCATGGATGTTTTATATTCCTACATATTTTTTTATTATTCTGTGAGGTTGAGTGGAAGGAATAATAAAGTGAACTTGTTGAACATAGTTCCTTCCAATATGGGAACAAGATCCTAAAATAATTTTAACCAAACTATAGATAAAAGTCTAAATTTATCAATCACCCTGATTCAACCCCCCCCCCCACAACCTCTTATGGTGTATCTAGTCCCAAAAATAATTATAATTCTAGGAATCATATGCTATAATTAATTTTAAACTTATTTGACTCATCTAATGCTGTGGAATGTTAATGAGTTAACACTGTAATCTTTTACACATAAGCTATCAATGATTATTCATTTCATAAGGAAAAAATAATTGGAGAGTGTCTGGTCTGGGGTTAAATGAGATGTAACTTAAGTCATTTACTCATGAATTTATAAAACACATGAGTAAATTAAGGGGATTATGAAGTGCCCTCATAAACTATATAAATAATGCTAGTCCATGGTTATAGTGCATGTGAAATCCTCCAATATCCATTGAGCTAAATATCTCTCCCTCAAGAAGATCTAGTCATTTATTATTAATGCAGTTTAATTTTCAATGGAATGGTAATGTTGGGTTTTATTATTTTGAAACATTTTCATTTCCTATATTAAATTTTAATCAAACCATAAAAATATTTCTGTAGTATAAAATCATTACCATGAATATTGATTAATGAAATCGTACAAAAATGCATGTTTTTTTAAATAATAATGCATTTTATATAATTTATCATCAAATATGTTTGATAATTTTTTTCCCCTAATTGATTCATAGTTTATGATATGGTATATAATAACTAGTGAACCAATAAAAATCCCTTGATTTTTTATGTCAAAGTGTGCAAGATTGGAATATCGTATTCAACAATAGAACTAAAATACAGGTTTAAGATCTAAGAATCATATCATCTTATAGATATTTATGAATATCATAAATTATTATTGATAAATAAAGTTAAAAATCTAGGATACATAAAGGTAACTCTCAAGATATGTAATGATTACACTACCAATGCCCGGAATATGTAAAGGTCCTTACTTTTTTTGTAGAGGTGGAAACCCTAATATATAAGTATATAGATGTGTAAGGGTAACATTATTGGAGCCTTGAATGCATAAGATATTTTGACTTTGTCACATTAGTGTAAGTCACTTATCATAAGTTATGATAGATTCATCATTCATAAAATAAAAACTAATGGTGCTTTACTTCTTTAAGAGTTGTATCCCTATCAATCGTATTTTACGATTCCCTTGATATTGTAAAAAAACTATCTAAAATAAAAATGGTTTCTCTTAATATTAAATTATGAATTAGATTATCTAATTTATAAATTTTTTATATATTATAATAAATGTTATTTTGGGATGTTTATTAATTAACAAATGTGTTTATAATTAATTAATTAAATTTTTATGAGACATTTGTTTAAAAATATTCTATAATATGATTTTTTTTAATATTAAAATGCCTTTTAAATTATATGGGATGACTTATAGTTATGATATAAAATTTTCAAATTAAATGTTCAAGTGTAATTTATAAGTTGTTAATAGATTTAAAAAAATACATAAAAAACTTAATTTTACGTGATTTCATACATTATTTATGTATTAAAAATAAAATCAAACCCAAAAACATATCCAATCCATCTCTTCATAAGTATTATTTCCCAATTGAATAAAAATTATAATGAAAGGGATTAGTCTACAATTTTTTATTTCAAAAAACTATTAGTGATTCTCAAAAAAATCCTCAAGATCATAATAATTATAGATCTCATAATTTATTGTCCCAAAAAATAATGATATTTATTGCTTTATTTGATATTTTTTTACGATGTTTCTTATTTTAAGTATGATGAAAATGATTTTTATGGTTTGAAATAAAAAATTTGAAATATATCGAAAGGAATACACCTTCTAAACACCTATTAATTAAATAAAATCATCATTTCTAAATTAAATAAAAAATTACAAATATAACTATTAAAATTTTAATTCAAAAAAAATATATAATGACATAAAAAGTTCATATTATAACAAATATCAAAGAATATTACAACTTTTGAAATCATTTTAACCAAAATAGATAGCTTCTTAAAAGAACTCCATTAAGAAAAAAATCATTTACTTTATATTATTTAATACTTTTGAACAAAATATTATATAATAGTTAGGATGGTATAATTAGAATAGATTTAGAGGGTATACATTCCCTCAATTATTTTCTAGTCATACAGTACTATGAGACGGTTTTTTAATAGAAGATTTACCATTTTAGGATATTATTATAATTTGAGGTTTTCGATTGTAAATGATTATGATATCTATTAACACTTTGATTATTAATCTAATAATTTTCATTTTTAGGATTCATCACAAATAAAAAACAATATTTTTATAAGTGTGTGCACTCTTTGGGATGAATGAACATACAAGAATGATGAGTATAAAATATGATTACTTATTTGGTCCTTATTTTAGAGTTTTTATTTATTAAATACTACCTTATATGGGTATTTAAGAATGATTTGTGGAAGATCTTTATATTAAATGGAATTTTTGGGATTTAGATATTATTAAAGGAAAAGTGAATGAAACCATGCTTCAGACCCATCATTACATAATGATTGATGATAAGAGGTATTTGAGGAATTGGGGTGGAGAAGAATCCATAGTGAGACCTAGGGGACCATTCTACAGTCCAAAAATAGAGAAATCTAAACATGGAACTGGTGAAGTGTTTTTCTAATGATAAATTCTCTATGATGAATTCAGTAATGTGTAAGAGTCTCTCCATTACTGTAAATGTATGATCAATACATGAGATTAATTATAGAAGACACTTAGATGAATTTATGAAATAATAAGAGATATCAAAAACAATAGAGATACTTAATAGTATTTATGAAGATAATGGGGATACATAAGAGTAATTTATTTTTCATTTGGATGATGAGATAACCATCTATTATATAGAGGATTCACTATGTTATGGAGATTCATAAAATGTTATAACCACATGATTCAACATACTAAGATTCACTCCATGGATATGGTCTCATTCTATAGCTTATTTGGGAATGTTTTTAATGTTTCTTAATCAATAGTTGAAGATATTGGTAAATGACACTATGACCGTTAAGGTGATAAAATATTTAAAAAGGATACATTTTCTTTCACATAATTTCTTCTTGATTGCCTTGTGAAATCAGTCAACTCTTCTTGAAAATTCCATGATTCTATTTTGACACAATAAAATCAACATGATCACATCATAAGGGTTTTGGGACCTCTTTGATCTGAAATCCACAAAATATTTAAAGGGATTTATAATTTTTAATTTATCATGTTGATAAAATAAAAAAGAGGATAAAGGTAGTGAGTGAGGAAACTTCCATGGAGTGACTTGAACAATTCCTTTTATATTTTAAGGTATTGAATCTATACATATGTTTTTTAAATTGAAGTTTGTATGATTGTGAAGTTTAATTGATTTATTTCTATTCATAATTTGATTTGTTCTCAAATTATTTTAACTCATAAAACCCTTTAGTATAATAAATCACACATGATGGTCAACCAATCTATTATAAGTTAACAGTGGATCGAGAGTAAGATAATAGAACATTAAATTAAATGATTAATCTTATTCATGAATCACGTGTTTCGGGTTAATATCTCATTGAGAATAATTATACATTATCCCATAGTATCCTATCAAGAGTGAAAAATTATATAGGAAACCCCTAATATGATATAGGATAATGGGAGAGTGAGATCCAAACTTAATTTTCATTTTTTATTTTAGATAGTTTTCTATGTATCTTGGTCTTATGTTATTACCCTGACCATAGGGATCAAATAGACATTAGTATTTTTTATTTTTAAAAACCAATTTGATTAATTACCTCAAGAAGTCTCACAATTAATCAACCATACTTATTAACATGACATGTAAACCATAACACTTTGGAAAACATCCTCTAAAATTGATCTAATATTTATGGTTATGATCAAAAAAAATTCAGCTTGTTAATTGATCTACTAACATCACCAATATGGTCCTTGATCCTCGTTATTGTTTTTAAGTAGTCTTTAACTTGTTATTTACTGAATCAATAATCAATAAAAATCACTAGGTTAAGATACCCATGCTTATAGTGGTTTAACCACCAGACAAAAAAATTATTATATTTAAATTTTGTAGTCCTAGTGATTTCGGGACTATGTTTATTAATTATAAACTATAACTATCCCTCTTGAAAGGTAATGATGCTCGAGGGGTGTATCAAATTTTTGGTGTCATTGTTAGGGATACAATATAGAACTGGCATAATTTTTTAGTATAGATTGATTGATTCACTATTTTATTTGTTTTATGTTTTTACATTTTGTTCTATTTTATGTGCATGGGTATTTATATTTTTTATATACACCTTGGTTTTATGATCCACACACCAGACATATGATAAATGAGATTTTATTTCAATGAACCCATTAAATTTAATCCAAAAATCGAATTTGATCTCCTATATAACCAGAGATTAGTAATGTAAAATCAAGGATCATGTACAAGACAAGATGTGTTATTCAATGTCATCAGTGGAGGCCAAAAAACAATGTACATGATAACATTGATTGATTATGTCGAACCATCCATATTTGGCGCTACTCCTAGAATCGTTAAACATCTCATTAAGGTCAAAACATTGAGTTTAATATGGTTGTTTTATTTATAATTTACAATATTGTTCATATCATAGGTATGAATAATGATGATCCCCACATAAATATGTTAAAGTTTTTATAGGTATGAATTATATTCATGATAAATGGATTCAGTGATGATTCTGTCAGAATTTTAACCATACATTTTCCCTTAATGATTTCAGATAAGGATTTGATCAAGTTATAACTACTATGATCTATTACAATGTTAGGAGAGATTTCCTAGTGATTCATAGAAAAATACATTCCACCAGAAAATATAGTGAAGCTTAGAAGTGACATCAAGAAATTAACATGATAGGATGAAGAATATAAATATGGGGCATAAGAATGCATCAAGGTGATTCTAAATATATGTCATCATCATGAAGTTTCCTTGTGAATATAGCTTCAAACTTTCTATTTTGGGATTAAAAATAACTGATGGGTCATGGTAGAGTCAATAGTAGAATGAGGATTGATGAGGAAGACCCCCACTAAATCTCAATCTATCCTCAATAATGTTTCAAACAATATCTTACAATAGAAATGAGATAGAGAACCATCCAAAAGAGGTAGGAACCAAGTGGATGATACAACCAAGTCAGTAATTTAGATTAAATCCACACACACAAAAATATAGGCCATGTTTTCTATAAATAATCAACAAATAATATTCACACATCCTTAATTTTTGACATATAATAACTGTGTTGTTGCCCATATATTACATGATTTAAAAATTGGAGGAAAATCTACCTCAATAGGAGTCGAATATTTTTTGAACTAAAAATGGAATCAACCATAATTTCAAAACTAATTCATGAAAAATGTATGTTTGGATAATATTATCCAATGATGGATTGTTGGAGGAGGATATAATTCTATGAATAGTCAAGGTCCATTAGCATTTCCCCATGGATATTAAGAACCTAGACACATGGACAAACAATTATAGAGTTCCTAACTATAATTTTTTTACAATATCAATAGTGAACCACAAAATCACAAATCCCATCTCGTTTTTGAGAATATGGTGAAAAATTAAATATAACAACATGACCAATTCCTTAGGAATGTTGATAGTACCCACTAAAATTTTGAAAAAAAAACATGTTGAATCAATAGGTTTTTTATTAAATATAGAGACTTGGGTGGGTCATATTTCTAAAAAACTAATTTAGATGCCACTTGGAGTGTTTACAAGAAATACATAAGTATCAATAAAGGAGGATAAGTCCATTAATTTACTAAGTTGGAGAGAGATTCATGAGAATAATGGGTAAAGGTATAAAGAAAGTGATTTTTAAGAGAAACATCCAATAGAAGAATAGATTGAGAAGAATAAATAAGTGGAGGATATAAAACCAACCCAAGAAACCCAGGAAAAAAATATAGTACAAAATGAAGTGAAGAAGCTATAAGTTAAACCATACGAGCCACATTTTTTTTCTGAAGAGTATTCTCCAAAGGGAGATAGAAGAGAAATATAAGAATGTTACGGAGATATTAAACATTCAATACATAAATATTTCATTTACTAAGGGTATCTAAAAATTTTATCATACTCCAAGTTTATTAAGTAAATACTCTGAAATAAAAAATATATTATAGGACTTTGGCTTAATTTCACTAGGTAAAGAATACTCAGAAATGGTATAGTGGAAATTTCCTCTGAATCTCGAAGATCAATATAGTTTTTCGATTCCATGTTCCATCAGATCTTAAATCATTGGTAATTTTATTTGTGATCTAAAATCTAGTGTGAATTTGATGTCATTGAACATGTTCAAAAATATTAGGTTAATAAATATAAAACCTACTAGAGTTTTGTGGAAAATAGTGGATAGATAAAATAATTATCCTGGTTTAATTCTCTAAGATGACTTGGTGATGGTGGGAAGATTCATGTTTCCTATTAATTTTATGATTTTATAAATAGATGAAAAATGATAGGTTATAATAATTATTTTTCACCATTTAATTGTTTTTGGGAAATATCTCAATAACATTAACCAAGGATACTTCATTTTATAAGTGGGTAATGACATGTTAAATTAATTCTCAAACTCATTTGGAATCATAATGATGGACTAAATGATTATTATATCATCTATACCACTAAATAAAGTTGTAGGTATTTTAAGACCAAGGACATGTATGGATTATTTTTCCTTGAGAAAGTGTTTGATCAAAATGAGGATTTCCATGTCGAGGTAGATATGAATGAATCTATTTAGGATGTATAATAACTTTCCAAGGAAACTTTCCCTGAATTAACCTAATCAATTGAAAATACATGAAATATGGAACTGAATTAACTCACAAGTAATCTTATATTCTTATTCATTAGAGAAGGTGAGGAACTGCCAGTGATGGTTAATGTATACCTCCCAAAATAATAACATAAATGATTGGGCACAATGTAAAATAAGGAAGAATATTGACACATTGAACATTAAAAAAATAAAGGAATTATCCCTTCTATTCTCAATTTTAAAGCAAGGTTGTAATAAGGTAAAAAATGAAACTCATGGACCTAATAAAGGTTAACTCCTCTTGTAAAGGGGGTTATAAAAACTAGATGCTAAAATAATTCACCCCATTTAAAATAGGGAATGTGTGATCCCACTCTAGATTATTCCAAATAAAAGCAGAATGTACATGGCGAAGAGGGATGATTAGTTGATTTACACATGAATGATAATGAGATGAAGAGTCTATATTGACTATAGGAACTTAAATGATATAATAAGGATGGATTATTTTTCTCTTCCATTATTTGATCATATTTTAGATAGGTTTCTCAGGAATGAATGTTATTTCTCCACATATATTTATTCCACGTATAACCAAATTTTTATGGTACATGTGGACCAAGTGAAAAAAACATTCACCAGAATGTGTGGAACCCATTCCTGCCAATGCATATACTTTGTGTTGGCTTGGTCTATCGATTCCTTATTTTAATAATCACAAATCATTTTTATGATATTTCTAATCCATTTTATTTTTTATGAAATTAAAATCTATTTCTAGAAAAAAAAAATAGAGGTTTTAATAAGTCTAAGATCGACTGAATGGAACCTGCAATTGACCGCACGACCACCTAATCGATTTTGGTTAACATATGGAAAAAGAACAAAATGACTGAAATACATACTCAATAAACCAAATTTTCTATCTCAAGAGACCATGTCGATAAATATTTTTCAAAAATTCATAGATCGACCACATGACTAGTTGAATTTAATTCAAACCTAAAATATCAATCGTAGATGTTTCATTACAAACTATTGGATTTATAAGGCCCCAGCCTTAAACCGTACTTAATCTTGAGTTATTACAAGATTACACATTGAGGATCTTTTCAGGTTTAGAGTTTTAGAGAATTAGATCATGAAGCTTTCATTACATTCCACATTTAAACAAAGTGGTTACATAAAAGAGAGTATTCATTCTTCCCATCAATGGAAACATATTTAAAATAAAATACATATTCTTTCTTGACACATCCTTGACACTATCATCACATCATGTACCTTTCCCTTGACCTGTGAAAAACATTTCAAAAACTTGGGATGAGCATAAAAAGATTAGTAAGGGTTATAAAAATATGGAAAGGAAAAATGAGTTCATATATACATAAGAATGAAATCATACTTTACCCATAAAACATAGGAACTTTAACATACCTCATCAAATCATGAATAAATCATAGAAATCATAAGACATAAAAGGTAACTTGAGTCATTCATAACATTCTTACGTAGGGAGTAACCCTCTTGATTACGTTTGGAATACCCACCATAGAATCTCTTCAGAGAAACCTTAACGTTTCACTCCTTTGCGTTACCTAATGCATTGGAGAGCTATATCGGGCTCACCCGCCCTTAGTCTATCACGGAACCACCCATCTTCATAACAATGCCCAAGAACCATAACATAATCTTATCACATAAAACATGCATAAAGGAAACATAACATTTCCACCTTTAAATAACAAGATATCAATACAACACATTGATATAAATACATTATGAAAACCATTTTCAATACCAAAATAAAAGAAAAGTAAAACATGGTATTTATTTTTCTTTTAAAAAGATGGAATGGCTTGTAGAGGAAGCCGAAACTCAAATAATGGTTACGGCGGCGGAGAAATCGTTGTCGTCGCATACGTACAAAAAAACATTCCCTTTTTCGCTTAATAAACATTTAGTATAAAAAAGATTCGTTTTGAATAAACGTAAGAGTCAAAGGGGTTTATACACCGTATAAAAGAAGGTTGTGTATAAAACAGAATATGCCTCAATAAAAGGATATTGAGACAAAGTCCCTTACAAAGACGGTATCCTTGGTTTAAGGATAAATCAATTAAATAATTTTGTGTGACAAACTAATACACCAAATATAAGTTTATATTAAGTGTAAAATAATCAAAGGTCATTCACACATATTCAAAGAATGACATATTCAAAAACTACATGTTCAACCCAAAGAAATCGAAATTGGGCTAAGAAGTTCCCTTGACAGCCTAACAGTGTCACATCAAAAAAAGGGTATCTCATCACTTGGACATAAAATTTACATCAATAAGGATATATGAGAACATATCCCAACATAACAATATGTAAATTAAAAGACCCAACAAAATAAGTATTTTAAAAAGAGGAGGGTGAAAGGTTCCCTTACCGACATGGGTATCTTTCGAAACATACGCCCCGTGAAAGAAGAACAATACAACATTGATGTAAATACTCATAAATGAAATAATATTACACAATGAGTAAAATAATGTTCAGTATATATACCACTCAATGGAAATTGTGGCAAATGTATCATAAATCTCACAGGAATAAAAGTGAGATGAAAAATCCCTTACGAAAACTCGGCAGCCTAACAGCGCCACTTAAAACTTCCAAAAATGTATTGATGAGATCAAATAGGGTATCTCATCACATTACAATAAAATTTACATCAAGAGGAATATAAAAGAACATCCCCCATCATAAAAAAGAGGAGCTTAAAATAAGTGACATAAAGGAGAGTACTTAAAGAGAAAGAGAGAGGTTAGATCTCTTACGAAAATTCGGCAGCCTAACGGCGCCACTCAAAACTTCCAAAATGGATTGATGAGAGAGAATAGGGTCTCTCATCACATGAACATAAAAATTACCGTAAGATTAATATAAAAGAATATCCCAATAACAAGAAATATGAGATTTAAAAGGAATGACATAAAAGAGTGTACATAAAAAGAAATTGTGGAGTATGATCCCTTACCTCGGGTCCGACTTGACTCGATCATTCTTTAATCTCCTGAATAATAAACTTGAGTTAATTTCTAATTGATTAAGAACATTTTTCAAGAATATTATTACTTTTATATCACTTATTTCCATGTTATAAACATTATGTAATCATTAAGTTAATAATCTTTGTTTTGTCGATATTTGGTTCTTAAGTCGAAAGTGGACTTCTTACAATTACATGTTGTTCGTGTGGTCAAAGTTTCTTTATATCCATAATGAAATTCCTGATTTGGATATCATATATATCATATATATCCAGAATATACATGTATTTATAATATCACATAATCATTTAGAGGAATGAAATGAAATGCACCGTTCATGGAGACGGTAAGCTGTACGTACGCATGAACGCTACTCTCATTCCTATGTCGTATTAATGGAATTAAAACTATATGAGAGGTATGTATATTTTAATTCCTGAATTATATCAATAATTTAGATGTAAAATACATCATATATTTCCATTATATATATGTACTCATAATAATATATTACATTTGGGGATAAGAAATGAAATGCACCGTTCATGGAGACGGTAAGCCGTACGTACGCATGAACGCTACTTTCATTTCTATCTCATAATTTAATGGAAAGAAAATAATAATTATATAAAGGTATATTATAATTCCAGTATAAAATAATATATAATAACATTAAATCCATCCTTTATACATCCCACATATGGCATTAAGGAATCACATCACTTTGAGGTGGCGGTAGTCCATACTTCTTTAAATGAAGATATCGCGTTTACCTATAATAGAAACCATAAAGGTATTCCATAAATGAAAAATACAGAAGATTAAGTAAAACATAAACATATTATATATCATATATAAGTATAGTTTCATCTTAATGGCCACCTTTGAAGGTGTTAAATGAATGTTGAACAATCATCGTTTCGGGAGGTAGAAATTCTCCATCCACAGAAACAGTATGTTCTTTAACAATTAGATGTAGGTGTGTGTAAGTGTAGCTCGAATCCTTATTATAAAAACATCCTAGTATATTGAATATACTGGAGTTGTTACAAAATAAATGAACAAATAGAGTTTAAGGGGTTGGAGAATCAAAATAAAACAAAAGGACTCAAGTGAAGACATTACCTTAAAATCGGGTAACTCTCTTAGATTTGACCTCAAAGGCTTCCTTGGGAAGACTTCTGCCCAAAGTGAGGCTTCAAGGAGTAAGAGAGGGATGTGGAGAGACAAAATGGGCAGGGTTTGGCCTAGAAAAATGCTTTTTAAGGTGGGTAAAGAGGTAGAGGTGGGGGCCTTTTATAAGAGGAGAGGAGGGGCACTCTTGTAAAGTTACAAAATGTTACTTTATTTTCAAAAGATTTTTGGATTTTAAAGGTCCCACATTAATTTATTTCTAGGATAAGGTGATAAGGGTTAGAAATCCACTCATCCAATAGGTTTTGGACTTGTTTAGGTCTTATATATTACATTATCTTTCCATTTTATTTAAATCGTTAAATAATGAGGACATCGCTGCATCATCATGATGTCATAAGTTACTATTAAACTACAATAATTACCTCTAATCGCGATTAAAAACTTAATAAGTTACTATTCAACAAAAAAATTATTTTTATCTCATTGAACCACATTTTACTTCTTAATGACAACCATGTATGTCGGATTTTTTTAAATTAAAAACAAAAAGATGGAAAAATTTCATTTAAATGGAAAAATCAGTTTTTATAACTACCACTTAGTGGTTTCACTATTCATCAAAAATTGAACTTTTTCAGAAAAATCCCAAAAATTCACCCTAAGATATATTTGATATTCCGAATTCAAAAATGAAGTATATTTTACAAATTTCAAAACATATAAGTCACATTAATTAATTTAATAATTAATTCCCGCTGTCAGAGCAAATAGCGTGCTTTTATGAAACAATAAGTATCAAATGATTGACACTAGTTTAAGTCTGATTTCAAAGTGAAATTAATTCAAATGACCACTGTTGGATTTAATGGTAAAAATATATTCTAATTTAACTTTAAAAACAATTCAAAAGATAATATAATCATATAAATAAATTATATTAAAAAGAGGTTTTGAATTAAAATACAACATTTTACACTATTCATTAAAAAATGAACTTTATCGGAAAGATACCAAAAATTTACACAAAGTAAATTTTGATGTCCCAATTCTTAAGAAGAGTTTTATTTGGTCCAATAGAATGTATAAGAGTGAACAAAACTATATTTAATGACGGTTCGCCATCAAAAGGAAATAAGTGAACCTTTAGTGAAAACTAGGGCATATACGCTTAAAATTGAATTCTATCTGTATTTTAAGCCTTTATCTTTTATTGGATAAATGTAAAAATATTTAAAAACATATATAATCATATTTTAGTTATTTATATCCATTCTCGCCAATACAACGGCTACATGTTAACTACCATTTAAAATAATACTATTTTATTATTAGAGTGCAACGTAAGATTCCCAAGAAACTCGTTGTTGCGTGTTGGGTACGCCATCGAGCATAGCGTCCCCTTTAAAGTCATATTAATATTTTATTCAAAAATATGGATAAATATGAAAATTTCATATTCTTTATTTACCTGGGGTGTTACATCCTTTCCCCCTTTTGGGAATTGTGTCCTCGCAATTTTTAAAATTGAGCTTGGAATCATCCTTGAAAGTACCACATCGGAACAAGAGTCGGTAAAACAATCACTTTAAAATAAAGGAAGATAAGTACAGAGGTCACCCGAGTTAACCCATACTAGGATTCCATATAGAAAAACATGGACATGGAAGAAAAAACAAAGGGTCATGTTCTTGAGGGAGAGTGATAGTAAACATGTCTAGGAGAAAGTTAACCATAAGAAAATCACAAACTTGTGATGGGTTAAACAGTATTCGATTCCCTAGTAGGAAAAGTTAATAGACAACATTTTTGTCTTAAGTTACTTTTTATTAAGGGATTTATTCATAAGGAAACATAATCAATTATCATGTTGACTTTCAACTTTTACTAGATTCCTTAATCAAACTCATATTTTTTTCCAAAAGACAAATATTTAGGGAGACTTGTTCGCATTAAGAGTACTATAATCAACTTCTAGAGAGTCACCTAATCCAAAAAAGAGAACTATATACTCCCCATGTCTTTAGAAATTAACCAAAACCAAAACCAAAAAGGTTAGTACAAGATCAGATAATCCATAAAAGGATAACCCTTTATAAAAAGAAAATCTATTCTTAATCTCCAAAATTTTTCCAAAAAAACCAAAAGTTCAACGAGGACCATTCTGTAATCAAATTTTCCATAAAATTATTCAAAGTAAACCAAACTAAGATTGAAACCCAAATATTTGAAAGATTTAGTCACATAGTCTTCCAAGTTAAATCGTAACATTTATCTCCAAACAACATCAGTTTCTCCTAAAGTCTCGTATTGAAAAGTAATTAACCTAATCACATATCCTCCATGATAGGTTAATCATTTTCATAAATAACCCAAAATCAACTTACTCTTAATTCAAAAAATCATATAACTAAAAAGAATCAGTCAAACTAACCAGGGACTTCACGTAATCCAGTGGTATGCGATAAATACCAGTCACACTTTGGTTGTGGGTTCGATTCTCGCAGCTTTGTCCGACGCGATGGGTAGTCACATGGTCTGCGTTTTTTCCTTTTTCCAAAACTATATAATTCTCAAATCATTCCCCAAAAAGGGATAAAATCATCAAAAATAACCATAACATAATTTAACCTCAATCTTATCTCATGCCTTTCACTTCAATCATAACATATAGTAACCCATAATTACCTCAAAAGTAAGGATCATATAAACCCAAATGGTTCTTTATAACTATTTCCACAAAAGAAAAGATAACTATTCCTTGAATAAAATTTTCATATATTAAACATCAGGGTTACACATAATATAGAAAGTCTTCTAATGTAACCCCATCATCAAAAGAGACTTAATACTCTTAAGAATTGCACCATAACTCTTGAAGCCCTTATATTTTGACATCTTACTCATTCAACATTCTTCATGATCCATTAACCATTCCTTTCCAACTTATTCTGAAATACTTATTTCCTACAGACAAAATCATGAATCATATCCTAAGATCCCAAAATAGGAAAATAATAGTTATGAAATAATCCATACCTTTGATTGGCCATTGTCAGTTTCTTCATCCTCAATCGGAATGGAATTAGTTATTGGTAAACGAACATTTGTACGATATGGGTGATCCCATTAACGAAACTTTTTCATAGGACATGTGTTTGCATAATGACCATTCACACCACATTTAAAACATTCAATTGATCCCTCAGAAAGAACTTCTTTCCCTTTCCTCGATTCAACTGGATGCTTCCTTTTTCCATGGCAGGTTCTTGCTTTATGACCTTCATTTCCACATCTATACCATATTTCTGTCCCTTTGAAACATTTTCCTAGGTGTTTCTTTCCATATCTTTTACACATAGGTTTTTGAACACACTTACCTTTATGATTATTACCTGTAGTTCCGTAGGGACTTGTTTCTCGCATATATGATGCCTTAGAGAAATCACCAAGGTTTAGGTGGTCAATCATGACTCCAGATAGTTGGTTGAGGATAATCACAAGAGTTCTCATTTCATCCCCCATATCACGCAGTTGCTTGCTCAAAAAACTGTCACAGTTTCCTTCACATCCACTGTTACTTTGGTGCCTGCTAGATCCATCCATTTACTAAAACCAAAAAGGTCAGTGTGATTATATCAACAAAACCATCATGTACTAATGAGGAAGATAAACACTAAGATATACTTACTCATTCACTTTATCTAAAACTAGGACTCTTTTTGAAATCTTAACCATTATGGTAATGTCACTTATGCTTAAAGAATACCCTAACCTCTAATGTTTTCTAAACCGGCCTTTGATACCAACTATAAGGCCCCAGCCTTAAACCTTACTTCATCTTGAGTTATTACAAGATTACACATTGAGGATATTTTCAGGTTTAGAGTTTTAGATAATTAGATCATGAAACTTGCATTACATTCCACATTTAAACAAAGTGGTTACATAAAAGACAGTATTCATTCTTCCCATCAATAGAAACATATTTAAAATAAAACACGGATTCTTTCATGACACATCCTTGACACTATCATCACATCATGTACCTTTCCCTTGACCTGTGAAAAACATTTCAAAAACCTGGGATGAGCATAAAAAGCTCAGTAAGGGTTATAAAAATATGGAAAGGAAACATGAGTTCATATATACATAAGAATGAAATCATACTTTACCCATAAAACATAGGCACTTTAACATACCTCATCAAATCATGAATAAATCATAGAAATCATAAGACATAAAAGGTAACTTGAGGTATTCATAACATTCTTATGTAGGGAGTAACCCTCTTGGTTACGTTTGGAATACCCACCACAGTATATTCCCTAAATCTCTTCGGAGAAACCTTAACGTTTCACTCCTTCGTGTTACCCAATGCATTGGAGAGCTATATCGGGCTCACCCACCCTTAGTCTATCACTGAACCACCCGTCTTCATAATAATGCACATGAACCATAACATAATCTTATCACATAAAACATGCATAAAGGAAACATAAAATTTCCACCTTTCAATAACAAGATATCAATACAACACATTAATATAAATAAATTATGAAAACCATTTTCAATACCAAAATAAAATAAAAGTAAAACATGGTATTTATTTTTCTTTTAAAAAGATGGTATGGCTTGTAGAGGAAGCCGAAACTCAAATAATGGTCACAGCAGTGGAGAAGTCGTTGTCACCGCATACGTACGACAAAAACATTCCCTTTTGTCGTTTAATAAACATTTCTTATAAAAAAGATTCCTTTTGAATAAACATAAAAGTCAAAGGGGTTTATACACCGTATAAAAGAAGGTTGTGTATAAAACATAATATGCCTCAATGAAAGGAGATTGAGACGAAGTCCCTTACAAAGACGGTATCCTTGGTTTAAGGATAAATCAATTACATAATTATGTGTGACAAACGAATACACCAAATATAAGTGGATATTAAGTGTAAAATAATCAAATGTCATTCACATATATTCAAAGGATAACATATTCAATAACTACATGTTGAACCCAAAGAAATCGAAATTGGGTTTAGAAGTTCCCTTGACAGCCTAACGACGTCACATCAAAAAAATGGTATCTCATCACTTGGACAAAAAATTTACATCAATATGGATATATGAGAACATATCCCAACATAACAATATTTAAATTAAAAGACCCAACAAAAGAAGTCTTTTAAAAAGAGGAGGGTGAAAGGTTCCCTTACCGATATGGGTATCTTTCGAAACATACGCCCCGTGAAAGAAGGACAATACAACATTGATGTAAATACTCATAAATGAAATAATATTATACAATGAGTAAAAAAATGGTCATTACATACACCACTCAAAGGAAATTGTGGCAAATGTATCATAAATCTCACAGTAATAAAAGCGATATGAAAAATCCCTTACGAAAACTCGGCAGCCTAACGGCGCCACTTAAAACTTCCAAAAATGGATTGATGAGATCAAATAGGGTATCTCATCACATTAAAATAAAATGTACAGTAAGAGGAATATAAAATAACATCCCCCATCATAAAAAATAGGAGCTTAAAAGAATTGACATAAAGGAGAGTACTTAAAGAGAAATAGAGAGGTTAGATCTCTTACGACAATTCGGCAGCCTAACGGCGCCACTCAAAACTTCCAAAATGGATTGATGAGAGAGAATAGGGTCTCTCATCACATAAACATAAAAATTAAAGTAAGAGTAATATAAAATAATATCCCAATAACATGAAATATGAGCTTTAAAAGGAATGACATAAAAGAGTGTACTTAAAAAGAAAGAGTGGAGTAGGATCCCTTACCTCGGGTCCGACTTGACTCGATCGTTCTTTAATCTCCTGAATAATAAACTTGATTTGATTTCTACTTGATTAATAACATTTTTCAAGCTTATTATTACTTTTATATCACCTATTTATATGTTATAAACATTATTTAATCATTAAGTTAATAATGTTTTTTTGTGGATATTTGGTTCTTAAGTCGAAAGTGGACTTCTTACAATTACATGTTGTCCATGTTGTTAAAGGTTCTTTATATCCATAATGACATTCTTGATTTGGATATCATATATATCATATATATCCAGAATATACATGTATTTATAATATCACATAATCATTTAGAGGAAATAAATGAAATGCACCGTTCATGGAGATGGTAAGCCGTATGTACGCATGAACGCTACTCTCATTCCTATGTCGTATTAATGGAATTAAAACTATATGAGAGGTATGTATATTTTAATTCCAGAATTATATTAATCATTTAGATGTAACATACATCATATATTTCCATTATATATATGTAATCATAATAATACATTACATTTGGGGATAAGAAATGAAATGCATCGTTCATAGAGATGGTAAGCCGTACGTACGCATGAACGCTACTTTCATTTCTATCTCATACTTTAATAGAAAGAAAATAATAATTATATAAAGGTATATTATAATATAAGTATAAAATCATATATAATAACTTTAAATCCATCCTTTATATGTCCCACATATGGCATTAACGAATCACATCACTTTGAGGGGGCGGTAGTCCGCACTTCCTTAAATGAAGATATCGCGTTTTCCCATAATGGAAACCATAAAGTTATGCCATAAATGAAAAATACAGAAGCTTAAGTAAAACATAAACATATTATATATCATATATAAGTATATTTTCCTCTTAATGGCCACCTTTGAAGGTGTTAAAATAATGTTGAACAATCATCATTTCGGGAGGCAGAAATTCTCCATCCACAGAAACAGTATGTTCTTTAACCATTATATGTATGTGTGTGTAAGTGTAGCTCGAATAATTCTTATAACAACATCCTAGTATATTTAAGATACTTTAGTTGTTACAAAATAAATGAATAAAGAGAATTTAGGGGGTTGGAGAGGCAAAATAAAACAAAAGGACTCAAGTGAAGACATTACCTTAAAATCGGGTAACTCTCTTAGATTTGAGCTCAAAGGCTTCCTTGGGTAGACTTCTGCCCAAAGTGAGGCTTCAAGGAGTAATATATGGATGTGTAGAGACAAAATGGGCAGGGTTTGGCCGAGCCAAATTCTTTTGAAGTGTGGGTAAAGAGGTAGAGGTGGGGGCCTTTTATAAGAGGAGAGGAGGGGCACTCTTGTAAAGTTACAAAATGTTACTTTATTTTCAAAAGAGATTGGGATTTTAAAGGACCCACATTGATGTATTTAGAGGATAAGGTGATAGGGGTTATAAATACACTCATCCAATAGGTTTTGGACATGTTTAGGTCTTATATATTACATTATCTTTCCATTTTATTTAAATCGTTAAATAATGAGGTCATCGCTCTATCATAATGATGTCATAAATAATTTATTTATTTAATGTCTAAAAATTATAAAAAAAATACTATGATGTAGGAAAATTTTTTATCTTTCCAATGACTATTTATATTCAAAAATATGACTGATATAACCCCATGAAAAATTGGTTTAGTAAAACATATCATGTTTGTGTGATTTTTACTTTAACATTAAATAAAAAGATATTTATGTCATTTCCCAACCAAAGTGGCTCCATGGGGTCCCCAAGTTGACTCATGGATTTTCTTGGTCGTACATGACACATCAAATGAGAGTAGGACATGTTTCTAGGTCATTTCATTTTATTAAAACATTATTCTTACCATAAACTACACTAATTACCTCTAATCGCGATTAAAAACTTAATAAGTTACTATTAACCAAAAAATATATTTTTATCCCATTGAACGACATTTTACTTATTAATGAAAACCATGTATGTCGGATGTTTTAAAATTCAAAACACAAAGATGGCAAAATTTCATTTAAACGGAAAAATCAGTTTTTATAACTACCACTTAGTGGTTTTACTATTCATCAAAAATTGAAGTTTTTCAGAAAAATTCCAAATATTCACCCTAAGCTATATTTGATATTCCAAATTAAAAAATGAAGTCTATTTTACAAAATTCAAAACATATAAGTCACATTAATTAATTTAATAATTAATTCCCGCTGTCAGAGCAAATAGCGTGTTTTTATGAAACAATAAGTATCAAAAGATTGACACTAGTTTAAGTCTGATTTCAAAGTGAAATTAATTCCAACGACCACTATTGGATTTAATGGTAAAAATATATTCTAATTTAACTTTAAAACCAATTCAAAAGAATAATTTAATCATATAAATAAATTATATTAAAACAAGGTTTTGAATTAAAATACAACATTTTACACTATTCATTAAAAAAATGAACTTTATCGGAAAGATACCAAAAATTTACACAAAGTAAATTTTGATGTCCCAATTCTTAAGAAGAGTTTTATTTGGTCCAATAGAATGTATAATAGTGAACAAAACTATTTTTAATGACGGTTCGTCATCAAAAGGCGATAAGTGAATCTTTAGTGAAAACTAGGGCATATATGCTTAAAATTGAATTCTTTCCGTATTTTAAGCCTTTATCTTTTATTGGATAAATTTAAAAACATTTAAAAACATATATAATCATATTTTAGTTATTTTAATCCATTCCTGCCAATACAACGACTACATGTTAACTACCATTTAAAATAATATTATTTTATTATTAGAGTGCAACGTAAGATTCCCAAGAAACTCGTTGTTGCGTGTTGGGTACGCCATCGAGCATAGCGTCCCCTTTAAAGTCATATTAATATTTTATTCACAAATATGGATAAATATGAAAATGTATTATTCTTTATTTACCTGGGGTGTTACAGGATTGACCACAAGGCTAGTTTAATCGACCTCATGAGAAACCATGTGACTGTATGGTCAAATAAAAGAAAAAGTTTGTGGAATATACTTTTCAAAAAGTAAAGAATCAAACACATGATAAAATTATGTGGTTGTGATTATTAATATCAATTTTCAAGATTATTAGACATATTTTAAGTATTATTTGATCGACTGTGAGTGTCATCTGATCGACCATAAGATCAAATGATCAAATATAGGTATAATTGATCATTCATAAATCCAATGAGATTTCTCTTAAAGTATATAAGAGGTCATGGATGATGACATGGTCCTTTAAAAATGAACATGTCTAAAGGTAATTATTATATTATTATATTATTAAATATATTAATCTAACCATTTTTGGTGCAGAATTAAATGTCGGTCAAAATAATTTATATATCCTGGATTTTCTACCAAAGTATAAGGATATTCAATAATAATATCTTAAAAAATATTTATATTGAAATAATACTTTTAAAAGAATACCAAAGACATATAAATGAGATATTATATAGAAAAATATATGTAAGATATGATAGAAACATGTGATAGAGATATTAAAATTTTTCATGAAGAAAAGGATGTACCAGTACTCTATTTTTGAATGTTTGTGACTTTATTCTAGATTTATCTTCAAAGAAACATTATAGAATATTTAAATTTTTCATGAATCAATTAAAAATTGAAAATATTACAATGACAATAGAATTAGTACCTAAAAAAATAGAATTCCCATCTCTGGAACATCGAATTATTTCCCTTTTCATATTATATTTTTTTTACTTTTTGATAAGTGTGTGTGATTTATGTTATATAATTTTTACATACCTTATATTTAATATAAAAGAGAGTTATAGACACTAACTCTTTCATTTATTATCATATTTACTCCCATAAAGGACTATGTAATAGTCTCTGTAGCATGGACTGCCTACATGAAGTTGTTATCCTTTTATTTATCTCACATAGAATAGTGCAATAGGTTATATGTATCATAGACTATCTAAGTACGGTTTTTTTAAAACCCAATACAATTTGTGAATAAGTATATTTTCTAAAAACATTCTTGTAAGTGGTTGATTTTCCAGTGGATAGGACTAAATTTTGGCTTGAGACCAAACCACTTGTTTAATTTCTGTTGTATGATTTCTTATTTTGTTTTAACCCATATTCAAAACAAATCTATATTTATTTTTAAAACTTTCTTATATACCAAGTTTGATTCTAGTAAAACTACTTCAAAAGATAAAAGGGTTTTAAAA
Organism: Viscum album; assembly: GCA_963277665.1. Taxonomy (NCBI): domain Eukaryota; kingdom Viridiplantae; phylum Streptophyta; class Magnoliopsida; order Santalales; family Viscaceae; genus Viscum; species Viscum album. The sequence goes on from OY728161.1 coordinate 1,721,907,842, forward strand.
TTGTTATAATCGAGTTTTGATCGAACTTGTAAAAAGATTTTTGAATGATCAAATTATTTTCTGCTAATTTTTTGTTTAACTAGGCCATATTTTACAATTGAGGGATTTATTTCTAAATTGTTTTTAATATAAATTATATTGGGAACTAAATTAACCCCCTCTTGATTTTTCCACTCTGACCAATTTTTTTATCAAATGACATTTACTTCTCTTTGGTTTCCATTTATTCAGATCAAATTATTTTACAAAGATCTATTTAATTTTTATTTTATACTATATAATTATGGAAGTTAATCCTAAATTTTATGCAACCAAAATACCTCTTTATTTTAATGAATAAATAATTCTAAATGGAAATAAAAATGAAAATACATCTTGAGAGAATGGGTATTGATATATAGTGATCTTTTGAGGACAAATATGACAAACCCAAAACTAATAGAACACAATGGGATGTTACTGTTAATGTTTAATTGGATTTAAACAAAAAATATATGAATAATTTATTATATGTTTTAATTGAAGATTAATTTAATAGAATATATTTGTATAAAACTTCTTATGAGATATGGGATACACTCTCTTTATCCTGTGAAGGAACTTATAATGTTAAATAAATTCATCTAAATACATATACTATTAAGTATGATATATTAAAAATGAAACCTAAAAATACATATTTTTGACTTTTTTATTAGGTTTAATGAGATCATAAACACTTTTATCACCCTTGGACAATAAATGATATATAAAACTCAATTAATGAGAATCTTGAGATATCTACTGGATTTATGGAGAGGTAGTGTAGCATCTATTCGTGAATCATGCGACTTTAGCAAGTTACCAATCAAAGAATTAATTGGGATGTTGATGATGTAAAAATAGAATCTAAATTTGAAAATTGAGTATGTTGAACCAAAATGAAAATATTTTTCATTTATGGCTACATGGAAAAAAATAAGTTTTTAAAGTTAACAGTATTAGTGCAAGTGAAGGTGACACTGGAAGTGATGAAGAAATGGATCATCTAGACAGAATCATTACCATGATACAAAAAAGTTATATATTTTCCATAAATACTAACTAAAAAATAAAATATGACAAAATATGGAATTGAATGAAATATTCAAAAAAGGATTACTCATATAATGAGATCGCCCTTTATAAATGTAAAAAAAGGACACATAAATGATGACTATCCAAAGAGAAAATATAAAAATAAATATGAAGATATGGTGAAAACATAAAAAATAGAAATGAAATATACATTGATTATAAATAATGATATCTTTAGTGACTCAGATTCCAGCAAAAAATATATGAATGAAAATGCTAATCTATAATTTATGGCTACTTCCACTGAGATACCTTCCAGTTCTTCTGATATTCCTGATGACTATAAAAGTTCTAATAATGAATTAGAATAATATTTTTCTATGTTGGAAGATATGATGAATGAGCTAAAAGACAAATATAAAAATATGAAAAAGTATCATGTGTTATGTTCTATAGAAAATCATCTCTTTGAATTGAAAAATAAATAATACTAATATCTTAAAAGAGAATTATTATTTGAAAATAATTAATGAATAGTTAAAAAGGGACAATAATGGTTTTTCTAAAAGAGTGGAATCCTTAAACAAAATTATGAATATCCATGTTATACCTAAACCTAGAGATGGTTTTGGTTAACAAACGAAATAGAAAAATGAACTGTAAAAAATATTTTATTCCTATATCAAAAAATAGATATTTTGTTTCTTTGAATGATTCTAGTTTTGGAAATCATTTTAATAATTTTGTACCTAAAAAGTATTTTCTTTCTAGACCTATTAAATCTGTTTTTAATAAGAGTTTAAAATAAATGTGTGTTCCAAAATCTTTGATTACTAACATGTCTGGAATAATAGATATATGGATACCAAAATCAATGTTTATTTAATTGATTATAAGAGAAATAATTAAATATATAAAGTAAGAATCTATGGTATATGGACAGTGGATGTTCTAAACATATGATAGGATACTATTCGTGCTTTAAAATCATATAATGGTGTATGGTGGGTAAGTCACTTTTGGTAAAAATGTAATAGGAAATATCATTGGACTTGGAAAAATTGGTAGCCTTGAATCCATCCTTATTTATAATGTTTTATTTTTTTATGGTTTAAATTCTAACAAGACTAGCATCTCAAAATTTTTTAATGATGGTTATCATGTCAAATTTGAAATTAATGTTTTCAAAATTATTTATTCTAAGCATGATTTGATAATCACTTCTTTTAGAAATGATAATGTGTTTATAGTTAATTTAGATTCTTTATTTTCTCAAATTGTTTCTTGTTTCAATGATTTTCTTGTAGAATATTGGATAAGGTATAGGATAATAGTCTATTGTAATATATACCCACTTGGAAATATAAATAAGGTTTTTTCAAATATCTAAATAAGGTAAAATTTCATAAAGACTAAGTGTGTAATCATTATCAAAAGGGAAATCAAAATATAATATATTTCAAACCAAAGAAAGAGGTATCTACCTCTAAACCGTTATAATTGGTTCATATAGATTTATTTGGACCATATAGGGTTTATAGTTTTGAAAGAAAATATTATTCTTATGATATAGTTGATTATAATTAAAGATTTTCTTTGGTTTCTTCCTTGCTCATAAAATTTATGCTCTTACATATTTCTCTAAGTACGCTAAATCCATAGAAAACTATAGTGGACTAACTAAAAAGAACATGTGAAGTTATCATGGACAAGATTTTGAGAGTCATGAATTTGAATCTCTCATCTCATAACATGGATATAATCACAATTTCTCTTAACCTTGAATAACTGAATAAAATTGGGTTTTTAAAAGGAGAAATGTTACTCTTCAAGAAATTTCTAGAAAAATTCTCAACAAATATGACACTATTGTACATTTATAGGATGAAGCTGTTCACACAGTTTTGTATATAATTAATATATTTATTATAATTTCTATGTTGAAAAATACTCCATATGAATTATGTAATGATAGTGTTGTGCCCCGATCCAGATTTCACTTTAAACATTCTTTAGGTCGGTTGATCATTGGGCCTTAGGTAGACCTTCCCATACCCCAAAGGCTTCTAACTAGAAATGAGGGTGTAAATAAGAAATAAGAGAGAGACTATAGCCCCAAATGGTGTTAATAATAATGATCTAGGAATATAAAATAGTGTATGAAATAGAATAACATATCTTATACAAATATAAAGTAGCAGTAGTAGCAGAATAATAAATAATACCACATGCAAACAACATGAAATAACATGTCATATAGAAAAATAGAAAAAAAAGGTCAACTTTGGAAGACAATCTGTATATATATATATAATCATTCTAAAAAAACTCAAAGGTAAAGTCCAGCTGGTGTAAGAACCTCTAAGGTACCTTGCCATCCATCCTATAAAAAGGTTCAACTTGACAATTAAGGTCCAGATATCGAGATCAATCCCTTACCCGATCACAGAGACATAAATTCAAAATGCATCACGAAGGGATCATGTAGGGTGTGAGAATAAATCTCAGTAGGCCACCACCAATGTGTTCTTATCTTATATCCCTAATAATGAGGGTATACTAAATTTAAAATAAAAAGGAATCACGTGCACATTTAATAAATAACTAACTTCTCTTGTGCTTTGTATCCAAAAGGAAGTGAAAACGTTCTCCATCCATTTTCAGTAAGTCTGAAAACATTCCCCTAGTTATATATATAGTTTACAACATGGGTCTTCATATATATAATAGTAGTGGAAAGGATCCATGTAATAAAGCCCAAGGAATCACCTACAGAAAATGAATCCCAGGTGAACCCTCATGTTTCACCTACAATCAATTCACTAGAACCTAATGCCAACCATCAAGTAACATACATCCAAACAACATACCCAATCAAGTACCAGGTCACTCAAACCTTATCTCTGAAGTCCATGTTGGCTCAAATCCGGGAGTCCCAATGTATAGTTCTATATTTCTTCCAAGTAAAAATCATCACCAGTTCAAGAGCTGACATCCTGAGGTATGGTGATATTCATCCTCCCAATTCCCAACCCATCGACCTCAAGTGTCACGGTGAGCATCCTTCCCAAAAGAATTGTCTCATAACTATCAATCGATGGTTCATCACCATCCATATGGCCTTCTATGGTGAGAACCCCCAAACGTAACTAATGGTGAACACCATCACCTAGGCTATATAGTAAATAGGGGTCTCCACCCACACAAGTGGTTAACACCACCTCAGTATGAGTCCTATCTATGGGAACACGACTCCAATAGTGTTTCTTCCAATAAATAATGAGTGGAAATCACCCAAATAGTAAACAAACCACATCATTCATCACCTCATGCCCTTGTGACCATGTAACTAAATTGTGATGTTCATCGCCATATGAACCTCTAAGATCTAAGAACTCAATATAACAATCACATCACCTCAATAAAATTACCAGGTTTCCCAACCTGGTGATGAACATCACCATGAGTATCTTGATTCAAACCCATCCTTATGAATAACATTGCTTCAATCCATGTGATTAGCATCACCTCAATATCTAGAACAAGCTTGTCACATTACCATGGGACCAATAAATTCAATATAAACAGTTCAAAATAATTTAATTCATATAACTGGTCTAAACTTTCTAATATGGTATAATCCCATTACCTGTATTTACCATTCGCAGTATAGAAGGATCATTCCCATAGGCATCTCACATTATCAATTTAATAATTTTAAAGACAAGCAATTAAATAACTTGGGTCACCCTTAGTTGACTCATATAAAGGATATAGAGAACATCCCATAAACAATTGAAAAGTCGTGGATAAATTTAATAACCACCTGCATTGTACTTGTAGGCCTATGCTTTTACTACATCAGCCTCTAACTCAAGATGAAATGAGAACAATCTGCGTTCTAGAGGAACATCCTAAAAAAGGGTAAATTGGATTGCATGGATTTAGAACACCATATCGTGAGAGTAAATAATAAGATAGGATAATAGATTTAATTCCCTACTAAGATGAATCCATATTCAAAAATGGATCTAAGATCAAATCTCAGATCAATAAGATAGGTCATAGACTATGCGGAGAAGAATTTGGTAGATGCCCCTTTTGCGAGCGAATGAAGTGGGGTAAAAGTGAGACGAAATTTGATAAAGTGGGTAGGGGTAGTTTTATCATTTCACACACTATAATGACCCACATGGTTTGGCTTTACATTTTGGCTAACTATGCACCAGTTGTGTTGTTCCCTCTGCCTAAGAACCACACCTACATAGACTAGGTGCACGATTTTGCAAACGATGCATCGGCCATGTGAAATCCCCCTACTAAATTATACAGATGTTATATCACAGTTATGCACCCCTACCCACATTTTTTGAAACCCATTTCAGTGTTGTGGATAGGCCTCACAATTTATCATTAGTGGCAGCCTGATTTTTCTAAACTATGAACCTTTGTCTCTGTGTTCTATAAATTGAGTTTTTAGGCCCCTCCACACCCAAAATTTGTCTAAAACCATGAGTAACTTACTAATTCTTCAAACACATATGATAAAAAAGACATGGGTAAAATAAAATCCTAGAATTATGTTCCAAAGATCAAGAAAAAAAATTAAACTTCTCACCAAATAAAAAAAAATCAAATGGGTTGGGGATTTTCAACCCACTCAAAAATCCGGGATGTTAAAATCTCCACAAAATAACAGATCTTGTCCCTGGTCTATCAATAATTTCCCAGAGATAGTATTGAAAATATTCATTTCTTTTAAATCAAATCGTTATACCCTAATAATTGGTCATAGGTAAACTCCCCTCAAGGTTCTCCCCACCTTTGGAGTTACCTACCCTGTCACATCCCAACCCAAAAAAAATAAATTATAATGGTCTATAGATCTTCCCCAGACTCAAAACTCATCCCATGATACATCATCATTCCTATATATCATTAGGTTATCAAATAATTCCCATGTCATATTAGACACCCTTATTACATAGCATCTCATCATATGCCCATAAATACCTGCATCTCATAAGATTACTAGATACCAACACATCTCAAATAAATCGTGTATTTCATTGATGCCTAGATGCTTATGCACCTCATAAGAACCTGCATCGCATCGATTCCCAGATGTCTATGAACCACATACTGAATCTTCGTCACAATTATTCCCATAAAGAGTCTTGGTGTCAACACACCTCATATATATATATGTGTGTATATATATATAACATCATTACTGATTCAAACCTACTAACCAACACTTGGTTAGTCCAAAATACATACATATGTGTACCTCATTCACTAAAACCAGACAATGAATAGGAAAAAAATAATAGGTTATGCCCGTCATCATGATATACCTGTAACTATAGTTGGCTCCCCAGTATTCTCATCACTTGGAATATCCACTGAATGTACCTGGCCTAAATCCCAACTACCTAAGGATTAGCCTCCCTATGGAGCTACACTAGATATTAGCCACTGAACCAACTACTAGGTCACATTATCCCAATGAAAAAAACTATGTGCGGCTAAATACTAGCTACCATCTCTTGGTACCACTCCTGATATGACCTCATATCCCTAAGTATTCTCGGGTCCCTAAATTATAGCTATCTATGAAGGATTCCTGTAGAACCTCATAAGATGTCTGATCCAGCCACACACCTTACACTCCTTTGGAGATCACTAGCATTGAGTCTGAACATTTCATGAATTCCCACACTAGAAGCACAATGTTGAAGATCGACTCCATAATGGTCTTCCAAAATCCATGGGTTAACTACCCTACTGAGATTTCTCTTGACCTCGCTTCCAAAAACCATCATCATCCCTTCTAAAATCACCTGACACTATCAACCAACACGAATATTATTAGTCTATCAAATTCCCCTCAGTTGTCAATACCTGGTTGACTATCTCTAAAAAATATGTCAGTCTGAATGTATTCACCATCACCTTGATATTATGCCACAAGAAATCCTCGAAGCACTTCACCCAAGATATTTCATCTCTCACCATCGTAGGTGTAAACCGTGATAGGTCAATGAAATTGGATACATAGTCAATGAAAATAATATCCCCATGTTAGAGATTCATGAACTCAATGTGTATGTCATCCATTAGCATCTCCATAAAGAAGTTCTTAAATAATATGGCCTAAAATCATTCAAGGTTAGTCCCAAATGTCTTCTTTCATGTACATGTACATCCCTCCATCACTTTTTCAGTCCTCTGAGCATGTACATAGAAAAATTCACCCTCCAACCATGGGGTGTCTCGAGGTGGTCGAAGATGCTCTAGACCAACTCAATATAGTTGTCTTCAATCTTCGGTCCACCCTCACCCTTAAATATTGATGAGTATTGTGAATAAAATTCCTGATTTTGGTATTCTATAGATGGATTGTCTCCCTGAGCTCCCATGTCGATGCCCTGTATAACACGTACCAAGCTCTTCCAGAGCTACTCATCAAGCCATGTCTCGTAAGCATCCATATCCCATGGTTGTACCACCTATTACTGAGCCTATACATGAGGCACATGATCAGCTTAACCCTTCAAGCCTTATCTCATGCACGCTCTTCCGACACCACATAGATTCCCTCTTGATGCTCTTCTAGATCCCATCTAGGTGGAATCCTTCTGAATACTAATATCATGGTTAGAAATCAATAATAGTATATATAAATATCACAAGTGGGGAAGTATGTAAAAGGAAGTGCATTTCACCACCCTTACCGTACCCTACCTCATGACATCTAGCCTTAAGTACCCTTACATACCCACATCAGAGTCATGTATCAAGTATATTCAGACCTCATGGCCCCCTTTCTACCCACATTGGAGTAGGAATCAGGGATCATCCAACCTCATTGACCTTATCCTTCTCATAATAGGGTTTAGCCACACCTATCATCTGAGGTAGCTGGGTAGAATGAAACAAAAGAGAAAATATATAGGAAAACATTATTTATCCTCGTTTTGACACTTTAAATAGCTCTCCCACTATCATAATCCTCTTCTACCCTTATCAGCTTCAGGTCCATATAATACAATCATAACACATCACATTACATCATATATATATCTCATTGGGACCACATACCTCGGATACATGAGTATAATTGGAAGAAAGAGGCTACGCAAGAAAATTCTATTTAGATTTCTTTGTTAACACTTTAAACAACCCAACCCCTCATTACATAATACTGGTAACTTTTGATACTCTATTTTTTCAAGTGGAGTGAAAATATTATGAAGAGTACCTCAATAGTGTTTAATTAGTGAAGATACCCAAGAATAATCAAAGGGTCTTTCCCAAACTATCCTACATACACACACCTTCACATCAGAAGGATAGTGCATCCCCCCTATGTAGCACTGAAAGGTAGGTCACCCCTGCATGGTGGCCTTCACTAAGAACCTATGTCTGTGACCTGTTCATGAAAACTCATTTGACAAAGGTCACCTATTTTCCTATAAATAAGACCCTAGGGCTCTTCATTTTCACAATTGGAAAATCAAAAGAATCCCCAAAGATCTGATTGTGTAGCCCCATCACCCAGGTCTCTAAAAATTCATTAGGTAGATCTCTAAAACCTGAGATAATATATAATTAAAGAGTATAAGTGAGATAAAAATCCCTTTAGGGGTTGAAAATAAGACACCTACACAAGGACCCCTTCTCCCGTAGTGAAAACCCACCTTCTTGAGGGCCCCTTTAATAATTAGGGACTTTTGATATCCTTATCCAGGACACCTAAAGAGACTTCTGTTACCTAGGCTAAAGCATCATCCAAGTGTTGTTTCCTAGGTACGTCATTACCCAAGGCATACCCTGCTCGTGAAACCCTATACCCCCTGTATGAATTACCTCTAGTTCTTTCCTATCTCAGCATGAAGAACATTTTCCCTCTAAACCAGGACCTATGAAAGCCCCCCCCCCCCCCTTGAGTCCTTTTATAAGCCACTAATGATAGGTATCTTCTTTATAAGGATCCCTCACTTAAGGGGGGCCAATATAAAATCTCCACTAAATCCTTTGGAGTTGAAAAACCATGGTGAGGGCCACACCAGTATATCTCCCAATTGGATATTCCTTTCTATGGTCATAGGTTTTCTACACTTGTCCCACTTGATGGTTAGGTTCCTCGATGTGCATTTGTATATGAATTAATAGGGTCACTAAGACCACAACCCTAGGGGCGGTGTCAGGGAACTCCCAGTCTAGGATACTAGGGTAATAACTGTGTTCTTTCCTAGTCATCTCTAAGACATACATCCTCCATTTCTATGTTAGAAGGGTGATAATCACACTTTCTTTTCTATTAAACAGGGAATGAGATCCTCCTCTCCCACTATGGAACCAAATTTAGGGCATCCCTCTTGGAGTAATCCCCTATCATTTTTTAAAGACCTCTCGTGCTTCATTCCTTACTCATTCTATCCCAGTTACCAAAATGTGACGGGAGATAAACATTTCAAATCCCTTTATCTCTTCCTTTGGGTCTAGGGTATGACAATGAAAGGGATGTTTCATCACCCTAGCCACTTCCACCAATAGAAAGGTGGGTTTGTGGTTTTTTGGATCTTCCACTTCCTCTTGTTTCTCACATTCAATAATGACTCTTCATGATTCATGTGGGCTTAGATGATAGTCATGGTCATGAAATCCACATACTAAGATTCATGTCTTGGCATAGCATCATCTTTCAAATCTTCCCCTTTCCTTCCTTCAGAGTGCCTCCATATGCATGGGTCCTCAAGGTCAAGAATCCAATATTAGGGAAAATTAGATCTTTTGGTTTTCAAGATCATCCATTCCCTCTTATTTTTCACACTGAGTATAACTCATGTGGGATTAGAGGTTGATGGTGGTCATGACATACACATGATCACAAAACTTTTGGGAATTCTATTTAGTAGTAATCCCCAACCAAACTAATCTAAGGGACTCCCACTCGGTATAAGCCCCAACATTCATTAGGAAACCCCCCTTAGGAATAATACTTGAAATCCAACCTTGGGTCCTCCTCTTCATGGTGTAATCCCCAAACCAATACCACAAATATCCATGAGTTAGGTCACTTCTCATGGCCCCTAAACTTATTCATTAGTGAATCCTCTTTTTAAGTAAGCCCTAACTTAATCCTTTGAATGGAACATACTCCCTTATAATATAAGTCAAAGGGCCTTCATATGTGTACGTCCTTATAACCAAACTATGTGGGCTTTGATTCCTGTCCAAATGGGATATGTATGAAGACTCACTGAGGTCCAAAATCAGCACCCCCAAATCATCCCTACTCTCTCTAGGCCACATTCGCATTAGAGACTAATTTAACCAAGGAATTAAAATCCCTTTCACGTTCCTTAGGCAGCTTTGGCATTATTCCAACACCAAGTTTTACTAGGAATATTTCACCTGTACATCCTTGTCACAAGAAGATAAACTACATGGTTTGGTCTTTATCACATGACCTTAAAAGGTATTATTTTTCCCAATAAATGGCCCCAAACTATATGGGTTCTGATTATTTTCAAAAAGATACGTAGGAAGCCCATTCATGTGATTGATCTTGACACCAAAACAACTCTCATCTCCCAGGTTGATGACATAAACCATAGTTCCCCACTGTGTGGATAGAAAAACAACATCATAAGAATAATAACCAAAGAATATCTAATTATTACATAATAGGATACCATTGATGGATATCCTCAGATACATACAAATATCTCCCTTGATGAATAACCTCGAATGTATACATATTATTATAAGCTCCAAACATGTTAACAATTGATTGTTAATTCAAGGATGATCCACATCATACTTGGTAATTAATGAAGTATTCATGAACATATCTTAAATCTATAAGAAAGTCTTAGAGTAGGAAATAATCCACCCACCCAAAGGGAGTGATGATCTTGACCTCCAATTCCCTCGAACAATGTGAGTTCTTAAGTATTGTTGGAAAAAATCCCTCACAGTCACCTTCCTTTGGAAAGAAGGTACTTTAAGAATATAGAACCATGGGGTGTTTCAGGATCCACCAACAAAACATATTGGAAAACGTTCAAAAATAGTAATCCTGACATGAATGATTGTATGAAATGTAACCCCTATAATCAATCATGTTGAAGAAACATTTTCTTCGAAAATAAAAAATGGTCAACCCGACATGAATCCTTGACCAAGATGATTGTTTCACCTACCTATAAAGTCCCTTTAGTTCTCAAAATTAAAGAGGTCCAAAGAATACAATCAATCAATCATGTATTCATTCAAATGAGATTCTTATTTGATGGGGTTTTCTTGTTTTTTTCATCTATTTCCTAGAACTTTCATTTAGGACTCCATTAAATCCAATGGAATCATAACAACTCTAAAATATGCATTCCACCACTATCATTAACATCGGGTCTTCATCAAAACATAGGATTTTGTCACCAACCCATCATCTTCAACACTGGTTCTTGAACACACAGGTTAGGGAGGATCACCATAACGGTACAATACTGACCCTAGAGGCCACCCGACAAGCCCTAAATCTTGAAAAAACCCCACAAATCACCCAAAAAGTGTTGTAAGGTGGTATAGAGGTAGAAAAAACTAACTATTGTCTTCAACCATTTGGAATTTTATCCCCAAAATGCAATAACCAGTATGTCCCTTATCTTATGGAGGTGGATCAAGAGGCTATATATGGCCTCATATAGAAGACATAGAAGTCCTTCCAAGTGGATTCTACCATCAATAATCACTACAAGAACCACATAGTTGTGAAAGCTCAATTGGATGATGGTTCTATTCTCAATATTCTGGCCCTAGTCGCCTAGAACTAGGAATTCAAGATGCCCCATTGGAGGTAGAAACTGGCTAACATAGAGTAGGGCCACATCCCTCTCCCCTCCATAGAATCCCACCAATCATATTTATTGTCCAACTGTGATCAGGAACATACACCCACCATCCCTAATTCATCTAGACAACATACTCATTTAGTGACATCCATGTAATTCCATCATTAAAATCTGATTTCAAACCCCAAGAATGAATATACACCTACCAACAGTAATCAATCCTCTCAGCAGACTCATCTACTAACACTCAAATAAACCTACCAACGATATTTTCTGGCAAACCGCAAGAAAACACACACACCTACTTGTATTCATCAATACTATTAGTAATTACATATGGTATCACCTAGAGAAGTTAGTCAGAAATTCATGGAGAGAAATAGGGGAATACCCAACTCTCTACCCCCATATGCGAGTACTGTCAGGGTCCACTACAAGGAGAGGGATGATAGGAGCATGCACATACCCATACTTTAGATATATAATGGGTATATAACATTGTTCTAAACACTAAAGTCTCTAATAATATCTTTAAAATTCTTAAATAGAAGAATAAAATCATTTCCCACATTCGATAGACTTTCCAGGACATCATTATGCTGACAAAAATATTGTCTGGGGGATTGAAACATAGATCAATCCCTACGATTGGGGTGGATCATTAGTATGATACCCTATAGAAGGAACAAAACTCTACTCCCATATATTATGTGCATAAATAAAACTCCCATGTGATATACAAAAAACTAGATTAGGATCATTCACTCATTTTAATATGAGGTAATCATCCCATTCTAATGGACACTCTAAGGTAGGAACAAACCCATTCTAAAATTCTAGAAGCCTACCAACAAGTTATGCAAGCAACATGAGAGCTAGTTAAGTAATTTTATGTATTTGAATACCAATTTCCCCATACATTACCCCCATTCACTTGAAATAATGCATTCAAAAAGATCCTCAACATAGAAAACTGGAAAATTATGATTCAATATACGATCCCGGTCTACTTAATGTTGGATTTATTAAATCCATTAGAATATTATTTGAAGAAAATCAAGATCTTACTCTCCTATTTCTAAATTACAGGGGTAGTAGTAGTAATTATAATGTTCATCCTAAAAAACATCCCCATGAAGGATTTCTTCATGATCATAATCTGATCGATCTCGAAAGCCCATCTGCTAATGAGAATCATGGGATCCCTCTTCCAAGACAGAATATCTAGGAGAAAGAGGGTTTCCCCTTTCTATAATACACCATAGTAGTCCTCTCTATGATGGTTTTCATACAAAAGTTCTCTACATAGTAGTTTTTCACATCATTAGAAGGTTACTCCCCTTAGTGATGTAGTTATGAGAATACCCCTCTACCGTGAGGCACTTGGGAAAACAAGTCTAGTAATGTATGATGAACTTCCATTGACCAGTGGAATCATTTATTAATCAGAATATATCCATAGGTGAAAGTCATTATCTCATCCCCCATTAGATAACATACCTTCAAATATAATAGAGGAAATCATACCAATCTTGTTTATTATGACAAAGAAGTGGGTAAGCATCCGCTTTTGTCATTTCAAGTTTAAGAGCCTCTCGAAAAAGGAAAATATGACATTCTAAACATGAGAAGATAGCTGGTCAAAGATGATATAACAGTCATTTTTGGCCTCTATCCACCTCTCAATACAGAATTCCATAGGTGTTTTTAAAAAATTGTGTGCATGACATATATCTCAACATATAGAAAAATCTTTTTCGTTTGAGAGAAAAATTATTACCCTACATTGAATATCGAAGTCATGTCAAGGTAATAAAAGGGATAAATACAAAATTATATTAGTGGATCTCCTAGTTGTACAAAATCAAAATCTTGATAAAAAGTAAAGAGACCTTCAATGTGAAGGCCTCAGCATTTTAGAAAGATTAGGTAACCCATCTGGCGTTCATATTAGTTGATGGGGTGAACATAGGGTATTGTATTTCTCCATGCTCCCAAACTAGCAAAGTCCGTCGAAGGTATTATCATGAAATGACATAACTTTAGTTTGTATTCAATAAACATACCTTGTTTAAAACTGAAGATTTTCTCAAAAAAAAGGCCATGACCGACTCTTTCTAACATAGGGCCAGAATATGGCAGGATATTGAGAGGATTTTTTACCAAACATCTGAAAATATTGAGAAAGCCTCCCACTTAAGGAAATTACATCATCAGATAGTGAAAGTGTAGAAAATAGCACAATAGTCTCCAAAAGTGGGTGATTCAGGTGCATACCATATGATACACACATCCCATGTTCAATAAAATATCTACAGAATAAGAAGGGAAGTTGTGAAAGTAGCATCCATGACAGTTTAGGAGAAACCCTAGACAATAGAGATGGATGATTTTTTAACCTTGACTTTGATGTCCGAAAACTAGGCTTGAAGAGTTGTGAAAGTGGAATGGGAACAGACCCATCCCTCAGGGATGGGGGATTTTTCACCCAAAAAACTCCCACCTTAGTGGATAGCAGTCTTCTCCCAATTAGGGTAAATTACATAGAGTGTATCCTCTAGGTTTTTTCATCTCGTGACCAGATATCCTCATTGGGAACATGGATGAATGAACTATCTGAAGATTCCATTTGGATTATTTTCCACTAAATAGCTTCTACTGAACCAGAAAAGGAGAGGATGAGGCCTTATGGATGGTGTAGAAAAAAATTACTCTCATAAAGGAACTGAAAGAATTTATTTAATTCATTATGAATCCATAAATGAAATTAATATCGCCCCTGGTGGCCCTACAGAACATAAGGCTAATTTGAAGGAAGAATTGGAGAAGGATTTTCTGGTTCAAAATGTGGTCCACTCTGAAACAATTGAAGGATTTTTGCATAACCAAAACCAAATACATTGCTTGAATATATTTATCCCCTCATGTAATCCAACATTACCTCTTTGAATGGAATCCAACAAGAAAATTGGTAAGGGTCGGATCATGCCTCACCTACCTCCCAAAAAGGTTATGCCCCTTTTGTTAGTTGAAATATTTTCCCAGTAGGAGGAAGAGATGAATGAATTGAGGAGACTCAATGTAGAACTACTCTGAGGAATCCTTCTTGTTAAATATACTCTACAAGTAATTCCTCATATAACACTCCCAACTAGTGTACATTAATAAAGAGGGTCCATCGCAATGACTAAAGTAAACCTAGACCACCCTCTTAACATGGGATAAAAAAATATAAATATACTTGGATCCCATATAAGAGGATCAAGAATTTCCTCAATTGAGTGCACATATAGAATAGGTCCAAGCCCACCCTTATAAGATTTCCCCTATTCACTACCCACAGATGATACCAATAGTGCCGCCACAGATGGCCCTACCTGTCATGCCACCTACTCAATATTCATCTCAGCCGAAAATTCCCTAAGGGATCATGAATGATCTTTAGTCACTCATTTCTTGATTGGAATCCATAGAGGAATAGAGCATGCTAAATAAAACCAGAAAAGAAACCATACCCCTAATGTGTATATATGAATCTTACCCCCTCTAAACTTTGGGAACCCACATTTTCAATTTTTAATGGATCAGAAGACCCGGAGGAGAATTTGACACATTTCTTCTCTCATTGTGATATCATGATGGGGACCCAGAAATAACAGGAGGTAGTGGAACTTAGTTGATTCCTGAAATCACTATAAGGATCAGCCTTTTATGGTATTCTAGCTTTCAGGCTCATTCCATTATGGGGTGGGAAGGCCTTTGTCAAAATTTTCACTTCCATGTCAGCTCGATGTTATAGAATACTATAGTCATTGAACACTCAAATTGTATGAAGAAATAGAATGAAAGAGTCTCATATTTCATTAATTAGTGTAAAGTATTAACATACTCCTTGAACCTACCACTCCCTCAAGAATATTGGTTTCCCATCTGTATAGTGAATCATCATAACGAGTTATGCACACCACTTATCCTTGTGAAATACATAGGAGTGTTTCAAAATTACCACAATTTTTCAAATATTTTAATGCTCCATCATAGAGAACAAACCTAAGTCTTGAGTAATTCCATCATCTCAAGGAAAGATAATAGGGAAAGTAGAGGCTTATATTGTTACTCTTAAGAAATCCTATGTTCATTATCCCACTTCAACGCATGAACCATATCATGTGGTTCCACCTACTGAGCATTATCAATAATGCATGACTCATCAAGATGATAAAATAGAGAAAAGGTGAAAAATATTTAAGGATATTTAAAACAAGATCTATTCTTTTTTAAATGAATATGTCCCTGACAATTTAATCTCATCATTGGAGGACAATTTGTTCAAGTTTCTAAATCCTGAGAATCCTAGAAAAGATAGTGATGAAGATCTCCCAAACTATTTACCCATCCATCAAGTACTGAGGGAAAATATCAAGGAGGGTTTTTTTTCAAAAACCTTTAGAAACAGATGGTGGAATCCAGGAATGTGAATCTAGGTAGGTCACTCGCTCAAGTAGAATATGTATTTGGCACTGATATGGAGGAGTAAAATGAATGGTATAAAGTTAAAAGTAAGAGTAATAAGAATTTTGGTCCTTGTATGGTCATAAAGATGATCAACCAGGCTCATGATAATCTCCAAAAACGGCTAAAATAGCAAATTTTTCCTTCAAAAACATCTGATTCAACACAACCTACTTTACCAACACCTCAATCTTATGAAATCCAGTCTTCCAAAAAAAATATCTATAAGAGTAAGAAGAAAACATAAGAATATGATCATATTCCAAATTTGATGTTGTCTTTCACTTTAGAAAAATTCATTCCTACAGTCTCAAAAACATGGCCACTTACCTTTCAAATGATACAACAAGAGTCAACCCGCTAAGAGAAATCTCCATCATATGAGGATTTGATCTTCGGTTCCATTAAATTTATTCACTTAATGGATCCCTTCTCGGATAATGAGAATTATTATGAACTTTAATTCCTTACACTTTATTGGGGAACTGGGGTAAAAGGCTTTCATAGTCAAGGATGCAAGTGAAGACGTGGTTGTGCCAGGAGCCACCATACTAACCACATCTCTACTAGAACCGTCTATGCAGATGAAACTCATGGGAGATCTCTCCGGTGAGGTCAGCTGAAGAAAGAAAGTTCCCCCACACATGTAAGAGTGTATGTTGAAATGACCATATTGAAACATTTTCTATAGAATATTTTATTTCTTAACAAACCTCAGTGTGTAAGTAGACCTTTTCGACCTCATCCACCAAGAGCAGAAGTATCCTCAACCCTTTTTCAAAGTGTGGATCCATCCACATCAATTACTTCAGTTCCTAAAGAACCTGAAAACTAAAATCCCCATTCTTAGAATCATATAACTTTGTAATAGACTCATGATTTTTTTTGAAGCAATTATACCTAGTTTCATAAAATTTGTCAATCATGGATGCTCTGAGTCTATCAAAAGACCTCTAGGAAGCACTCATCAAGGCCTTGCCATGCCCTCTGGAATTTGAAGTTAGAGTCACTATAATTGAAGTGTATCATGCAGGTAATGATGCTAAAAAATTCCATATAGTCACCTCTTTCACTAACCAAGATGAGTATGACATCATACAAGTACATGTAAAACCCTTGTGTATATCTGGATGGATAAATGATATTAACATTCGATGATCTTTCATTGATAACATATCAGGATTCAACCTCATTCTAATATGAACACTTTATTAACTATGTTTCAATGAATCTCATTTGTTCCCTTACACCTTTATGTTATAGGGTTATGAAAAGAATGAAAAAAATACTATTTTTGAAATCAAACACAAGACTTAGTTTAGGGATCTTATTTTTGACTCATAATTCATGGTTCTTAGGTAGAATACAGACTCCAATGTTCTTTTGGGAAGACCTTGGATATATCATTATGTGGTTATCCCTTCATTATACCACCAATTCCTCAAATATTGTATCAATATAAATTTTTTGAAAATATATAGTGACAAAGACCCATTTAAATCCTATGAATCACAGTAAATTGACACAGGATTCTACCATACGGAAGGGAAACTTTCCATGGATGACAATATCACTCATATCAATTCCCCAAATGGTCTGAAGATGAATCCAGTTAACCCTTTCAAACAGCTTAGTGAAAAGTATGTACTACCCATTAATCCAATTGAAGGGGTTGGTCCAAATTCTATCACACATCTAGTGACGTATGTGATGTCAATCATGAAAATTGAGCCTGATAACACTTAATAAATTATCAAATCTCTAAGAATTAATGAAATCTTGGATGAAAATTCCTTCATTCCATCACCTGGTATTCAAAAGCGCCCATTTCTTTTAGATATTTAGGAATAATTTTTCATGATAATGGGAGAAAATGAATATGCTTGTTCTTATGCCATTGTTTCCCCTTTAGATCTCTAAAGAGGCCTCGCACCAGAAATCAAACTGGAAAAAGGTTGTTCATCTTCTTAATGTCCAAATTTTGACTCCTTCCCTAACTATGAGAATCTTTTCCCATTGACTACTTACCATAAAGTGGTGTAATAGGTAAATCATGAGAAATACATATAAGATGAATATATTAGATATTCCCCTCCATCATTTGAGGAAGGTGTCTCCACCATTGTCGATAAAATCAATGAAATAAATATGGGAATGGATGAAGATCCATGATCCACTTTGATCACTGCGTCCATGACTTCTGAATAATATGAGGTATATATTTATTTTCTAAAGTAACAATAAGATTTTTTTTCACATGGAATTACATAGAGATTTCATGTCTCAGCCCCGAGGTGGCCACCCACCACTTGGACTTTACAAAAGACCATTGGGGATACAAATAGGTATCCAGAAGGATAAAATTGACTCATTCCCCCAAGATTGAGGCTGAAGTTGGAAATTTCATCACGGTTTTATTCATACGAGAGGTATATTATCCCAAATGGATAATCAGTATTAACTTGGTGAAGAAGAAGAATGTTCAAATTAGTTTCTTTATTGACTTTAGATATTTCAATCAGTATTGTCTAAAATTTGACTTCCTGGTTCCAATCACAGAACTCCTAGTTTATTCTACTACTGGTAATTAATCCATCTCCTTCATGTATAGTTTTTTAGGTACAACCAAATTCAATTGGACCCAAAATATGAAAAATCCACCACCTTCCAATACCACAATGGAGTATTCTACTGTGGATTAATTCCCTTTGGCTTGAAGAATATATGTTCCACATAACAATGTGTCATGCATCAAATCTTCAAACTCTTACTAGGGAATTTTTTCAAATGTTACATTGATGATCTATTGGTTACATATGGAAAATGATCCAACCACTTATCTGACCTAAAAACTGTCCTCAACAAGATATGATTACATAGCCTGAAGATAAACCCCTTTAAATGTTCTTTCTAGGTGACCGAGGGAATTTTTATTGGCTTCGTTGGCTTTCATCCTGGAATCCAAGTTGGCCCTAATAAAATAAAACCTATCCTCATCATTCCACCTACTCAAAAACTGATGAGAGTTAGAATACAAGTGTCCTACATCTGATGATTCATATCCAAATTTGTATTAAATTGTTTTTCCATCACCAAATTGATGAAGAAGGGGGTCACATATCAGTGGACCACTAACTCTCAAGAAGAATTTAACAACCTCAAGAAATATCTCTTGATATCACCAGTATTAACTCCACTTTTTTATGGGAATCCTCTCATTCTATATTATATGGCCCTAGAGTGATCAATATGATCCTTCCATGCACAAAAGAAGGATTTGGGAATGAAAATAGGGGTATATTATCTCAGTCGAACCATGATCGATCCTAAGACTCATTATTTATAAATCAAAAAAAGTTATCTGGGATTAATATTTGTATTTTAGAAATGGAGGGACTACTTACAGCATCACAAATTCTACTTGGTCTCTAGTAATAAACGAGTCAAATAAATCCTCAACTTTCCTATGTTGATAGGACTTTTGGAATGGTGGGTGTTTATTTTGAAGTATTTTGATATATAATTTGCACCTTAGAAAGCAGTTAAAGGCCATACCTTGGTATATTTATTTTTGGAACACCCATATGTAGAAACAATATCATTAATCACTGAGTTGATGGATGAGAAGATTTTATCTATTTATGATGACCTCAAAATGTTGGAAATGTATTTTGATGGTGTGTACAATATCCCAATAGGGAGGATAATGGAATAACCTAAGCTCAATAAATTTGGGTAAGTGATCATGCCCATTTTCCCAACAATGTAATTTTTACCTTACTCCTTCCTATTATCAGAAGGTTGTACCAAAAATGAAGTGCAATATAGGTCCCTCATTATAGGCCTGTAAATGACACTCCAAATTCTTTCGGACCACCAATATGAGAAATATGACTCAAATATAGTAATAAAACATATCAATGTGGATTATTCTATTAAAAAATAAGATTTAATCCCCCTGCTTGACTATTTATAAAATTTAATAGTAGAACTCCCCTCAGAGCCAACATTGAATCGCATCCCATGATCATAGAATTATTATACATATGCATTTTAAAATGAAGCTACATCTCTACCAGATCCCAATAGGGATGAAATAGTCATCTATATCACTCATCACTGAATAGTCTCACCATTTATTCAAATTAGAACAGAATAGATCGACTAAGAAAACCCTATCCCTACACCATAAAGTCCTACCATGAGGTGTATTATTGCCTTATTGGAATACCTCCAAAATGTATTACTTCCACTAGACAGAGATAGGAATGAGAAAATCCAATATCAAGAAGCTAAATTCACTCTTTATGATGGCCCAAATCACCATAGAGTCCTCTATAAATGATTATTTGATGGGGTCCTTCTCAGATGTATTAATGGAGAAGATACTACGACTATTATGGAAGAAGTACGGGTAGGATCATGTGGTTCCCACAAGTCATGGTATATTATTTTTGATCAAATATGAAGGCTTGGATACATCCATACATAAATGACATATGATTTCATAGAATTTACCAAGAAATGTCATTCCTACCAAGTGTATGTCGACTTCATCCATTAACCCCTTGAGTTACTTCATAGAGCTAAAAACTCTTGGTCATTTTTCATATGGGGAATGGATGTTTTGTGGCCATATCCTCCAGCCATATCCAAGCAGTTGAAATGTATCTTGACTACTAAAAATTTATTCTATAAATGGAATAATGAAATATCCCTCAAAGAATTTGGGCCAAAATCATTTTAAGCTATATGAAATGAAACATCATTACTTGATTTGGTGTCCCTCACAAAATAATGATGGAAAATTGCATCAATTTCTACTCTATTGAGGTGGAAAAGTTGTATTAGGAGTACAATTCCAAATCCAACCATTCATCAGGTAATCTTGTATTGTTTAATGGATAGATAGATTCTTTCAACAAGACCTTTTCAAACATACTCTAGAATATTGTCGATAATGATAGAAAGTCATGTCCAAAAAATATATTTCATTCCTTATGGGATTACCATATTATAACCTGTATTTCCACACCAGAAACCCTATATTCACTAGTATATGGAATAGAAGTATTACTACCCATAAAGGTTCAATTTATATCACTCTATATTTCTATATGTGATCATATATCCACATATGAGAAATCCTTGAAACAAATAGATGAATTAGAGTGACTGGATGAAAAGATATCTCACACCTTGCATCACTTGGAAGTTTATCAAAATGAGATAGTGTGATCCTTTAACTAGAAGGTCCACCTCTATCCATTCCTACAAGGATACTGGTATTGGTCCTTATAACTCCAATGATACCAAGAAATATTCCTTTAAAGCCTGAACCAAAGTGGGAGGTCCCTTACTCGATATATAGGTTCCGCACTAATATAGTTTATTCATTAATCTCAGTAGATGTAGAGGTCATTATGACCCCAACCAATGAAAGGTTCTTAAAGAAATATTTTTTGTAATAACATGATATACATATTAGATGCAAGATGTTAAACTTTATATTTGGTCTTTGTCACATGACCTTAAAAAGGAATGACATTATCTCCATGCTTCAATATGTTAAACATTGTTGCATCATCATCCTTGTTGTAAAATGATAAACTTCATGACATAAGGTCCTATTCATATGACCTAAAATGTGATACACTATTGTTTCTCACCACATGAAATTAAAATTCATGGTTGATGTCCCTCTCACTAAATGTTAAGAAATCCAAAAAATTCCATGTGTTGAGACACTCCTTGTTGTTCCTTAAATATGAGCCTTCATCTCAGGTGTAAGTCCCAATCACATTACTTTAACTCCTTAGTAAGTCAAGATTCCATCTTGTCCTAACATGTGGGATAAAATATGGTCATATCCCATGAATAATCCCAACTCACATCATTTCTAATCTATATTGGAACTTGGTCCCCCTTTATGGGTACAAGTCCCATCATTATTGTATCCTTACCACATGATGTAAATTTGTATAGCCAATATCCTCGTACCATGATAATAAACTACACAAACATTTCAATAAATATGTGAGGTTTCATTATAACAATAATGAGATATGTAGTGATGCCTAGACCTCGCATACTAGTTCCATATGTGATAAACAAAATGAAAATTCCCCCTTAACCTATGTATGAATTAGATCTACACGAGGAACTCTTCCAAAATGTATGAATTGATTCTCATTACAATGAGGTTAGTAGTGATTCTTATATCTCATTTATTTGTCCCAATCATCATTCTAGAAAATATTAAGGGCCATTTCCCCACATAAAATATTTGTTTATGTGTGGAATTATTTTCAATAACTATGTGTGTCTTGATTCTTACTACAACAAGATATATAGTGCCACCTAGATCCTATATCTTGGTCTAGTAGAAATATTTCTTTCATGTCAGGTGATCCACTTCCTTACTGCAAGATGTTAAAATACATGGTAAATGTACTCATTACATGATGATAAATGGAATGATCTTTTGAGAACAATGTGTGGCTTGATTATTGTTCCAATGAGATACATAGTGATGAATGGATATCCAATATCAGGTCCAACTGTGATAAAAATATCCCCCACTCCTTGTGTATGGGTTAGACCTGCATAGGAAACCTTTTCAAGAAATATGTGTGGATTGATTATTTCTCCAACAAGATACATAGTGACACCATGGTGTTATCCCCCAGTCCAGCCGTAATACCCCTTTTTCACATCGGGATGTCTACATCCTAGTTTCATGATGTTAAACTACACATTCTTCAAGAACTATGTGTGGGTTGATTCTCATTCCAGTGAGGTATGTAGTTATGTCTAGATTTCCATCATTGTGCCCAGACACAAAATTTATCCTATTTCACACCAGCTTACCTTTTTCATCACTGCATGATATTAAACTACATGGTATTTTAGAACTATATGACACTTGATTCTTATTCTGATGACATGTGTAGTGATTCTTGGATCTCATATCCTAGTCTTGACACTATAAAATATAAATGTTATTATCCTTTCCTTGTACTTCCTTTATGTATAAAAATAATCCTTATCCACTCTTTGTTTCCCACACTGATAATAGCTCATGTTGTCTCATAAGTTTTGGTAAAATAATTCCATGTGTGAATAAGGAATATCAATTCACATTCGGTTTACCATGGTCCTCGCTTTAAGACCTTAAAAGGAACTCCATTTTTCCTCATTTCATGAAAATAAAATAAATGATTTACTTAATAACTACATGTGGATTGATTCTTATTCTAATGAGATACGTAGTGACATCTGGATCTTCAAACCCATACTCAGTCATAACACGATAAGGGAAACTCCCCCCATGCTCCCATGTATGAGTAAGATCTACATGAGAGGATCCAATATGGGTTATCATGGTATGAATGGGCCCTTATTCGCTACAAAAGAACCCATTTTCACTCCACGTATGAATTTTATCATTATAGAGAATAATTATTTCTAGAAATACATGTGTCTTGATTCTTGCTCCAACAAGATACGTATTAATTCCCATGCCTTGTCCCCTAATACAACCACAATATTCATTTTTCACATCCAGTCGCAACATACTTACAACATGACATTAAACTTCATGGCTAATGTTGTTACCATATAATGTTAAACTACATGGATAGTGTCTTTACCACACGACATTATTCTACACATCTAATTTTCTCTCCATATGACTTTAAATAGTACGGTACCTTACGGACTATGTGTGGCTTGATTCTCATCCCAGTGTGATACTTTGTGACACCTTCGAATCATGTATTAGTCCCAACTATAGGGTAAATAAAAAATTCCTCATCTCCTATTAATGAATAAGGATATATGCATAATATGTTAATTTGTGTCTCCTCATTAGGGAATCCACAAAGGAAACAGAGATGTCCCCTTTCTATATACGAGTCACATATATAAAATGGAATCTTCACTTCATGAACAATATCAGGAATAATTCATCATTTGTGCTCAAACATATCCCTTCCACACGTCATACTTCTAATATTATACACTCTCATATCTTCATAATATTTCTTCCACTTCTGGTGATAGAATTTTTGATACATGAAGGCTCATTTTCTTGAATATACTGTAACATGTCCCAGTTGGATTTTCATAGGTATCCCCCAAAATGGTTCTATCAGCCATAGGATTCCACAATTTGATTATGTTTTAATACACCCTAGTTGTATTTCCATAAAATAGCCAATGAAACGGGTTTTTGGACTAGGGGTGACTTCATCCTCGGGAGAAGCCTCTTCTATATTCGTAAGCCTTAACTACACTGTGTCGGAACATGCGATTCAAATCATTTTTTATCCATACATTGAATATTTTTCCCATATCCTTTCTCCTAATCTGAGAACCCCCAAGACCATTGTTTAAAGTTTATTTCCATATGCCTGATGTATGTCGAAAAAACCTTGGTTCGGTAGGCCACAGATCACCTATCATTTCAATAATGTTATGGTCCTAGTCATATGACCTGAAACTAAAAGCACCATATTTCCTATGTTTGGGTTAGTCCTATTTAGGAAATCTATTCCCCTATTCTTATGTAATTTTTTTTAGAAATTACCTTTCTGTATTCAGGTTCTTTCCTTCCACTAAACCAAACTCTGTACCCAAGGAAATCTGAACCCCCATAAACTTCCATCAACTTTTATAAAAAAATGACAGAATTCTGAAGAACTTTTTTTCTTGGATATAATGTAAAACTGTTGAGATGGATTTGCATAAATTATCCCACAAAACTATTTTTTCAGCCAATGGATACTGTTATTTGACTATTTTGTAATATTATCCAATTGTATTTTCATAAAGTATCCCATTGAATGGTTTTTCAACCAACAATAACTTCATTCTCAGGAGATACCCCCCCAATTTCAATATATCTTTTTCCCCATACCACTCTTAGAATTAAAAAATCCCTAGATTATATCTTACAATATTCCCCTCCTCTTGGATGAAAGTGATGGAGCATCCCCAAACATATTACCAAGAAAGTGGGGAATTATTAACCTTTTGTTCAAATACAAAGACCTCAAATTATATCCCCCCATAATTTCCTTATTGTATGACATTAAACTACATAGAATAATATCCTATTATTATGAATTTAAACCTCATGGAATAACATCCTAGTCATAAGACATTAAACTATACAAAAAACATATTTTCCATGAGACCTTAAACTACACAGTTAATGTCTTGGTCACACAACATTAAATTTCATGATTCTTCGACCCTTGTATAAGAAGGTTACTTCCCCCTGAAATCATTCATTTAACCAAATTTACACTAATTCACATAAACAAAATTCATGTAGGATAGGTTTCATGTTTATGGAAAATTACAATATAGACTCTCTCTTCATTCTCAGACACCTTCCTTTAGAAAACCACTCATCATGGTCTTATAAATTTTGAATCTTTATAAACTTAAATTTTCTATAAACAATAGAATTTCAGATTCCAGAGAATTCCTTTACCTGACTCTGATGTAACACACCCTAGTTGTATTTTCATAAGTCTCCCACAAAAGGTTATGTTAGCCTATAGATTCCACTATTTGACTATGCAATGATACGCCCTAGTTGGATTTTCATAAAGTATTATAAAAAATGAGTTTTTAAACCTATGGTAACTTCGTCCTCAGAAGATACCTCCTCTATTCCTGAGTATCATGTTTTATATGTATCATGTTTTATATTTGGGAACCACAAAATCATAGTTCAAGATTCCACATCGGGTATCTGAATAGTGTTAGAACATTCATTTCCAACAAGTCTTGTTTGCTCCATCATTTCAAAACGTATGGTCAAAGTTTTTCAACCTAAAACACCAGTCACATTTGTTTATCTTTCAATACTTTAAACTATCCTAAAAAAGAGACATATTACTCACCAGATTGAAAACCCAAAAATGGAATTCTTGAATAAAGTCAAGTCTCAGATTGTTATACCTACACTCTATAAGGTTAAGGCGTAAAAAATTTAGTAGTGAAAATATAAAAGGAACAAAACATTATTAATATTAAAAACCACAACGGGAAGCATATGAAAAAGACAAACCTCATCCTCTGTGTCATCTTTATACTATAATTAGTAAATTGTTATGTCGATGACACAAAAGACGCAAAGTTTATAGGGTTGTCCATGTGACCCTAGAAATAGTCAAACTATGCTCACTAGGCCCCATGGTTTAGGAAAAAATTAGATCACTCTCTTATCATGGTTACTATAATTATAATAGGATGGAATGCAATCAAGTAAGTCATTTTTTAGTATTGTATTATGGGTACATTAAATATAGAAATGATAGAATAAGTGATTGGGAACAAAAACCATTTTCATTTATGTTTCAATGTGAAGTAGAACTTACACATGTTGTGGGATCTATATCAAATTTTATAGTTTATCCTCAAAATATGATTTGAGAGGGTGAACTTTACCTTGATAAATTTCTAAATCTTTCCAAACATTAGTTATTTCTGTAGCATCAACCTTCTCAACCTTATAAAGCCTCTCATGATCAGTGCCTATGACATATCTTCTTTGTGCCAAAGCCCCTTCTAGGGATCGATGGAGTTGGACTGCCTCTTCCTTTATGGTATTTAATTATTCTTTGATGTATATTATTTGTAGATACTTCTAATAAATGTGATCCTGGTACTCTTCCCCCTTCTTGGGGTGGCTGGCCATATCTTAGATTATGTTAGCTCTGAGTTCCCTAAACTGACATGTGAGTTGCGCCACATTTTTCTGTAGTATTTTTTCCTCTTCCCTTTTCCTTGTGATTTAATTCACCACATCATGGATATCACAATAATAAAATTCGCTATATCCCAACATGGAAGTCTTGAACGGGATTCATTGAAGTCGTGATGGAATGACCTCAAGATGCATCTCCTCGATTATCTTCAAGATATCCCACCAAACCAAATGGAATGTAGAGAAAAAAGCCTTTTATATCTCCATATCAAGATTAGATCCACTCTTAGAGGTATATACATAATACATGATCAATGCACTCAATGGAGCACCTTGTTCCACTCCCTCTAAAACATCCTCATCTTCACTTAACAATGTTAGTGGAACTCGAATAGAAGCCCCAATCACAGGCCCAGTCATCGAAGATGATGGAAATGAATAGCAGATGATACTTCTCAGCAACACTAGAAGTTCAATAGAAAACAAAGGCAATGAGGTTGCCAAAATAGTTAGTAACACTAACCCATTTTCGGATCAACCATTGAGATCGATACCTCTCTAGTGTCCACAGCCTCAACTCCTAGAGAAAGAACCTCTTGACTTGGAACATCCTTCTGAGTTTTCTCTAAAACATGCATCATAAGATATCAAGAATCCCCCACATCTAGATTTTTAACTGTCAATTCCTCAGAAATTGGAGTAGAGTGGACTTGGATTTTTTGTTCTTAAAGTGCCTTAGCAATCTTCTATGAAGAAAAATTTGCAAAATTTTAAATTTTATGTGAAGAATACTATGAAATAAAGTCAAATATATTTAAAATAAAATTAAATAATTATAAAACTCATGTCCTTACAATACTTATGTAAATAACTGATATGGAATCCTTCCTTTTTATTATACAATGTTTCAATACATTTTACAAACAAATGATATTTAAAGTCTACTGTCTTGGAAAAAGGTATATAATATAAAAAAACATAAAAGATTATTTTAATACTCTTGAAAGGATTCTGGAAATGTTTATCCTAAGAAAATTTCCACATCTCATAACCTAATGACATACATCAAAGGAAAGGATGAGAAGAAGGCCTAAGAAGGGTAAACAAGGGAATCAGTTTACTTGTGATATCAATAAGAACATGATGAAATACATAAAGGCATGTGAAATGGAAATATAAGAATATCATAATAAAAATAACATGAATCATAAAATGAACATTTGGATAAAAAAATTAATTTATACATTCATAAGCATATCACTAGGTCCATCCCCAATGGGTTATAAAAATTACCAAGGTTATTCACCAAGTTTTCGTAAAACTTATCATTTATTGAGATTAATTTCATTACCCAATGCATTAGAGAGATACCAGGGCATAACCTTAATATGTATTTATTTTAATGTGAGAAACATTGATCATAATCAAACATTTAATAAATTACTCAAAGAGAATAAAATAAACGGGTTTCATATCCAAATCATGAAGTTTTAAAAAGTGATTAAAAACATGATCATTATGTCATTTGTAATCCAAAAAAAAGTTGTGAGGGTTTTTTGTATGTAAATTAATGAATAAAATAAATTATTTTTATGTCTTGATAAATACCCCAGGAAATGAAATAGGTTAAAGTATTCACTCAAATAAAATAATAAAATTTCTTGAGAAAAATAGATAGATTTTGAGATGAAAATTCTACAGCATAACGGATATGCAACATGGTTTTAGAAAACATTAAAAAGGGAGGGTACAAGGGAATACTATTAATAAATTACTAATAATACATTATAGGTACAAAATATAATAAAAATAAGAACATGGTATGGAAATTTGAAAGACATATCACATAAAAGAGAACCTGAAATGAAAAAGAGAAGTTTGAGAATTCCCTTATAAAAATTCGACAGCCAAACGACATCACTTAAAACTTTAGAAAATGAGTTGATGAGAGAGAAAATCTTATATATAATTTGGAAATAAAATGTACATAAATAAGGATATATAAGAACATACTCCAACATAAGAAAATTGAAACTCAAATACATAACATAAAATAAGTCTTTGACTAAAAGAGAAGGGTGAAATACTCCCTTACCTTGAAGAGTAACTTCAAAAACTCGAAGATCGGGACCTTGGGGTTTTGAAACAAACCTTGGGATGACTCCTTAGATGTTAAAAAACCCATATCATCGTTTAGGGGTAATTTGGAATGATAGTAATTATGTAATGGGTTAGTAATTATAGAAAATTTGAGGGAATATTTTATTAATTTCAAAAAGACACCTCATAAATGGTATTTTCCAAACCACGGGCTTGCCCATGGTATTTGACCATGGTATTGGTAAATTGGGAAACCACATAAAATATTTTATTCCTCAACAGTCTACCAGAATTATTACATTGGAACTATATCATTAATTATGTCATTAAACACACTGAAACTCAAAACTCTATTTTTACTATTCACTGAAAAAACAAAACATTTTGTAAAAATATCATAAATTCATTATAACCTAATATTGGAATTCTGAATTAAAAAATGAAATTTATTTTATCTTAATAAATCTCTACATATTATATATTTAACTTTTAATTATAAAAATACGTTATTATTAAAAATAATAGCAGATGAAAATGCATAGTGGCATGCATAGTAATTTTTTTGACAAAAAAAATTATTTTATCATTTTTCAATAAAAAGAAGTGTTTTTAAAATACTATTTAATTATAATAAGTATTATTAATAAATAAATATTCTATTACTGTAATAAAAGTACATTTTTTTACTTGTAAAATCAATTTCTCAAATTTTTCTCAATTAAAAATATATCTTATTAAGAAAAACTATTCTTCAAATGGAAATGATGAAATGAAAATTTTATTTATACAAAGGTATTAAACAAAGTAACTAAGGCCTTCTTATATAACCTTGTATAATACTTGCATAGGATCTAAGATTAAGGTTTGCAATGGTGATAAAATCTTTGGGCGGCTCCGACAACATTGTTTGATTGGTGATTTATATTAACTTGAACTTATCCCATAAGTGATTCCCTTCAAGGTTAACATGTTAAAGTTAGGATTGGGCTTGGTCTATAAAAAATCCCAGTTACACCACCTCCTTCCCAAGCTCTGAAAATGTTCTTCATATGTCCCAAGCCTACTAGATGAGGCCATCGAATCTTCTTTATGCAATAATAACCATTATCATTTATAATCACTAATATTAATGTTAAGAGTATAGTTTTTAATGGTCATATTAACCAATGGTCATATTACAGTCGAAACACAATGGTCTCATTTCAATTATACTCACTTCATTAATAAAGGGATAGAGTTTTTTTAGTACAAAATAATATAACTTTCATTTTCATGAACCAATTATTTTTTCAAAAAGTTTGGGTTGTTACATTATCACCCTCTTAAGAAATTTCATCCTTGAAATTTCAACTATTACCATCATAAAAGAAAAGGTATGGGTACTTTTTCCTCATGGTATCATCTGGTTCCCACGTGGATTCTTTCTATTTGTGGTTCCTCCACAACACTTTAACAAGGTGGGTAGTCTTACTGCATAAAACCTTGTCGCTACGATCCAATATCTCCACCAGTTTCCCCTCATAAGAGAGGTCATGTTCCAATTTAACCAACTTAGGATTCAGAACATGTGATGGGTTAGGTATGTGCTTCTTCAAGACGGATACATAGAATACATCATGAATTTGATATAGGTTTTGAGGAAGTGAAAGCTGATAGTTCATTTCTCATATGTGATCAAGGATTTCATAGGGTCCAATATACCTGGGGCTTAGCATCCATTTCTTTCCAAACCACATAACTATCTTCCATGGAGAAATTAGATGGAAGACTTTTTCACCAAAATCAAACTCCAAGTCCCTTCAATAGTTTTTGACATAACACTTATACTGACTCTAAGATAACTTAATGTGTTGTTGGATCGCATGAACCTTTTCTTTCTTCTATTACACAAGATCAGGCCCAATAAAATTTATTTCACCAACTTCATCCCAACAAGTAAGAGTTCTAAATCACTTTCCATATAGAGATTTATAGGGTTCCATTTGAATGCTCGAATAGAAGCTGTTGTTGTAAGATAAATAAATTAATGGGAGATGTTGATCCTATCCACCTTTAAATTCCATTGAGCATATTTTCAGCATTTCCTTGAGTGTTTGAATAGTCCTTTTAGATTGGCCATCAATTTGGGGGTGATAGGTTGTATTGAAATTAAATTTGGTACACAAAACATATTGAATACTTCTCTATAATTTAGATGTGAAGCTTGGATCACTATCAAATATGATAGAAAGTGGAACTCCATTCAGCATTTCCACTTCCTTCACATAAATCATAGCAAGTTGACCAATAGAGAAATCTTCCCAGATAGGGATAAAATGGGTTGTCTTGGTGATACGGTAAACTATAACCCATATCACATTTTTTCCTATGCAATTTTCTGGGAGACCAGTGACAATTTCTATAGTGATATTGTCCCACTTCCATGCTAGTATGGGTAGTGGTTGTAATACCCCTTTAAGAAGTTATAGCTCTACCTTCACTTTCTGACACACCAGGCACCTTGTAGTGTAGTCAGCAATCTATATTTTTAGGTTATCCCACCAATAATGATCATGGATATCCCTATACATTTTCGTACTTCTAGGATGTATAGATAATATAGATATAGGAGCTTCATACATCATATCCTTCTTTATTTCTAAAATAGATGGAACACATAGTCTTGTACAAAATTTCAGTACACCTTCTTGATCAATATTGAACACAAGACACTACTCATTCTTCATAGCCTCAAACTTCTTTTGTAACAAACGATCTTATTTTTTATCTTTCTTGATCTTCTCTGGTAATTATGGTTGAGAAATAATTTGGGATTGTGTTGATATGTCCCTTCCCTTATCATTCCCTTATATAGTTTTACTAGGTCATTGATCAAATTATCTCTTTTAATCCTCATCATTTCCAGCACAACATGGTCTTTCCTACATAATGAATCAACAAATTTGTTTTCTCTTTTGGGATGATAATTAATTAAACAAAGTCTTTAAGAACTTCCAACCATCTCTTTTGTCTCATGTTCAATTCCATTTGCATGAAAATATACTTAAAACATTCATGGTGTATGTATATATCACATTTCTCCCCATAAAGATAGTTCCTCCATATCTTTAGATAAAATACAAATGCAGCCAGCTCCAGATCATGTGTAGGATAATTATACTCAGGAGGATTTAGCTATTGAAACATTCCTCACACTTTTTTGTCTAGATGAACTTGACCCCTATTCAAGTTAACTTGGTTACTGGATTAGAATTTCATGAATTTTTTTCACAAACCTCATATAATATCCTTTTAAACCAAGGAAACTGTGAATCTTAGTTATTATTGTAGGATAAGGCCACTCCTCCACAACCATATTCATTTTAGGGTCAACTGATATTCCTTCATTGTTTATAATGTGCCCCAAGAAAGAAACTTTTTTAACCAAAACTCACACTTTCTAAACATTCCAAAAATCCTCTCCCTCCATAGAGTTTGAAAAATAAAACTTATATGATCCTCATGATCCTCATGAATTTTAAAATATATAAGAATATAATTAATAAAAACTACCAAAAAAAAATTCAACGTAGTCCTTAAGGACTCTATTCATCAAATCCAAAAAAATATCAAGTGTATTAGTTATGCTGAAGGGCATAACAACAAACTCATAATTCCCATATATTGATCTGAAATAGGTTTTTGTAATATCTTCTTTCTTCACCCTCAATTGATGATATCCAAATCGAAGATCAGTCTTAGAGAAGAATTGTTCTCCATGAAGTTGGTCAAATAAGTCATAAATTCTTGGAAGAGGGTATTTGTTCATCACTATGATCTCATTTAGTTCTCTATAATCAATGCATAGCCACATTGATCCATCCTTCTTCTTCACAAAGAGAATTTGTGCTCCCTAAGAAGACACACTCGGTCGGATAAACCCCAACTCCAAAAGATCTTGTAGTTGCTTCTTTTATTCCTCCAGCTCCACATTTTCCATCCTATGTGGGGTCTTTTATAATGGATGAGATCCAGGTATGAGTTCAATGGAGACTCTACCTATTTTTCTGGGGGAGGTCTAGGTAACTTCTTAAGAAATACGTCAATGTATTCCTAACCGATGGGCACATTCTCTATCCTTATACTCTCATTTCCTTCTTCTTATTCACTGATCAACTCCATAAAGAAGGCTATATGAGGTTCTTCTAGACAAATATCAGGTTGAGAAATCTCCCTTTAGAAGATAACTGTAGGTTTACCATTCAAGCCTACTAATATTTCATTACTTCTATATTTCATCTTAGCAATATACTTTGAGAGCCAGTCCATCCCTAGTATAATGTAAAATTAAAACATGGTAATAAATACTATATTTGTGATAATGTTGTTCTCACTAATGTAAATATTAGATATTATAAGCATTGTTGATTCTTGGATAATATCCCTGGAGTATTTACTGATAACTCTACTTTTAGCAGTTTAGGAATTGATTCTATATTCTTTGAAAACATTGAGGAGATAAAGGAATGTGTATAACCACAATCAAACAAAGTACTTTCTATATTTTAGATAAAAATAAGAGTACCTACCACTACATAATTTGGAGCTTCAACTTCGACTGTCGTGATAGCGAAATCACGACCTTACTCTCTTGGCCTTTTCTTAGACTGCTAGTGATTCCCTTCCACTTCCCTCGGATTCAGACAGTGATTGGAAAAGTTCCCAAGCTATCCACACTTAAATCATTGGACTTCAGGTAAGGTCTGAACCATCTTCTCTTTGTCGTTAGTGTTGGGAAGTTGGGGCTTCACCTCACTATGAAAATTCTAAGTGATATGGCCATCTCTTCAAAACTTGTAACACTTCCCACTCTTGAGTAGGTAGTTCCCTGGATGCTTCTTCCAACATTTAATGCATGTGGGTAGTTTCACCTAATTTCCTACTCTTTCTTGATAAAATATCCTACACAATCTTGGATCCATTGGTCACTTATTTTCATTGGATTTTTTAGACCACTGCATCTCACCAAACTCTAGTTCGACTTTCATTGCACTTCGCATGATCTTCCCATAGTTATCACAGTCTCGGTTGGGTATATTCTTTCATAGATGAGGTCTTAGGCCACAAAATAATCTATCATCGTTCCCCTTAAGATCCATGACAAATATGGAAGTGTAATGGGAAAGTCTCATGAAGTTCATCTCATAGCTTCCCACATATTTAATTTCATTCTACTTCAGCTCTAAAAATTCCTTCTCCATTTTTTTCATTGAATTAAGGATATACTTATTGAAGAAGATCCCCCTGAACTCTTCCTATTATATATCTTTAATCTCCTCTCATGGCCTCATGTTTTTAATCAGTTCCCACTAATGATCAGCTTCTCCCTCTAAGTGGTAAACAACCAAGGTGACTTTCTCTTGTTCATAACTAAGATGTACTAGAATGAT
The DNA here is from genome assembly GCA_963277665.1 of Viscum album. Taxonomy (NCBI): domain Eukaryota; kingdom Viridiplantae; phylum Streptophyta; class Magnoliopsida; order Santalales; family Viscaceae; genus Viscum; species Viscum album. Next base: position 1,721,942,524 of record OY728161.1, read on the forward strand.
ATTTTCTACATATCTTATCTATTGTTCTATAATAAATGGACCTATAGAACCACTAAACATTGGCGGTCGTTGATTCATAAAGGACTCAACATAATGAGGTTCCCTTCTTGGTGAAATCATTCTCTCATCTTGATTCAAGTTATTTCCCATAACTTGAGTCATTTGATTCATCATTCTCATGAATGGTCCATTCCAACATCTATTAGGGGGTTGCAACGCATGGTATATTGCAGTCACCACTTGCACGGTTCCTCCTATTTCCCTCAATTTTCTAAAATAAGAAAACCTTATTGAGAAACTTGTTTAATTTTATAAACTTATAACTCTAATATATTTTTATGTCTTAAAAAATATTCTTAAATATGTTATTCAATATCAACAACTACATTTCCTCTAAATCCTTCATAATGATTCATAAAAAGTTTATAATTAACCAAATATATCCCCCAGGAGTGCAGAAAGGCCTGTTATCTTGTACTAGTTCCCATTAGAGTCTATCTCAAAGTGGTGTTTTTGGGTTTTACCCCTAGATACATATGTGTCAGATCCATATCCACTTGTTCATATACAGATAGGGATTTATTTGTTCAGAAACAACTTACTTAATATTTCACCAAAATACTAGGATGTTTTCCTATATTTAATCTTTTTATAGTGTTCTTACTAAAGTTTTCAAATCCTAATTTTCACAAATATCTAAACTATAATTTCATACCAACTATGGAATTTAACCTCTTTATTACATAACTTTTCATTACATTTTACAAACAGAGGATATTTAAATTCTAGTGTCTTGGAAAAAAAGGTGCATAATACATGAAAAAATAAAACATTATTTTAATCCTCTTGAAATGATTATTGAAATTTTAATCCTAAGTAAAATTACTTTATATCATAACATGAGTACATACATCAAATGAAAGGGTGAGTAGAAGGCCTAGTAAGGGTAAATAAGGGAATCAGTTTAATTGTGATATCAATAAGAACTTGATGAAATACATAAAGACTTGGGAAATGGAAAGAGAGGAATATCATAATAAAAATAACATGAATAATAACTTGAAAATGTGGATAAAAAATTTAATTCCGACATTCATAAGCATATAACCAAGGTCCATCCCCAACATGACATAATAATTACCAAGGTTATTCACCAAGGTATCGTAAAACTTATCATCTCTATAGATTAATTTATTTACCCAATGAATTGGAGAAATATCAATGCACACAATTAATATGTATTTATTTTCATGTGATCCATGTATATTATAATCAAAAATTTCATAAATAACCCAAAGAGAATAAAATAAATAGGTTTCATATCAAAATCATGACTCTTTAAAAAGTGCTTAAAAACATGATCATTATGTCATTTATAATCCACAAAAAATGGAATGATGGTTTTCTATATGTCAATTATAGAATAAAATAAATCATTTTTTTGTCTTGATGAATACCCAAAATATGAAATAGTTTTGGGAATTCACATAAATAAAAATAGATAATTTCTAGAGAAAAAGAGAGAGATTTTGAGACAAAAAATCTACAACATAACGACTATGCAACATGGTTTTAGAAAACATTAAAAAGATAGGGGATAGGGTTATCCCATTCATAAATGACTCATAATACATTATAGGTATAGTATAAAATGAAAATAATAACATGGTATAGAAATTTTAAAGACATACCACATAAAATAGAACTTGAAAGGAAAAAAGAGAAGTTTGAGAATTCCCTTATGAAAATTCGGCAGCCTAACGACGTCACTTAAAACTTTAGAAAATGAGTTGATGAGAGATAAAAGTGTATCTAGTCATATTAAAATAAAATGTACAAAAATAAGGATATTGAAGAACATAACTCAACATAAAAAAATGGAAACTAAAATATATAACATAAAAGAAGTCTTTGACTAAAAGAGGAGGGTGAAAGACTCCCTTACCATGAAGAGTAACATACAAAACTCAAAGATTGGGAACATGGGAGACTGAGGGAACCTTGTGAGGTACAAAGACAAATGTTTTATTAAGGGTGGAATTTGGAATGAAAAGAATGAAATAATTTTTTGGTATTTATATGAAAAGTGAGGATATATTTTTTTAATTTCCAAGGGACTCCTCATTTTTGGTATTTTAAAAAACATGGACTTGACCATGGTATTTTCCCATGGTATTAGACACTTGGGACACCTCGTAAAATTTTAAATTCCTCAATATTTGACCATAATTATTACGTCATGATTACATCATTAATGATTTCATTAAACACAGCAAAACTCCAAACTATATTTTTACTATTCACTGAAAAAACAAAACATTTTATACAAATCTCAAAAATTCACTGTAGCCTTATATCAACATTCTGAATTAAAAAATTACATTTATTTTATCTTAATAAATCTCTATATATGAGAAATTTAACTTTTAACTATAAAAATACTTTATTATTAAAAATAATAGAGGACAAAAATGAATAGGGACATGCATAGAAAATTTTTCAACACTAAAAAAATAAAATTATTTTATAATTTGTAAATAAAAATACGTGTTTTATAAAACTATTTCATTATAATAAATATAATTAATAAATAAATAATTTAATATAGTAATAAAAGTAAATTTTTTAACCTGTAAAATCAATTTATCAATTTTGTCTCAATTAAAAATATATCATATTAAGAAAAACTATTCTTCAAATGGAAATGATGAAATGAAAATTTTATTTATACAAAGGTATTACACAAAGTAACTAAGTATTAGTTATATAAACCCTTATAACACATGAATAGGACCTAATATTAAGGTGTGCAATGGTGATTGAATCTTGTAGCGGCTCGGACAACATTGCCCGAGTGGTGATTTCTATTTACTTGAACTTCTCTCATAAGCAATTCCCTCCAAACATAACATGTTGAAGTATAGCTTGGGATTAGTCCAAAGTGAAGCTGAATGATGAGACCTCCTTCCCATGCTCCAAAAAATGGGCTCTGTATGTAGCAAGTCTACTAGATGAGGCTATCGACTCTTCTTTCTACAATAATAACCATTATCATTTATAATCACTAATCTTAAAATTAATAGTATAGTTTACATTGGTCATATTTACCAACGGTCATATAATAGTCGAAACCCAACAATCTCATGTCAATTATACTCACTTAATTAATAAATTTATATAGTTTTGTTGAGTACAAAATTATATAACTTACATTTTCAAGAATGAATTATTTTCTCAAAAAGATCAGGTCGTTACACCTGAACTCATTAAGGAAACCTAAAATATGAACTTCTTGATTATTTAAATCCATAATTTCATAATATATGGAATAAAGACTCACATAATCCCCACCAATAAGGGTATCCAAGATGTGTTTCCCATGACCCAAATTTGCTCCATCATCAATCCCCTCTGTCGACTCCATGGATGGAACAACATCTCCAGGCCCTGCATAGTCAGGGTTAGTATCAGAACCTTCATCAGACTGTCAGAGATCCCTATCATCCCCTTCTAGGGAAACAATGGTTCCAAATTTGATTACTTCAAGGTCATCTGAGGTAGAAAATTTGTTTTTAATATCTTGATAAAAAGAAAGTCAAAAATGTCACATGAAAACTAATGGGGTGCATCTCACATTACCATAGACCTTTACCCTCTCTGTTAAAATGGAATTATACATGGCTATGTCTATTAATGATTCATCTATCATAATGAATAATTCATCATCATGATTCTATTCCTTCCTTGGGGTATCCTCCTTAACCCTTGAAGGACTAGTTTCAGATCCCTTAAGGGAATAAAGTGATGAAGATTCTATAAAATAAAATCTTGTTAAAAAGTGTATATCGAACAAATCATGATATTGAATAATAGAAAAATGACTTACTTTTATGTATGTGATAATCCAAATTCATTACCCTCTTATGATTCTTCTCTCGAGGTGGTGAATGCCTTAACTCAATCCTCTTTGAAATAGATACTTGAGGTGATAGTAAATGGATTCCAACCACCATATCCTCCATCACGGTCCTCTGACACAGGGATAGTTTCATAGATTCAAGGGCCTCACCTACTGGCTCAATGGGGGTTCCCATGGGCCCATACCTTGGAAACAAAAGTACCTCTTTTTGTACTCATTCTTCTCCTTCTCTTCTACTTCTCCTCTAAGAAATAAAATAAATCCCCTCAAGATTAATCATGGTGGATGAAAGAGTATAAAAGGTAAGGTATAAAAGAAAAATATATTAGTAGGTTTAAGGTAGATGTCTCATTTATAATCAGTATGACTATTTACCCCATCAACAAATTATTGATCCGGCATGTCAAACACTTTCTTTGTGACTAGGATCTAGTCATCAGTGGCATATGCTGAGGGATCTTTCTCTTGAAGATACCTCCCCACCTCAGCCAAATCAATTTTTGTGTGGATACCAGAGGGTTCTTTGATATCCCCAAATTTTGGTATATGAATACTAGTCTATATAAACACCCATACATCCCTAACATCGCAAGTTATGATTTTCCAATCATATATCACCAAGGGTCACGCGTAATTCGGCTCTAATGTGGATAGTTATGAGGGATTATTGAAATCTTTCAACGTGGAAGCCTCTTTAGACCTCTTTTCTCTCACCGAAAAATAGGGAAATAGAATATGAGTCTTTTCTTGATGGTTAATACCACGCCACCTTGGTGTAGAATGTGTAGTTTTTTCTACCCTATCATTCTTGGTGGTCTTTGATCGAGATCACATAACATTTTCTGGAGATTCAGCATCGTCTCCCCCAGTTTGAGCCTTTCTTCCACACATACCATCGACAATAGCTTTTGTGGACATGATCATGTAAATACCTTTCATCAATTTCCCCTGAGGGTATGAGGATATCCAAACCATGTCATACCCAGACTCCAGCCCTATTGATGCATCCAACAGAGGAAGCATGATTAAAATTTTGGAAAAATCCATGGCCATCAGGATCCCAAACTATCAAACTACCATTAGATGTTTCTTAAGACTAACATGCATATGGGGAAAGATTATTGACTATTGAATACATTTAAACTAATAAGAAAATCAATATATAGAATAATCCTCATAGATGATCTCATTTTCAATGTGAGCCACCATTATTTTGTCTCTAAATGCAATCATGTATAAACTTAGTTTGTAATTATCTTCCTTTTCATCATCGATAAACATCCCTATCAGTGGTATACCCTATGGAAAGAAGTTTAATTATCCTGATACCTTTATCATATTTTGTATGTCATGACACATTAGGTTAGGGGTTGGATTCCAGAGATATCCTGAACAAATGGATATAATTAGCTATCAGGTATTTTAATTAGGATTAGCATCGGATATGAATTGAAGTGTGGTGTAATATACTCCCAAAACAATTTAAATGGAAGTGAAATTATAAATGGGGTATTCCTATTGTATGTATGAAAACAAATGGTAAATTCTTTCCAGGATAGGGGAATCCAACCCTATCTACCTCCCCTATGCTAATTTGGCCATGGTAATAAAATTATATGGCCTCACACCACCATTGGATTCATAGACAGGAAGTAGATAAATTATTAGGCCCACAACGATGAACCCAGGTAGGAAATCCTTCATATCAACCATGGGATTGACCTTATGACCTTAATGGGTATACTGAAACTTCTCTAGTGTAGGCCATAATGTACTAGGATCATCCTGATTATCTATGGTGGGCATCATTTAGGGTGCCTTCAAGGGGGAACTTATCCTTCCTGTTCTATAGAAGCATTCATCCATGTTCTAGAATGGATGTCAGGCTTGGGGTGAGGATCCTTAGTACACAATTTTATTTCCAACTTGAAGATACCATGGCCTAAAAGATTTGTCATATCGGTATTGTCCCATGTTATCTTTAGTGGGAGGAACAAATCATAAATTTCCCCAAGAATGGGTTCCCTATAAATTCTATAGACATTCCACAGGCTAATACCAACCTCATCGTGCATAAAATGGAATGAATTTATTTGCATACTACATCATATTAGTAGCTTGGGAAGGATCTATGAGTTCATACAAATGTTAGTTTGCACTGCATAAAAATCCACCTAAATATATATTTCACGTAGATCCTTTTTGAATTCTATACAATTTTGGTGCACCCAGTACGCCCACATCCACTCGGTCCTAACTACCCCTTTAGAACAAAAATCTTAGCCCCCCTTCCAACCTTGCATTTGATCTATCTATGTATCATAGAATGTTGATTCAAAACAATAAGGCTTCTATTCTGGGATAGGTGGATTCATATTTGAAGTGAAGATACTATTATTCATGATATAACCAGTGGAAATCATTCTTTTCTTAATATAATTACTTTTTGAAGAAATTTTGGAAGAAGGGTAGATATTATGATTCCCAAACCAAGACATTGGGAACTAGCTCCATACCACAGGGAAACATGTTCCCCTCAAAATTTCATGCTCATATAAATTCAAGTAGTCACTCCATGGTTACTCACATTGGTATGGTGCGAGATAATTTGTAAGATTTGGTAAAGAGGCTCAACTACATCGAAGTAATCTAGCTTAATAGATTTGATCATCTTAGAAGAACGTGTAGCATCTTACTCAGTATAATTCATCAAATCATACATTGAAAACCTAAAATGTGTCATAAATTTTTCCCATCAAGTAAAAATATTTATTTAGAAAATTTAAATTTTTAACATCAAATAATTCAAAATTTTGGAAAAGGAAAGGAGTCATGCATGCCCTTGGACTAGGTGCCCCATGTAACCCCTTTGACCAAGATTCTGAAGAAATACCCTTGAATAGAAGCCTCACCTAGTCTCCTCGTCAAGGTTAATTCATGTAGCATCATCACCTAAGGGGTTGTACTACAATTGATCCTTCAAGAGACCTTTGTGAAGATATAAGTATGGAATGACTGAGAAAATAACCTACATGATGAGAGAAAATAACACAGACCTACAATTTGAGAAAAAAGACAAAGGGTCAAGAGGCATTTATAGATATTTTTGGCCTATGAAATAGACCAACATTGTGGGCTTGCGCACTAGAAATATACATTGGGCCTACGCCGCTGACCTGCGCGGTAGTCCTTTGTGATTTACCAACACCACCTTCATAATCTTTTCCATGTTCTACCTCAGGACTAGACCCTATTCTTTTGATCAGGTACAATCCAAAGTTGGGTCTTTTTTTAACACTATATGTCTTTAAGTATAGGTAAAATATTATTAATAGTAGCTCAAGACTTTTTAAGCAGTGAAGATCCCCAATAATAATCAAAGGGACTATCCCAAACTGGCCTACGCCCACTTTTTTATGCATCAAAATGCTTGTGTAGGCCCCCTGTGTGGAAATAAAAGGCAATCCACCCATGTGTAGGGTACCTGCACCAATAACCTATGCCTGAGACCTATACGGTAGACATCATTCAACCAGGGAATCCAATTTTCATATAAATAGGACCCTAGGGATCTTTGTTTGCATAACTGGAAAGTTGGAAGAAGCCCCAAGCTCTAATAGTGCAGCCCCATCACGTAGGTCTCCAAAAATCTCTCATGTAGCTCTCCAAAACTTTATAGAATGGATTATTAATGGAGGTAAGTGAGATTAAAGTCCCTTTAGGGTCTGAACACAAGACACCTACATGAGGACCCTTTCTCCCCTCATGGGAAACCACCTGAATGAGGAAACCATTCCTAATCAGGGACCTATGTGAGACTTATACAGTGACACCTAAGGATACACATGGTGCCTAGTATAAAGCCTCACCCAAGTTTTATTTCACAAGTGGTTTATTTCTCAAGGCATACCCAATTCATGTAGTCCTACACACCCTATATGAAGCACCTCCAGTTCCTCTCAGGCCCTACACAAGGCACTTTTCCCTATAAACCCGGACACATGTGAGCCCCACCTTAAATTAAATATTCAAGACACCAATGATAGTTTTCATCTTCCTTTTGATCCCTCACATTAAGGGGGAAATCTCAAACCTAAATAAATTCCTTTGGACCTACAAAACCCTAGTGAGGGTCATGCCAATGTTTCTCCAATTTGGATATGAATTTCTACAGTCATAGGTTTCCTACACTTGTCAAACCTAACAGTTAGGGTATTCAGGATTCATGTGGATGTACTTTACAACTTTCATGAGGAACCCATCCTTGGGTCAGTATCTGGGAACTCCTAGTCTTGGAAACTAGGGTTTGAACCATGTTATTCCCTATTATCCACTAAGACCTGAAACATCTGATTCTAGCTATGGAGGGTGAGAATCATTCTTGGTTTTCCATTAAAAATGGAATGAGACCCTCCTCTACCACTATAGAACCAATTTTAGGGTTTGTCCTTTCTTGTAGGAACTATTCTACTTCATTTATTCCTAAATCTATCTTGGTTACCAAAATATGAGGGGAGATGGGAATTTCAAGTTCTTTTCATTCTTCATTTGGGTCCAGGGTACAACAATGGGAGGGATGTGTTGTCACCCAAACCACTTCCATCATCATAAATGGGGTTATGTGGGGTTTTTTATCTTCTGATTCCTCTTGTTTCACACATTCAAGAATAAATCATCATGATTCAGGGGGTCTTAGAGTATAGCCATGATCACGACATCCATTCAATCAGATGCATATTTTGGAAGAGAATCTTGTTTTGAATACTCCTCTCACCTTCCTTTAGAGTGTCTCCATAGGCATGGGTCCTCAAGGCCACATATCCAATCTCAGGTAAATACAGATCATGTGGTTTCCCAGATCTTTTGTTTCCTATTTTATCTCACATCAAGCATGACTCACTTGGGCTTAGAGGTTGATGGTGGTCATGAAATCCACATGATCCCAAAACTTATGGGCATCTTATTCAAGATAAATCCCAAAACAAACCAATTTGAGGGCCTCCCACTCAGTATAAGAATTGAAATTCTTCAAGGAATCCTCCTCAGTAATAAGCCCCAAAATACATCCTTTGGACCTCCTCTTCAAATTGTAATCGCCAAACCAAACCCCCAAATCTACATGAGTCAAGTCACTTCTCATGGACCCCAAAATCATTCATCATGGCATCCTTTATAGGAGTGAACCCCAACATAATCCTATAAAAGGGCCACAATATCCTATGAGACAAGTCTAAGGGCCTCCATAGGCATAGGTCTATATAACCAAACTACATGGGATTTGATTCCCATCAAAATGGGATATGTAGGAATCCTCCTGGAGGTCCAAACCAAGAACCCCAAATCAAACCTAATCTCTATGGGCCACATATGCAAAAGATTCTTATTCAAACTAGGAATCCATATCCCCTCCAGGTTCCCCAGGCTACTTCAGTGTAAGTCAGGCACTGAATTTTTTCTTGGAATATTTCACCTATACATCATTATTGAACAATGTTAAACTAAATGGATTTGTCCTTATCACATGAATTTAAAATCTATGATGTTCCCTAATAAATGAAACCAAACTATGTGGTTTTTGATGCCTTTCACAAGGATACATAGGATTCTCATTCATGGGTCTAATCCCCTCATCAAAACAACTCATATCTCCATATATAAAGACACACTGCATATTGCCCGCAATGAGGCAAGAAAACCAGCATCTCCATAATAATGACCAAGGAATCTATAATTAGTACATAATAGGATACCATTGATTAAGAACCTCAGATACATATATATATATATATATATATATATATTGATAACGAACCTCAGATACATACAGAGGATTATAATCTCCATATATTGTAATAAATAATTGTTAACTCAAGGGTGAACCACATCATAATTGGTAATTAATGAATCATTCATGAATATATCTAAAATCTGTAAGAGAGACCAAATGTAGTAAATAATTCCCCCCAAAAGGGTTTTATGGTCCTAGCCTTCTATCCTCTTAGCCAATGTCAGTTCTTATGTATTGCTGGTTAAACACCACAACAGTCACCTCCCTTTAAAAGAAGATACTTCAAGGATATAGGATCAGTGGGTGTTTCTGGTTCCATGAACAAAACCCATTGGAAACTATTCGAAAATCATTAGACCAACATGAATTATTGTTTAAAATTTAACTCCCTACAATAAATCATCTTGAAGAAATGTTTTCATTGTAAATAGTTCCTAATAAAAATCTCAACTAAAATACATCATATGATCCTTAGTTTCAATAATGATACTTAATAAAACCTCACCTACCATACTGGAAATGGTTCAAAAGCCACATGATAGATAACATCACATCAAATTATGCTAACCATGGTGGAAATCAAATCAAACTGTAAATTTGAAAATCAAAACATTAATTTTCTACCCCTGGATACTTGGTATGTCCCCCATGCATGGGCCTGCAGACACCAAAACATGCGCTCTATATTGAGTTCTGAATACGTCATAGTATCCTGTATATCATATCCCAAATAGTAAGACTAAAAAGTAAAAGAAAATAATTTGATACCATTATTATACAGTGGAGTATTCCTACCCAATCCAAGATAAGAAAACTACTTTGATACCATTTACAGATCCCTAGCCCAAATTTCACTTTAAATGATGTTATGGGCTAGTTGAATGTTGGACCATAAGCACACATCCCCATATGCCAAGGATTATGACTAGAATCTTGGGTTTAAAAGGGTAATTGTGTGGATATTATACCATCATATGGAGTTAATAATAATGTTCTATTAAATGCAATAGTGAAAAAAGACTATAACACAATTGAAGAAAATATAAGTCATCATAAGAAGAATAATAAATAAGCCTAAAGGGAAATAATACCACATGTAGACAACATTCCATAATATGTCGTATACTATAATAGAGAAACAAGGCGGACTATGGCTAACCTTCAGTACATACATATATAAGCATGTCGAACAAAAGGAAACTCAAAAGTAAACATTAGTAGATTCAAGAACCTCCAAGGTCCCTTTCCATCCATCCTAGAAAAAAGGTCCAACATGACCAATAAGGTCTGACTCCTGAGCTCGGTTTCTTACCTGACCATAGAGACATAAATTCTACATGCTTCTTGAAGGGACCTTATAGGGTGTAAGAATAAATCTTAGTAGGCCACCATGAATGTGTTCTTATGTTACAACCATGATAAATATGTTTTCCTAAATATATAATAAAAAGGCACCACATGAACATTTAAAAAATAACCCACTTCTCTTGTTCTTAGTAGTCACAAGGAAGGAGTCACCTACTTTGGTCGTTGAGAATAAGTTTGAACAGGTGTCCTATGTTATACATATTTCATAAAAACATTTATATATATATAACTGTAGTGTCAAGGATCCATGACATAAATCCCAAGAAATACCTGGAAAAAAATTAATCCCATGTGAACCCTCAGGTTCTACCTCCAATCAAATCACTGGTAGCTCATGCCCACCATCATGTAACTAGTTTCCAAATGACATTCTCAATCAAGTACCTGGTCCCTTAGACCTCAAATCTAGATTCTCCATCGGCTTTAAGCCTAATGTCTCAAGTCACAGTGATATATTTCCTCCATGTAAAAATCATTTTCATATCAATATATAACATCCTGATGTATGGTTATATAAGTCGTCTCAAGTCCCGACCCACTGGTATCAAGTGTCACAGCGAGCCTCATCCCATAACTGATGGTCTCATCACTATAAACTAATGGCCCATAACCATCAATGTGAATTTATAGGGTGAGAACACAAAAATTTAAATGGATGGTCAACAACATCATCTAAGATGCATAGTATATGGGGGCCTCCACCCACATGAGTTGTCAACACAACCTCGATCTAAGTCCAATATATTTTCACATGAATCCAATAGGGCTTCTTCCAAAAAATGATGAGCAGAATTCACCCATAAAGTACCTAGGCCACATCATCTACCACCTCATGCCCCTACGACCGTGTCCCTAAATCATGAAAATCATCACCATCTCAACCTATGAGATCCAATCCCTCAACCTGACTATCACATTGCCTCAATCTGATGACCATGTTTCCCAACCCGGTGATTAACATCACCCTGATTATCCAATTCCAAGCCCATATTAACAAACAACTTCACCTCAATCTTGTTGATCGACATCACCTCAATCCTTGGGCCAAGCCCATAAAATTCCCAAAAAACCAAGAAATTAAATATAAAAAATTCAATTTAATTTAATTCATGCACCCAACCTATGATATCCAAGGTAGTCCAAGCTCTTTACCTGGTTTGTCCATTCTTTCTATAGTAGGAGAATTCCCATAGACGACTCACATCATTAATTTAAAAATTTTAAGGATAAGGAATTCAATAATTTGGGTCACTGTCAGTCAAATAACATGGCGCATATATATTGAACCCTTGAAGAAACCACAAAACCATGGGGAAATCTAGGAACCACCTACCATGTACACATAGGTCTATGCTCGTTCGATATCAGCCTCTAACTCAAGATGAAATTAGAGAAATTTGAATTTTATATGAACACCTTGAAAATAGGGTAAAAATGATCACAGAGATTTAGAAAACTATATGAAAAGCTAAAATATTAAAAGAGGTTAAAAGATTGAAAATATTACCTAGATGAATATGTAGCCAGCAACAGATCCAAGATCGGATCTCAGATCAAAAAGTAAGGCCATATTCTTGGTGGAGAAAAAATTGGGAGAATCGCATACTGCATGTGGATGTAGTGGGAGTAAAGGGAGGATAAATTTGATAAAGGGAATCATTTCACACACTTTAATTACCCACATGGTTTGGTAGTATGGTTTTTATAACCATTCACCATGTGTGTGGTTCCCTCTACCTAAGAAGCACACCTGCACGAGCTAGATACATAGTGTGTCAAATAATTCACCGACCATTAAAAATCCCTTTATTAAAAACTGTAGAGGTTATTTCATACCTATACTCCCATGATCGTACAGTTTGAAAAACTATGCTAGTTCATCAAATTGGCCACACAGTTTCTCCTATGTGTCCATACAATATGTCCAAACCATGCGCCTCTATTTGTGCATTTCTAAAAATAATTTTTTTGAACTCACCACATCTCAAACCCCAAGAAACATGTTAGGCCTTAAACTCTATCTAAAAAAATATATTGAATCAAATAAAATACTATAATTAGGTTTTCAAGAAAAATAAAATAATACTCCCACTCACCAAACACAAAAATTTCAAAGGGGTTGGGGATTTTTGGCCTTCTCAAAAACCCAAGACGTTATAGGTAGAAAACCCAAATTAAATTACTTTAGTGTTTCTTACTGTAAATTTTATATTCTTAATGATAAATATAATCTGAAACAATTCACCAAAAATTAATGAAAGAATTTTCCTTGGTTATTCAACCACTTCTAATGATTATAGGGTCTTTAATTAAAAATATAAGGTTGTCAAAGAAACTATTCATGTAACATTGAATGAGATTTATCCATATAAACCCAAACCTACTTTATAAAATCTTGTGTATGATATTTAAAATTTTAATATCAATAATATCTCTAAATCTTCTAATCTTTATACTGATTTACCAAAAAAATTACCTGGATGCAATTATAATTTTATTTCTAAAACTAAAGAATAAAATGAAGTACCAAGTACTACTATTCTTAGAACTATTAGAACCCTTAAAGAACACCCTTTAGATGCTATAGATAGATACGAAGATTGTGGAATTCAAACTAGAGCCTCACTAAGAAACCATGTTGAACATAAATCTTTCATGGAATAGCTTGAACCTAAGAACATCAATGAATAAATCAATGATAAACATTGGGTAATAGCAATGAATGAAGAATTAAATCATATGGAAAGGAATAAATTCTAGGAATCAGTATATATACCTAAAGACTACATAGCTATTGGAACTAAGTGGGTGTATAGAAATGTGATTTATGAGTCTAGAGAAATCCTTAGAAACAATGCTAGATTATTTCCACAAGGATATAGTTGAGAATAAGGTATCAACTATAAAGAAACATTTTCCCTAGTATCTAGACTTTAGAATTTAAGAATATTGCTTTCGTATACTGCACATTTTAATTTCAAACTATATCGAATGGATGTAAAGTGTTCATTATTAAATAGATATATTATTGAGGATTTATTTTTTGAACAAACTAATAGATTAAAAACCCCTCATTTCCCAAATAGTTTTTTTAATTAAAAAAAGAATTTTATGATTTAAAACAATCTCTTAGTGATTGGTATGATATGATCATCATTTTTATTATTTCAAATGGTTTGATAAATGTTTTTGATGAACCTAATTTATTTATAAAGGGAATTTTAGAGGATGTTTTAGTACATCAAATATATGTAGATGATATAATTTGTAGGTCATCCAAAAATATATCGTTTGTAGAATTTTACAAAATCATGAATAAATAATTGGAAATGTGTTTAATAGGTGAATTAAAATAATTTATTGTATTTGATATTTTTCAAAATAAATAAAAATTGATTTAAATCAAATAAAATACAAAAAAGATCAATTTTTTTGACTTGTAAATCACTAAAAGTAGTTATACTATAATTAGTATAAGTTAAAAGATTCAACTTGATGGAACTAGAAAGTTAGTAAATAAAACTTCTTATAGAGTTATTATTTGATGTTTATTATAATTAACTAATAGTCAACCTAATATTATATTCATTGTGTTCATGTTGTTATAAAAACCCTAAATAATATCAATTAAATGTTTTTAAAATTATTTATAAATACCTCAAGAATACTACCAATTCTAGATTTTTTTACCCTAAAGGACATGAATTTGAATTAGTTAATTATTCAGATGCTGATTTTGGTAGTTGTAAGTTAGATACAAAGATCACCTCCTAAACATGTCATCTTTTGGGAAATTATTTAGTTTCATGTAATAGTAAGAAATAGAATTCTATTACATTATCTATTGTTGAAGCTGAGTATATATCAATAGTTAATAGTTTTAATCAAATTATATGAATGAAGAATACATTATTGGAGTTTTTATATCAATTAAGACATGTCCTTATAAATTAATACAATTAAAGTGTTATAAACATTTCTGAAAATCATGTATCTCATTCAAGGAAAAAACATATTGATATAAGACATCACTTTTTGAGATACCTTTTCTAAACGGTGATATAAATCGTAAATTCATTTGTACTAAACATCACATTTCTGAAATATTTAACAAGACATTGAATTTTGAGTGAATGAATTATCTAAAACATGTATTAGGTATGATTATATTTGTTTAAAAGTTTTTCTTAATTATTTTAATATTTTTTTAAACCTTCTTTTCAATATTTTTAATAGATATATACAATTTATTATTATATAGTGTGTTCACATAAGTTATTTTATTTTAAAATATATTATATAGATTTAAAACATATTAAATACTTATTACTATTTATCATGTGTTACAATACATTTAAATCCAAAAATAATTCAAAAATTTAATTATAAATTCAATCAGCACACATCATTCTAACCTGAACCAAACCCTCTTTTGAACCATATTTCTCGAACATTTTTTTCTTTGAATCCCCAGTTTCTTAGATAAAACATATTAGTATTATTAGTTTAAATAAATATACCTTTCAAATATAATTCTCTAGAATCTTTATAAAAGGAAAATTTTAGGTTTGGTCAAATCAAGAAAGATTCTAAAGTCGCATCACCTTTATCGTGAAGTAGTGTATGAGAGAGAAGTCAATATTGAGTGGTTAAGAACTAGTTTATCCTTGGTATAGAGAGTTTTTATTAATCAAAATTGTACTAGTTGGTTCTTAGATGAAATTATTCCCTACTATTCATTCATTATAAAATATTTCTACAAGAATATGCTATTTGGAGACAAATATCAGGAGGATGTCATTAGGGCAGTTTTCGATGGAAAAGAGTGTAAGGTCACTTCATAATTTTAGGTTAATTATCTATGTGTCATGTATCTTAGTGAGTTTGTTGACTATCTTGTTTTGTGCTATGTGAACCATACCCATTTTGATATTGGTAATGAAATTGAAGAGTTGAAAATGATAGAAGAAAATAGAGACCAGTTTTTAATGAGCTTAATGTATAATGGAGGTTGTTGAAAATCAATCATCACACTATCTTCCCTATGAAAGAAAATTTTTTATCTTTAAGGTGTAATGATTTTGTTTTATATGACTAATGATTCATGGTATTTAGATAATCGTACCTTGTTTCATGATAGGTAATATGGAAGATTTAACCAAAGCATCTTCAATGTTTAACACTCTTTTATACCGAAATTTTATTTCTATTTTTCTAGAACAAAAAAGATTGGTCCCTATGGGGGTTGAAAGAATAGTGTATCCCAATGGTTTATATTTTATTTATACCACCTAAAAATTATTAATACCATTTGGAATCCTTATAAAATGATATATATCATTTATTAGGAGATACTATGAGAAATTTAATCCAATGTCTCAATCTTGTAGGCCAACCAATATCATTTATCCCAGTTTGAAACTAGATGATATAGTTGATGATGGTTACTCCTCTGATGAAGATGAATCTCAATAACCTATTGAAATGGAAGAGGAATATAGAAAGATCTTTTGAGACGATATTTTTTGGAGATCTTGTTCATGATTTTCCATATCCTTCTATAATTCCAGTTGAAGATGCATAATAGCCTGAAATGCCATAGTTGGTTGAATTGGTAGGAGAAGGATATAGAACTCCTGATAAGGAGAGAGTTACTAGATCTATTATATTAGTACCTTCTCTCACTAATTAATAAAGTGATAAGGATATGGGTCATATATTTGAGAGTCTGCCAATGTTTGATATAGGGGATCTCGTATCTTTGATTCATCACCTTCTAGTGAATAAACCCCTCTAGATAATCTATTATTTGATATGTATGTATCTACTCCTATAGAATTCAATGGTAAGAATTATAAAGAGGATGATAAAGATTATAATAAGGTTAATAAGATTAATGTGGATGGTAAGGGTGATGGTGATGATAATCCTCTAAATCCAAAAGGTCATTCTATTGATCTTGTTTTAAGGGAAGAAGAATATGTTGTGCCAAAGCTTGATTCTACTATTATTTTTGAAAGACCAGTAAGAATTCAGTCTTATGATTATATCTTGAAGATTGTGGATAGTTATCTATCTCTCCATCTACCTCTCTATATCCCTATCTTGGATATGATAAAGGGAATCTCCAAGGGGGGATATGTATAAGAAAAGAGGATGAGGAGAAAATAAAATGTAAAATAAAAAAAAGTATGAAAAAGGAATAAGAGAATAAAAAAAAAGGGTTTAGCCCGTCGCCCACCACAAGATTATGCCTCGACTATAAAAAACCTACTATTCTAAACTCAAACAAAATGCCATAATATTATACAATGATCCATTAAAAGGAAATCACTAAATGAAATTGTGAAAATAAATTAATATTTAGTTAATTAAATATTAAATATTTTACCAAATTTTGAACGACTCAAAATTTCACAAAAAAATATCCTAGTCTAAGCACCATATTTTGAGACCAATGGATTAGTCATAATAATTATCTAATATATTCTTCTAGAGTAAATTGAAATTTTTTACCTCACAATAATTCAAAAGAAAAAAATCAAATTTATATTCATTTCCAAAAACTAGGAAAACAAGGGTTGTTTCAGGCCTAAGATATAAACATATATTAATAGAAAAAAGAGATAAATCCTTTCTTTCATTATCTATTAATGCAATATCACTAGTGACACACCCAATGTATCATACTTCTTCATGATAATATGTCATCATGGTTTTCATCAATACATCAAGGAAACTTGTCTTATGGTATTTATTAATGAAAATATTAAAGTCTAAGGATCAAAACAATCTTATATAGATAGGAAAATCCAATGAGATAGATAAATGTGGATTTTCTATTGGCGGGTCATGTTCTAATAATCTCATGCTATAGAAATTTTCAATGGCACACAGTGTAAGAAAGTGACTCAAATTCCTATGAGTCTCCACCCCAGATATCATATATACTTTTCGTACTATAAAATGATATCATCTAGATACATAACCAATATATTTAATAATACTATCATGGTACCTCTAGGTTCTCATCACAGTGGGGAACTTCTATAATCTTTCATTGTGATAGATATTCTTTGGACATTATCACATACTATTTCATGGAGAGGAACAATCATTATGTGATAAGAAACTTAATTAATATTCATGATAATGAATACATGTAATAATCAAGTACTTACAAGTTGGTTCTGGGGAACCAACTCAAACTGAATCCCACTTGAACTAGAGACAATTTTTAACAAACTTCAGTCACTAACTCTCACATGTTACTCATTCCTCTAATGATATAGATCCTTTTTCAAGGATTGTTCCACATTTTCCTTTATGGATACTTTACTCACTGCAACTTCACCTCATTGAGAAAAATCCCTCAATAGATGAAACTTATAAATTATATGCTTTACCCTTTAATGTGGACTTGGATATTTGGAAAGTGCCACTATTGTGGTGTTATCATAGTAAATTTTGATAGGGTCTTGACTGCTTGGAACCACACAAAGATCTTGTCAAATGTTATGAATTAAAACCTCTTTTTGATATATCAGAAGCCATAATATATTTGGGATCCTCTATAGAATTAGAAATAATTTGATTTTTTGAACTCTTAAAGCACACAACTCATCCATTGAGACTGAAGGAATATCCTTACTGTGACATTAGATCATTATTATCTATCTAAAAGATAGAATCTATATAAACCCTAATGGTTATCTATTCATCTCCAACATATACAATGAACATATCCTTAGTTTTCCTCAGATACTTAAGGATAGTTTTAATAGTTGTCCAATGTTTTTTACCTAGACCAGCTTGATATCTGCCAACCATAGTAAATCATAGGAAACATTAATCCTTTAACATAACATGGAATATATAATAGATCATGTCATAGAATCATATGGTATCTTACATATTTTCTATATTTCCTTCTCTAACACATTTTTTTGGAAAGATGTATTCCATGTGAAACTTGAACCATCCACCACTTAGATATTTCAATACTAAACCTCTCAAATATCTGGTCAATGTATATACTTTAAATTAGTCTTATAAGCCTCTTTGATCTATCACATATGATCTTGATCTCTAGAATATAGGTTGTTTCACCTAATTCCTTCAGGGATAAGCATTTTCTCAATATTTAATTAACCTCTTATAAGGATATTTCCTTATTTCCAATTAGTAATATGTCATAAATATACACTGTTAAGAAAATGAATGTACTCCTACTAACCCACTTGAAAAAACTTGGCACACATTCTCTCTTAGTGAAACCAAATTATTTTATAGCTTCATTAAAATGAATGTTTCTTGATTTGGATGGATAATTTAATATATAAATGGATATATATAACTTTCATACCCTTTTGGAATTATCTAGAGTCCCAAACCCTTCTAGATGTATCATATACTAAAGGTTTTTACTAAGGAAAATAGTTTTTACATCCATCTTCAAAATATCATAATCATGGTAAGCTATTATGGAAAATAGAATTCTAGTGGAATTAATCATAGAAACTAGAGAAAAGGATTCCTCATAGTCTATTCCCCAATATTTCCTAAACCCTTTATCCACTAGTCATGCTTTATAGGTACTAAACTAACCTTCCATGTCCAGTTTCTCATGAATACCCATTTTTACCCAATGTATTTTACTTCACATGGAGGATAGAACAAAACCCACACACTATTTTGGTACATGGAATCCATCTCAGAGTTCATTTTTTCTTTCCATTTTACTAATTCTGAGTACTCTACTACCACCTTTTATGATAGAGGGTCATTATTTTTAATCGATAATGATTATCCATCTTCTATGAATAGAAAACCATATACTTATGGTTCTCTAACCTCTATGGTGCTTCTTGTAGTATGTATATTTTAGGAGCTATATCTTCCATAATGACCTATGGAATATTTTCTATAGTTCTCAAATAGGATTGAGACCACTGAGAGGGGGTGTTAATTAGGGTTTCCTTTTTATTTTATAAAAAGGTTACATAACTTATTAAGTAAAATTTATTAACCTCTAAAGCTTGTAAAATTTATGATCCACTTAAATATGACTTCTCAAACTCACCCTTTATATGAAAAAATATAAAGAGAAGTAAACACATGATATTTACAAGGTTCTGTATAAATACCTATTCGTTTCTATGTTGGATAGTCCCATAAATATGGATTCTTTCAATATCTTCTTTCCAGAATACAAAGGAATAAGCACAAAACAATTCTACAATACTATTAGAAACTTTTTTACTATAGTTAGTTATACCCCCCAACTATCCTTTTTTTATCCACTTCATCAAAAAGTAATATTAATCAACCTTTACCTGCGTACAATCTTCAAGAACTTTAAAAATTCTCAAAGGAACTTGTTATTCTTGAAAAATTCTCCAAAACTCTATCTTAAAAACTTCCTCAACAAAATTCAGTCTGATATGCCTTAGTCCAGTAACTTCTATATGATGGTCTCCATCCAATTCCCCTCAGTCCAATTATATTTATTCTCTTACTTATTTAATTGAGTAAAAACTCAATTCGAAGCTCGTGATTCTTCCATCCAATGGAACTCGGTCTGATGAACCTTTCTCTAATGGATGTCACTCTGATGGGCTCACTCTGATGTACTTGCTCTGATGAAATTTTGTTCATTGGAACTTGCTCCAATGATCATATTCAACCTCACCCTGGTATATCTTCCTTAGAATTAACCTAAAACAAATAGTTTGATTGGAATCTCAATACCTATTCCACAATTTTCTGAGCCCTAGTGCATGTGAACTGTTCAAAACTCTTATAAAGTGTGAATGTAATATTATCCTATTTATAGGCACCCCAGAATGGAAAAGGTATGAAAATTAACTCCTTTTCCTACTCAATGAAATTCACAATTCCCATATTTCTCATTTTGTTAAGTCTTCATCTTTGACTTCTTCAACTCTTCTCAACAGTTTTTGTAGATTATCTAAACTTCTAAAATATATTCAAATATTCATACTTATTCAAGTTTATAAATAATTCTTCAGTCATATTCTTCAGTCTGATTTTTCATTATGATGAAAACATATAAAAAACTAAAGCCTTCTCATTATGATAACCTCTTAAAAGATCTAAAATTATTCTCATACATATGATCAGTACCAACTAAAAAACACTTGTTAAGACATTGTGATAATTCTATAGAATTAAAAATCTATTTTAAATGTAATTTGGAAGTGTGCACATTTTTTAAATATTATCAAAATATTTTTCCTTTTCCTCAATTCTTTATACCGATTATCCTATGTCTGATAAAGTTATACATCTGATAAATTTATTAGTGTCATTATGCCTCTAATGAATTGGTATCTTCTCCACACCAATTAACATTTTCAGTTCCAGTATGATGAGTTCGTATATATTCTTGAGAAACAATCAATACTTTTGTTCTTAATCTATTAACCCAATATGAATAAAATTCAGCATAATGATAATGGTTGACTGCATTAATTATCATCATCTGGTTGATCTGTCTCTATTCTCATCTCTTTCATCTATTTTAACAACTTAACCACATAATTATACCTCCAATAGAACTATGTATCTGATGTATTAAATATATCAACAAGTTAAATAATGAATCATTGTCAGAATTCGTTATGAAGGATCAGTGTCAGTAGTGAATTCTATACTATAGAAACATCAATATTTTAGCCTTCTGATATTGTCACACTGATGATTCTCATACTGATGATCTACATCCTTTTTTGTCTGTTGTGCCTCACACTGATGAGCAGCAACCAGAATACTTTATATTGTAGTCTACTCTCTTTCGAAAACACCATCTTGTATCATGACTTATTCATGAATTATGATAACTCTATGATCAAAAAAGAAATATTAGATTTAATCATTCAAAATTCTATTACTTCCCAACATTTCAGTCTCACTCAATGTCTTCTGAGACTAGTTCTTATTAAGATTGATTCCCAATAGTCACTAAGATTTGATCAAACTCTCCTTCTGATTTCCTAAATCTATTGACTCATGTCGATGGCCTGAGTCTAATTTTCAATCTGGTAGGGTATGTTCGGAAACCAAAACTCCACCATTTCTCATCTTTGGCCATATATCATCTATTAACAACAAATACAACAAAAAATAAATTTTGTCCTAACAGTCTCACCCTTTGTGTTTTCTGTTAATACCACTTGTAGTTTTCTTTTCTCACTTTTTATTCTCCCCGTTCCTTTATTTATTCCCCTAGTTATTATCACCCCTTTCCTTTTCTCCCCCTCTTTTTGAAAATCAATTTCAGAGGGGCCATCATGATAAGTTCCCCCCTTATTGAAAAATGATCTCATTATCAAGGGTCTGAACTTTTCCTCTCAAAATCTTGAAACTCATGTTCATGAGAACATAAGTATCACATGAGTTTATTAATAATTAGCCTTTAATTAAACAACTCTAAGTCTACATGGGAACACCGGATATACAAAACAAGCGTGTGTAATCAAGGTTATCAATGTTTTCTATAATGAAAATTTAATGTAATACATTGACATGCTTTTTTAGCATTATCATTTATATGGAAATTATAGATAATATTTTTTAAGATATAAATAACTTGTATCTATATCTACAAAAAATATTATAAAGTTTATGTGTATAAACAAAACATTCAGAACTCATCTTTTGTAACTTAATTACATTATGTTTGAAAGAGAAGTAAGTGACTCACTAATATCATCTTCATTATTTAAACTCCTTCAATTACTTATAAGTTAGTACAAATACACAAATGTTTTTGGGAAAAAATTGTGAGCTCAATAGTTCCTAAGAACAACTTTCAGACTAAGATTCTTCTCTTTATCTTGACTTTTTCTTCTACTTATATTTTTAATTAGATGTATTTTCTTTCTTCTATTCATCCTTCTCAGATTTTGTAATAAGTTTCTTTTCAACTATATATTAATATGATAAGGATGTTAACTTATTTTCTTCTTTATTAACCTTTTTTTATAGTGAGTCTATAAAAACTATTTTATTGCATCTTTTTAGGTTGTTAAGATAATCATACAAATCTTAGTGACATTCTCTTATTTCTCACACCTTTGTCAACTTCTCAAAGTTTTTAAATCACCATTTGTTGAAAAACAAATATCAATTTTTTTCTCAAATTTAGAAAACATATTATTTCCCTTTGATTTAGTTGATATTTGTGCTTCTTATAACATTCTTTTAATGGAAACTTTCTCTATCAAAATAACAAATCATTCTTTATTTTCGTTCTCAATGTGTTTACTTTTCTCAATTTTATTAAAATACTATGCTTTCTTCATCTTCTGAGTTTCCCTTTTTGGTTCCATATAATTTTTAGGAACATTTTATATTCTTTTCTCATAATATCTTCCCATTGATTCATGCATATTTCTTGGTAAATACATATTATACCATCATGAATAATCTCACTGTCTGAAAACTGCACAACACTAACAGTGACCTCTGAATCTTAATTTTTTGGACAGATAATGAATTTCTTCCAGAACATTGTTGTTGTTGTTTATTCATAAATTTTGGGCCACTTTTCTCAGTAGTATATATTATTGAAGAATTCATATCTTTCTTGGTGAAATATTTTTTCCACAAAACATCTTTTGTAAACCTTTCTTTTCACTTTCTTTAGAAGTTTCACCATTAATATTATCTTTAATAATGAATTTTTATCTCATATTTCTTATCTAACATTTTTTGTAATAAATACTGATTGTGTTTTAAATAATGAATTTTATTTCTCAGCAACAGTTACTTTTATAACCTCTATCATCTTTTCAGTTTCAGCTATCTTTAACTTTTTTTGCTTATTTTCTTCAACAAGTGAAGATTATTTCATTTTTTTTCTCATTACCAACTGATATTTCTTCATATATTTTTATTTTTCTTTCAAGATCACCAATATTTATATTCTAATATCTAATAAAATTGATATTTTTCTCCTATTTCTTCATCTAATCATCATTATCAAAGGATATATATTTAACATACTTCTACAACTTCTTTCGTTCTTTCTTGAGTTGGGTATACTGCTCAATTTCTTTTTCCAAATTTGTTTGAATAATATATTCCATTTCTGTAATATCATCACCATCATCATCCTTATATGAATAATTAATTCCATTTTTAAGATGATCAATAATGTTGATTTGGTGAACTGATTTATCACCATATGAGGAATCATGCATCTTTCTTCTTCTAAGTTAAATTTTTGTCTTCTTATCGTAGGGAAATATTTCCATATGCTTCTTCCACTTTTGTTTCTAAGATTTATTTTCATCCTATTCATACTCATACTATTCAATTTTTTTCCTTG
Organism: Viscum album; assembly: GCA_963277665.1. Lineage (NCBI taxonomy): Eukaryota > Viridiplantae > Streptophyta > Magnoliopsida > Santalales > Viscaceae > Viscum > Viscum album. The sequence goes on from OY728161.1 coordinate 1,721,966,953, forward strand.
GTAAATTCTATAAAAATGTCCTTTCACTTTATAATTCCAACATTTGAGAGTTTGTCTTTTCCATTTTCCCTCATTGTATTTTTTTGAAAGGAGAGAAAAAATTGTTTTGAAATATTTTTCTTCTTCTTATACCTCTTAATCACTTGATTCTTCTTCAAATTATCTATCTTTATTTTTCCTTTTTAAAAAATATTTTAAATCCATTTATCAACCATATTTTTTCTTGAAATTAAGTGTTTTCGCATTTCATATACCATAAGGATATTCTAATGTTCATCCAAGTATAAATCTTCATGATATTATAATGCAAATTTTTTTTATAAAATCTATTTAGAAATTTTCTCATATGTTTCTTAATAATTATATAATCTTCAAAATTCTCACTAAAACTTCTGATGTTACCTGTAATCATGTTTACCCTTGTAATTTAACTATTAATACTTTTATCATCACTTATTTTAAAATCCTAAAATATACTTCTCCAAATTTTTAACTTGGATTCTTTGACTTTCTCATTCCCTTCATTGCTACTTCTCAATTAATCCCACATTTTCTTATATATTGGAAACCCCAAAATCATTTCATAAACATCATCAGTGAGATCCATCAATAAATAATTTTGGGGTTTTCCATCAGTTTCTATACTTATCTTAACAGAATATATCAAAATATTTTCATTGATGGGGGGAATTCCTATTATTGACGCATCTTTAACTTCAAGGATAAGTGAAAGAAGATAAAGTAACATCTTATTATTAAAATTTTAATAGTTCTTTCCATTAAAAATAGGAACACCTTTATTTTTCATTTAATTGAAATTCCACATTATCATATAAGGATATTCAAGAAGGAACCATTCTAATACTAATTTATTTCCCAAATAGGATTGAGACCACTGATAAGGGGTGTATTAGTGGTTCCTTTTTATTTAATAATAAAGTTTCTTAACTTCTTAGGTAAACATTATTAACCTCTTAAGCCTATTAAAGTTATGATCCACTCAAATATAACTTCTCAACCTCACCCTTCATATGAATCAAATATAAAGAGAAGGAAACACACAATATTTACAAGTAGTCAAAAATTATATAATCCTAGTAGAAAATTTCCTACTATAGTTGGTTATAACCCCCATCTATTCTTTTCATATCCACTTCCCTGTTTTTGTTTATAAACCCTATAAAAATAATCAATCCTTTTTTTTCATCTAGTAAGTACCCACAGTAATAATCATTACTTTAATTATTCTCTTCTGATCCACCTCATAAAGACTTCACTTCCTCCATAGGTAAGGTAAATTGACCATTACATGTGTAAAATCTTCAATAACTTCAAAATTTCTATTAGGAACTTGTTGATATTGAAACATTATTAAGAAAAATTTTCCAGAAAACATCCTCCGCTAAAGTCAGTTTGATCTACCTCGGTTCGGTAACCACTGTCTGATGGTCTCTATTTGATTGGCCTTAGTAACATTTTCTATTTTCCCTTCCTCCTTCAATTGAGTAGAAACTCAATTAAAAGGTCATGATTCCTCTTTTCTATAAAAATTAGTTTGATGAACATTGTTATGAAGGATGTCGCTCTGATGGGCTCGCTCCTGTAAACTTGATCGGATGAAATTTCATATGTTGTAACTTGTGTTGATGATCATATTGAAACTCACTCTGATGAATCATCCTTAGCTTCAACCTGAAAGAAATAGTTTTATCATAATCTCAATAATTTTTCCAAAATTTTTGGATCTCTAGCACATATGAACAGTTCAACACTCTTATAAAGTATAAATGTATTTTACTCCTATTTACGGGCACCCCAAAATAGAAAATGTGGGAAAATGAATTCCTTTTTCTATTCAATGAAATTCAAAATTCCAAGATTTCCTATTCATTTACATCCACATATTTACTTCTTAAAATATTTTCAATACTTCTAGGAGATTTTTGAATATATACTCAAATCTTTAAAATTATTTGATTTTAAAAATATTTATTTTGTCATATTCTTCGGTCTCATTTTTCTTTATGATGAAAACATACGCAAAACTATGAAATTCTCATTATGATGACCTATTGAAAACACTAAAATTACTCTCATATATAATCCTGGTACCTACTGAAGAAAACTTGTTAAAACATTGATATAATTCTATAGCATTAAAAATATAATTCAAAAAAACTTTGGCACTTTGTGCATATCAAAATTATAATCAAATTATTTCTCATTTTCCTCAATTCCTTAGACCGATGACCAGTATCTGATGAAGTTTAGTATCTGATGAATTTATCAAAGCCATCATGCATCTAATGGATCATTTTTTTTCTTCACTTTGATGAATATTTTCAGTGCCATTCCATTTGTAATGTATATTTTCTTGGGAAATAATCATTACATTTTTTATTTTTATCTTTAACCAATCGAAATACAATTCAACTTGAGGGAAATGGTTGACAAGATTTTTGATCATCATATATTTTATCAGTCTCTGTTCTCATATTTTTCATCAATATCAACAACTTAACCACTCAATTATACCTCTAATAGAACTCTGTATCTGATGTCTTAAAGATATCAAAAATTTATAAAATGAATCAGTGATAGAATTCATTATGGCGGATCATTGTTAATAATGATTTATTTAATTCAGAAAGATCAATCTTCCATACTTCTAATATTATCACATTGATGGTTATAAAATCAATTATCTACATCCTTATATGTTTTTTTGCCTCACAACAATGAGTATCACCCAGAATAATTTACATTTTATTATCCTATCTTCCACAAACATCTTATTTTATCATGACTTCTTCATGATTTATGATAACTCTATGATCAAAAAAGAATCAGAAGATTTAATACTTGTAAGTTCTATTAATTCCCAATATTTTGGTATCACCCATCATTTTCTGATATATATTATTCTTAAGACAAATTCTTAGTAGTCTCTAACATTTCATCATACTCTCATTCTAATTTTATAGATCTATTGACTCATGCTGATGGGCTAAGTCTGATTGTCAGTCTAGTGGGGTGTGTCCAGAAACCAAAAATCTACCTTTTCTAAACTTCGACCATATATCATTTATTAACAATAAATACAACAAAAACACAATTGGGGACTAATATTTTCCCATACCATCTCTTTTTTATCTTTAGTATTAACTTCTATAAGTCAATATTAGTCCCAATATCCTTCTTAATAATGTGTTCCTAATCAAGGAATAAAAATTTTATATGAACTATATCCTTTTTATCTTAGGTTTCATATAGGTATTATCCCCTCATTTACTTAGGGTAACTTATAATGATACACTTCATGCCTTGGGATATTAGTTTGTTTCTTGAGATATCCTTAACAAACACCCCACACCCCCATGAATGAGTATAGGAAAAAAGGGTTTCTTTCCACTCCATAACTCAAATAGAATATTATTTTCCTCTTTACATGGTACTTGTTTTAGCATGTATACTACCAAGTGTAAGGAATATACCCAAATGGATAATAGAAGACTTCCATGAGTCATCATCGACCTTACCATGTCCTACAAGTTACAGTTCGTCCTTTCACTAGCACCATTACATTATGGCATATAAGGAGGAGTGAATTGAGGTAAAATATCATAATTCCATATAAATACAATAAAATATTGGTTAATTTATTCACCACCTATATCTAATTTAATTTTATTTATATTCTTAACTAGTTGATTCTCAACTTCATTATTTAATTCATTGAACTTGTCAATGGATTAAAACTTATACCTTAGAAAGTAAACATAATATTACCTACTCAAGACATCATTACAATTTATAAATTATGATAATCCACCTATATATTCTACTTGAAAGGGTTTTCACATGTCAAAACAAAAAATAGAGATGATTTTCTTAGTTTCACTAGGTAGATAATTATTATTATTTATAGAAAAAATCAATCTAGTTTGGAATGTGAGATGGTATTCTACAATGGATATAGAATATAGACTCACTCCATTGGAATCCTATAGACCCACATCACCTCTGTAAACCATAAAAAGTCTACTTGGTTATTATATTTGGATTCAAATGTGATCACTTAATGTGAAATATAATACCCAAAATATAAATAATGAGTTATTAAACTTGATAATGTATGCACCTAAATATTCCCTATGATTTTTATGGTGTAGTTCCTCTTCCAGTTACCTTTATTTCCATATGAAAAACACATTTTATTCTTCTCCTTTTATTTCTATTAGATTTTCTTCCTCTTGCAAGGATGGTACTCTAGAGCCTTTGACATAGAAAGAGTCTTCATGTCCTTTTCCTTATTCTTTCTTTTCTTTTTCACCATAAGGATAGTGGGTTTTTCACACCCTGTGTCTTTATTAACATGGTGAATAAAATTAAGAAGTTACAAAAGACTCTTCTTTTTATTGCGTTATTTTTATTTCTCGTATTATAATTCATAATGAAACTAGTGAAGATTTTTGGGAGTGAGGATATAATGAGATCTATGTGCACATTATCAGGGATATTAAACCCCCAAGATGTTTGAACATTCTATATATACAATAATATTAACTACATGATCCCTAGATAGCACTGAAACTTTAATATTTAAAATGTAATGTGTGTTGGAGATCTCATATCTCCCTTGTCTCTTCCTCTCCTAATAATGTTCATGATGGTTAGAAATTATGCTATATTCATCCATATCCTCATATTACTTTAGAATCTCACTGGACATGGATAACATCATGAAACATTGGATATCCATTGTTTTATCCACATGTTTTTGGTAGAGATATACTTCTTCCTCGCTATCATCCTTAGCAAGAGACTCATGAATTAGGGTTTAAAATAATTATAATTTCCATTCATAGAATATTATAATAAGTATGTTCCAATACAATTCTTGGAAATTTATTTTAGTGAGATGGTTATCCATCTCTACTATGGATCATAGTGATATGGTTGATGTCGTGTGGTTTCGTATTTATAAAAAATTAAGAGAATATAATTGGTACTTCATTACCAGATTATATTAATAAATTTTAGTTTTATTAAATGTTATTCATATCCCACTTTTAGAGACACCTAATGTATCACACCATTAGTTTTGGAATATACTATTATATATATATATATTCTAGTGTAAAGGACCCATATTACCATTCTAATTACCCATACATGGTCCTGACAAGTCATTTGAAGGGTTTTAGGTAGGTTTAACTTTCTAAATGCATTAATTCTAAATTCCTTAATTTGTTGAGTGGACTCCCCAATCCTAAAACCTGAGATAAATATTTCCTCTACCCTTGCCTATTAGTTATGACAAAACCTTCTTGGGTAGAAAATTATTGATGTAGACCAAGTTTAATCAACCCAAAACTTCAAATCTAAAATTTCATTGATAATTGAAAGCGCCCCAACTTTGGTTAGTCAAGAACATTGATTTATGGGTTTGATTCTAACTATGTAGGGATGGTTATATCAACTAAATATTTTAGTTGAAGGATTTTTATCCTTATTTTTAAAATAATAGTTTTATCTTGTCACATTTTTTATTGATATTAAGTGTATTTTACCTAATTTATTAAAAAAATATAATAAATTTTAACTATAATCCATTTTTATTTTATTCTATCTTGCATTCCTGTTAATTAATTTTTTAACTGATCATATATCATCCATGAACACAAATAATAAACCATAAAATTGTAAGATATAAAATATAAGTGGAATGATCATTAGATTATATAATGGTTAGTTTATCTAGTGGATAATAAACTTACCGTCAATCCAAGGGTAAAACACCTTGAAGCATAGATTGGTTCATGTTTCTGCATTCCACCTCATCTCATATGTATCACCTCGATTAGTTTCACCTCAGCTATGGGTCTCATATTTCCTCTTCTCTCCTGAAATTTCTATCATTATATAAGCTTTAATCCCACATAAGTGATGGGGACTAATGGATTATATATGTGGGTTTGTATAAAAGAAATTAAATTCATATATTCCATTACATAATAAGTAGGAGGGGATGACTTGTAGTCCATAATTTTTGTTAAATAATAGTAAATTAAAAGGAAACCAATCACATACATAGGTTTGGTCTAACATTATTATCATCCACATAGCATGAAATGAACACAAATTTTAAATCTAATTATCAATTAATTTTATTTTTTCTTTAATTAAGATAAAATACCATGAATTAATAAAATGTATTAAATTTGTCTTAATTAAATACAAGAATCCTTGAAGTTATATAATCCATAATTTTAAAAAAATTATATAAATTAATTTTATTTAAACATAGTAAAGTACATCGGTTTACTTGGAGGAAATTACATGCACTAATCCAAACTACCTGTCATTATCCTTATGCTTCTGTATTCCATTAGCATCTAACATACATGTGTTATAGGTAATTACATAGCGTGTATTATTAAACAAATGACAAATGGAAGACATTCTAATTACACTGCATTTGATTATATTAATGCATGCAGAGTAAAATATATGCAAGGACCATGAACAAATTTTATATTTGGAATTAAATACAGAAATTAATTAAACATATAATCAATAATCATATCATATAGAATCTACTATCAAACAATTGAGGCACAAAATACATGTGAAAATGTTTAATTATATAATTAATTTTTCTCTCTATGTTTAACTAAGAATACCAGATATAATAGACAACATGGAATTTATTGCATTACATGATGTGTAATCTCTTCTACCCATGTTCTCAACATATACTTAGGTACTATGAATGTTCCCCTGTCATGGACATGTATAGGTACACAGTGTGTAATACTCCTACAAAACTTGTGGCCTAAAAGCTATATGGTTTGTTAGTACCCATGTCTTGTAGCAGATACATGACAATATTTAACGCCCTATTATCCAATATAAGAACACATGGACTACACATCATATACATGAGTTACATTATGTGTAGTTATTTATATTTCATGCCTTCTTGTCCAAATCTGTATAGATTTACTTTTATTAGTGCTGACACAATATCATTATTCTGATCCAATAATCATGTGAGATATATACATAATACATGGTTATGTATAATGTAGTCTAGTAAATAGAATATAGTCTTTTTTATCTAACCATAATTCTTAGCATATCCATATGGTGTTTTCAAATGTTTCTTCATTTAGATTAAAACCATATTTTGGTTATGTGAGATAGAATGAATAAAGGAAAGGGAAAATGATTTTTTATTCTAATAAGGAATATATATATATATATAGTAAAATAAATTATAAATATATTCCATTCCATAATTTATTAATAAATAATTATAAGTTAACTATGTGACTCCTCTGATAGCACTTGTCGGTTACAGGAACAACACAAACAATTCTTTGGAATAGATAACTTTAATTTTAGTCTTAATTTAAAAATAATATGAGATGCACAGGATGAATTTATTCATGATAAATATATTTAACTAATATATTAATTGATTTTTTTAAACATCATAACAATAATAGTAAGATCATCACATGTATTTTATAATTAATTTATAATCATATCTAGAATTATCTGAACTTGTAATTCTTTCTTCATTTATGATCTGGTTGACCCAATCTCATCATATCATTGTTTTGTTGTAGGATCCAAGTACATAATTACTATATTAGTGATCCACACATGAATTGAAATATATTAATTCCATAATATAAATTTTCAGTGCTAGAACGGTCGATCTTGATTACTTTCACCATTCACGATTGATCGTAGAACAATTATCTTTGAGAATGGGTAATTCTTAGTATTATCTCGATGGATTGAGATATGAGGAGGATATGACACACTATATATCTCTATAAATCTATTTATATATTTTATATAGCTTCTCTCTATCTATTTTTCATAAAAAAAATATTTCTCAAGAAATAGATATAACTAGATATATATTAAATAAATTATATGGTTGTATATTTTCATATAATCCCCCTTACCAATTCATTAATTCTTAGTGAAACTCAGGTCTTAATAATAATATAATTATTATTCACATGAAATTGTATCACCCAATAATAAATTAATATCATTCGTATCATTTTCAGTCAAACCATTAAACATGGTTCTCTTATCCTCCTTGACATTTACCGAACCTTGAATAATGACTATTTATTTAATAAATAAACATAACTTCAATATTTAATAATAAATATTGTGTTCTTAAAAACATGAAAATAAAAATTTATTTTTATTTAACTAATATATTATTTTGAATAACTTGTGATTAAATCATGGATACCAAAAAAACCCAAATAATTATTAAACCAAGAAGAATAAATAATAATTAATTTAACTTATTAAATTAAACATTGAATTTAACCAAGATTTTGGATAAAATTAGTGTGTGTTCCTATAAGACTCTATTAGTGTCAATGGGTGGAGATTCCTAAATTCCATGTTTAGCATCTATAAATACGTCAAGGAACCCATAGAGAAATAATTTAACATCGAAGTGATATAAAATAACCTAAAAATATTACTATATAATATAATCTCTCTATCACGACATATAAAATCAAGAAGGATTCATACTAGTTTGATCAACTTAGGTGCTTGAAATTTATTTATTTCAATTTCTAGAAATGAACTTGGTAATATAAAACCATGTCCATGGATTTATCCTCATAGTTCCATTCCCATAAAAGGGCCTGATATATCCAATTCCATTAATATATAGATGGGATAAATCCAATATTGCATTATCCATTAATGTAATATCACTCATGACATACCCAATGTATCTTACTTCACCATAAGCATATGTCATCATGATTTTCATCAATACAAAAAATTACAAGACTTGTGGTATTAATTAATGATAATATTATGTTCTAAGGAAAAAACACACATCCACAGATAGGAACATACAATAACACATATAAATGTGTATTTCCTACTAGAGGGCCTCATTCTTATAATCTCCTACTCTAAAAATTAATAATACCTCGCACTATGAAAAATTGCTTCAAATTCCTATGAGTATCCACCACTAATAGCCTAAATCATTTGTGTCCAATAAAATTATATCATTTAACTATAAAAAAATATATTCAAGAATAATTTTTTGGAACCTTTAAGTTCTCATCATAGTGGATAACTTTTATGACCCTTCATTGTGATATATATTCTTAGGGAATTATCACATACTATGTCATGCAGTGGAGTAATAATGATGTGATAATAGAGATCATTATCATTCAAGATAATGAATACATGTAATCATAAAGTACTTAGAAGTTGGTTATTGGGGACTATTTCCAATTGCTCAAAGATTTATGAGAATGTATTTTATATTTCATGCCATTTTGACCCATTTGTTTCCTAAATATGGTTGTCACTTCATGAAAAAACTATAATTTTATTGCAACATGTCATAATAATTAAGATTATATCATGGGGAGTGACTAGACCTGTATAATCTATAAGCTAAAAAAATTAAAGTGATCCAGATTTTTGGAATTTATCATGGGGAGAAATTGACCAAATTATGAAAGTAGAAAGGGAAGATACTTTCACGGAGTGACTTAAATAATTCATTGGAGACATTGATGTATTAAATAAGTACTTGTGGATTTGGAATTAAAGTATGTATAGTAGTTAAGTTTCATTAATATATTTATATTCTTTCTTTATTTTTTGTTCTGAAATGAGTATGCCTCATCCATGACTGAGGTACACTAATCTAGCCATGATGGTTGACCATTCAATCATTAGTATATAGTCGTGTAAGTGATGGTGTATTGAAAGTAAGAGGGTGATACTCTAACTTAAATGAATAATCATATTTTTGAATCACATTTGTTTGGTTAATATCACATTGAGACTAGTTATATCTTATCCCTTAATCACTTAGTGAGAGTCATGAAGATGATGGGTTTAACCCCAATGCAATATAGGAGAATGGGATAGTGAAAAATAGTCGTAATATTTCTTTTTCTTTATTATATGACTCAATTTATCTAGGTATTATTAGGTTAAACTTACCATATGGATCAAACATAATTATATAATTTTAATTTTTACATTCCATGTGGGATTATTTACCTCAATAAGTCTAAAAAATAATTAACCATGCTAATTAAAAATACGAGTAAACCATAAATATTTGAAAAAAATCCAATGAAATTGATCCAGTGTTTTTGTTTATCATCTAAAATTTTAATCAATTCTAGATTTTTCATGGATCTACTTCCATTTCTAATCTAGTTCTTATTCCCCATTCTGATTTTCAACTAATCTTCAACATTTTCTTCACTGAATAAATAATTGAGAAAAATTCACAATGTTAGGATCCTTGTGTTCCCAGTGGTTCAACATTGAGACTTAAAATTCATATACTACACATTTGTATTCTTAGTTATTAAGGTTCCATGTTTGAAAATTATAAACTCAGACCAATTCCATCAAGAGGTAACAACACTCGAGGGTGAATCATGGGACATGATAGAAACCAGGTATTTTTCAATTATAAGTGATAATGATTAAATTATTTAGGATTTAGAGAATAAAAAATCATGTTTTAGTTGCAGTTGCAGTTTTTATTTTATAGGTTTTCATTATTAATAAAATTATTAAATATTATTTTCTTACAAGAAATGAATTTTATAGTAAACGATGTTGATCATTAAAGTGTGTGTATGTAACAATTTTGGTTTTAACGTGTATTTTATTCTTATTAATAAATTTTTTATAAATAAATCTATAATTTGTGATAATAATATTGGTATAACACAAAAGGAATGAATATTATTTAATGAAATTACCTAATAAGAAAATAATACATTTCATAATATTAGTATAAGTAAAATGGGGCATTAATAATAAGTAAACAGAAGAACTACAGAGTTGTAAAATACATCGTTGTGGTCTCTTTTAATGATAACTCCACTAAATGTTACCATAGAATGAATAAAAATAATTGGATTGGAAATAATTTTAAGGTTATAGTGGGAGTATAGGAGGTGTGGATATAAAAAGGAGGGAAATATGACTCTTATGGGTAATTATTATATATGTGATAAAGTAGCAATTGTGGGTAATCATTATAAGACCCCAAAAAAAGAATAGATGATATATGATTAGATATTTTGAATCAATTAATTTATATTTTAATTAAATTGTCTTTATTCAAGAAATATATTAAATTTATATATGATTATTTTGGGATCCACATATATAATCAATTAAGTAAGAATTAAATAATTTTATCTTATCATCTCAAAAGATATGTTTAATAAATTTACATATCAAGATTTCTTATTTAGTTATTAGATATTTTATAAATTAATACTTATTTTAATTATATTAATTTATATATATATTTATATAAATAATGATATAGTAATATGGTTTTTAATATATATTATGAGTTTTTATTTTAAAATTGTTATACAATTTTAAAATTTTAATTTTTTTTTATTTTGTAAATTTATATTCTAAATTCATCATGTTAGATGTTTAATTAATATTGATATTTATTTGAAAAATATTTATGAATAAATTATTATTGTAAAGACCCGTAAATTTCAAGGAAATTTTTTTTTCTTAGTTTTCTTTGGAATTTTACAAGAACACAGTTTCTGACGGCACCTGATTCTGAGACCCGGTGTGCCCGGAATAATTTTCCAAAGTTTAGCTCGGGTACGTTCAGTGAACGAATAAGCGGGTTTTTTTTAACTTTTGAACTGGTGCTCGGAATCGAATTCTGAGGGCACCGATGGAATCTTAGTGCCGGTATTTGCTTAGAAACGCCTTTTCCGGAGTTGTGTTTTCTCGGGTGTGGTTTTTAATTTTTGGGGGTTAAGTGAAGAAAATAAAATAAAGTGCTGTGACAACTTTATTTTATTTCACTTAAAGCCACTTAAGCTACGTTGAAGCAGATAGGGTGCAATCCTAAATATACTACCCTCTTGGTAGGATATTTGTGAGGTGGGGCCCACACGAGCCCCACCGTTTCTTTTCCTCTAAGTAACGCACCTGCGAAAACTCCTCATTAATGAAAGTCAACTGGTGCGTTTTCTAAAACTCTTAACGCTCCTAATAAATGGACAGTTAAGTCATTACCATTATTTCACCAAATTAATGGTTCGTTTCTTATCTTGTTTTTCAAATTGTTGGCATGTAATAAAATAAGACCAACACCCTTTTTGTTGACGGGTTGCTTATTGAGGGGATTTGAAGAAACTCTATCTTCATCCTCCTTCGCGAAGAACGCGAAGAACGCGAAGAACGCCGGCCTTCGACGAAAGGCGATTAAGAACGCCAAACCTTCGGAGATCGACGACGCGACGTCGTGTACCGCGATGCCGACGATTCTCCTCCCGCGACGTTCTTATGCGACAATCCTTCCCCGTGACAATCTTCGATCAACACCGATTAAGGTAGGGGATTATGGATCTTTTTAAATTTCCTTTGTGGATTTTTATCCTTAACATGGATTTAATTCGTGAAATTAAATCTGTGTTTTTTCCTTAACCCTCGGAGATCGTCGACGTGACGCCGTGTTCCACGATGATGCGACGCCCTTCCCCGACGCGACAATCCTCTTCTCCAGCGACGATCAATTCCGTGAAGAACTCTCATTCGACGACTATGACGAGGTAGGGGTTTTAATTCTTTAAATCTTTGTGATTTATACTTGCGGAGTTTGATTAAAAATTGTGGTGAGACTTTTAAAACTGCTAACGCGGTGGGTGCGGACTCACGAACAAGTCCCGAACCCACCGCCCCCTTTCGTTCTTGGTGTGAGAAACGGTGAACGTCGACAAAATTAGCCGCACGGGCCACACGGGGTCCTCGCAGTGAAGGACCAACCCCGGGAGGACTTTTGGCAAAGACGACAAGGATTTCCGAGCACCGTAACTCATCTGGTGGTCTGCGGAGCAAACATTCAGCGCGCCCCGCCGGCACGGCGGCGCTGGTGGCAGAAGGCGGCGGCGCCCGTCGCGCCACCGAGGATAACCACCGCGGCTGAAGCGGCGGCGGCGGTCGGCAGACCCGCGACCACGTGGGTCCTGCAAGAGACGGGACGCGGTCGGCTGCGGCGTCCGCTGGCAAGGGCGGCCCCACGCGGGGCCGCGGTTCTCTCACGCGGGGGCAGCACGCCCCCCGCGCCGCTCGACCGTAACCAGCCGAGCCGACCCCTGATGGTGGGGCCGCGCCCGGGCCGGCAGGGCCGGGTCGCGCCTAGGCCGGGCCGGGCCACCCTAGCCACGCCCAGCCGGGTCAAACCCAGACCTGGGTCGGGTCACCCGGTTCGGGCCGACCCAGGGGGGTGGTCTGGGTCGGTCCGGGCCCAGACCCCCCGTTTTCGGACCTTTTCGGACTTTTTCTCGTATCTTGAGATACGAGCCTCCAATCTACGTTACGTCAGCAGAGATGCGATCCTTGGATTGAGACGGTCGTTTCAGTATATCACACTCAAGGTTTCGGAATACTTTGGGTTCAGCCGGGTTGGTTCGTACACGAAACCAACCGGGCCCTCGGAGCGAAAAAACTCATATCTTATGCTTCGGACATCCGATTGATGTACCGTCGGCTTTGATGGATTCCTCTAAGTGAGAAGGATCTTTTGGCTCACTCCTCCCGAGGTTTGGATGCAGGTGGAGTATGGTCGGGTTGGTTTTGACTTAAAAACCAACCGGGCCCCTGGGACGAAAAAAGCCAATAACTCTCAGACCGGGCGTCTGATTGACGCGTTGTCTGTGACGTTGAGTTCCTGTTGACGATGCGGAACTTTTGGATACATCAACTCTGGACAATTTTTCATTTGATGTATCGGCCTCTCGGCTCGTGGAGCGGACCCTCCCAAACGAGCTTGCTGTGTGCGGGAACCCTAGTGTTGGCTGCGACTGCGACGACGACAATGACTGTGCAGAGATCCTCAGTGGATTCGACGACGACTGTGTAGAGATCCTCAGTGGATTCGATGACGAATACAGCACTCAGCGATCCTTTGTGGGTTAGTGCTACCGATCCTGTGTGGGTCCGATCCTGTGTGGGTCATTGCGGGGGTTAGTTACCTATCGATCCTTTGTGGGTCAGATCCTTTGTGGGTCATTGCGGGAGTTAGTTACCTATCGATCCTTTGTGCGTCAGATCCTTTGTGGGTCATTGCGGGGGTTAGTACCTATCAATCCTTTGTGGGTCCGACGGCTTAGATGAATCAGTGGAAATATCTGGTCATCTTTATTATCATATGAAGAAGTATTCCTGTGTGAGCTGAATCATGTTTTGCTTTTTCTATGTGGATTGTGTTGTGCTATCCGGTGTGGGTATAAGTTTTGCTTTCCTGTGTGGACTAGGTTGTACTTGGGTTCGGATGTTGGAGCCGAACGAGAATTAATGACTTAGGTATATGTATGGGCATATACCTAAGCAGTGTCGGATGTTACTTTGTGATTGTATATTTCCTTTGTGGATTTTTCTTTTGTGGATTCTGGGAGACCTTCGGGGGTCTCAGGGTCCCTACTAAGTAGCTTATACTTACCCCTACACGAGATATGCCCTCACTACGTTGTGTTGGTTGCAGACGACGGATAGCGCTGATCGTGGTTGAGGCTTGCGGAGCAGGACGGTACCTGGAGGTGGACCACTGGGCGGGACGTACTTGGAGCGGTCGGCTAGACCCGAGGAGCAGTGGAGGCTATCTGTACCCACCCTTCAGGTGGGATTCCCAGTGGACTGCTCGACGTTGCGGCTTTACTTTTCAGTTGCTTTTTTTCCTTTCCAGTTGTACTTTACTTTCAGTTTGGGTTTGTATACTGGCCCACTTACTTTTCTGCACTTACTGTTGTACCCAGTTTTTACTTAGTGTTTACTTCTACTGCTTGCTTTCTTTGTGGTGTTTGTTTACTTTACAAAGGCAATGCCTTCCCTTTTTACCGGGATTTACGCCTTGCTGCTAGTCGCCAGCCCCTGGCCTATGGAAGGCGGGCTTGGGGTAGTCACGGCATGGGCCCCGAGGACGGGTCGTGACAAATTGGTATCAGAGGAGTTCGGTTCTACCACAGAACATGGGACTCTGATCTTTTTCTATGTGAAGAAATGGTGTTTAGTGTATTGGGTGTGGTTATGAGTTCAGGGAGACCAGTGTTGGTGCGGCGGCCGACGTATCCGTATACCAGGACCCCGACTTCTGATTTCCAACTTAATGCACGAAAACATTGATTGCGTGTGTGTTTCAAGTTTTCTTTGTTATTAATTTATGTCAGCTCACCAGGTATACTTTTTTGACCGTGGCGCACCTGTTTCTTTTTAGGATGGCCCCACGATGGCAGCCAGCTAGGGTTCCGAGAGTTGAGCATGAATACAGCCCACCGAGCGACGAGGCCTCGGTGCAGGGCCCTTTGACAGTAGAGGCACCGGTGGTACCTCTACCCGCCAAGCCATCGATGCTTCCAGCCCCAGCCTCTGATGATGCATGTCGCCTTAGTGCACTGCATGAGTTCCAGCGCCAGTGACCGCCTAGGTTCTGCGGGGAGACGGACCCCCAGGCAGCCGAGGACTGGCTGGAGGCAGTTGTACGAGTTTTCCGGTTAGTGAGGACACCATCAGACCTCCTGGTGATCCTCGCAGCGAGCATACTGTACGCGGTAGTGGGCCGATGGTGGAGCTTGATGCTCCAGGTGCACGATGAGGTATCTCTTCTCTGGACATACTCTGAGGGCCTCTTCTGCTCAGAGTTCGTCCCAGCCACCCTCCGTGCGGTGTGCATCCTGGAGATTCTTCAGCTGCGGCAGGGCAGCTTGACGGTCTCCCAGTACTCGGCAAGATTTACCAATCTCTCGCGCTACTGGACAGATATGGTACGGGACCCATTCTTTCGGGCCTGGACATTTGAGCAGGGATTGAGACACGAGATCAGGGAATCGCTCATCTCCCTCAGCATTTCAACTCAGGGAGGAGTACTGGAGTGAGCCCTTTTGATCGAGAGCTTCCTTGCTAAGCCTTCATCAGTGTCAAGACCTACCGCGGGGCGGTACGTAGCAGAGTCTTCTACGGCAGGTAGTCGACGGATGACTTAGGGGCCCAGGCAGACCAGACCCTCATACATACGACCTCAAGTCACTGGATCAGCAGTGCGGGGCACACAGCGTGGAGCCAGTCTTTCGAGAGGCAGGCAGTGATACACATGCGGTGGGCAGGGCCACATGGCTCGTGACTGCCCGACCCACCGTACCGAGGAGTAGCAGACGGTTGAGGGGCCACCCAGGCAGAGGAATAGGGTCGACCGTGGCGGTCCGCAGGGAGCAGGCGAACAAGGCAGAGGAGCTGACCGAGCAGCAGGTGGTGGGAAACACTTTGAGGCTCTGCCACCACCACCACCATGAGGTCCACCCCGACCACAGGGAGCTGGCGGGCAGAGACAGGCACAGCTCCAGGCAGCGGAGGCCTACGACCACGGCGTGCCTGAGATGATTCGAGGTACTATCTGTGTCTATTCCACCCTTTCTGCAGTTCTTATAGACATAGGAGTGAGTCACTCTTTCATAGTCGCTGCCCTTGATCGAAGCTCGGAGATTCCGACAGAGCCGTTGGCTCGATCCTTACGGCTAGAGACTCCTACGGGAGCAGACTCGACAATCATGCACTGGTGCCGTCAATGTGAGCTTACTCTAGGAGGCGAGAGCTTTGGATGGGATCTTCTTTTAGCGGCGTCGAGGCCTTACGACGTCATCTTGGACATGGATTGGTTATCTACAGTCCATGCACAGATTGACTATATTAGGTGCATGGTGCGATGTGTACACACTGACGGGAGCAGGTTCACCTTCACCGGCGAGAAGGGAGCCTTCACAGCACAGGATGGACTCTCGCCGAGGAGAGGAAAACCCATCACTCATCAGTTGTCTAGCCTCATCCTAGTAGTAGTTGACGTGCATAGTTCTAGTTTTCCTACAGTGGTGGATCAGTATGCGGACATCTTTCCCGAACACATTCCAGGGCTACCTCCTCGCAGAGAGGTAGACTTTTATATTCACCTGTACCCCGGGACAGCCTCGATATCGACTCCAGCATATCAGATGGCCCCCTCTGAGCTTCGAGAGCTATGAGTACAGTTGGAGGACTTGCAGGGAAAGGGATTCATCCAACCCAGTGTTTCACCCTGGGCTTCCCCGATATTGTTCGCCAAGAAGGCGGACGGGAGCTTGTGACTTTGTGTCGACTATCGTCGCCTGAACCAGGTGACAGTGAGGAACATGTATCTGCTACCGAGGATTGATGACCTCTTTGATCAGCTCAATGGAGCACGGTGGTTCTCGAATATAGACCTCAGGTCAGGCTATCATCTGCTCAGAGTTCGGGACGAGGACATGCAGAAGACGACCTTCAGATGTCAGTATGGCCACTATGAGTTCTTGGTTATGCCATTCGGCGTAACCAATGCTAGAGCATTGTTCATGGGCCTCATGGACAGGATATTTCATCCATACCTCGACCGATTTGTCATAGTCTTCATTGACGACATTTTGATATACTCGACGACTGAGGAGGAGCATGCCTACCACTTACGGGTTGTACTAGACACACTCCAAGAGAACTAGCTTTATGGAAAGCTCTCGAAGTGTCACTTCTGGATACGTGAGGTCCACTTATTGGGACACGTCATCTCTGAGGCGGGAGTTGCGGTGGATCCTGCGAAGATTGAGGCAGTGCTAGCTTGGGATCCACCCAAGAGTGTGATGGAGGTGCGGAGTTTCTTGGGACTAGCTGGATACTATCGGAGATTTGTAACAGATTTCTCCAGAGTTGCGGCACCACTCTCAGCTCGTACGAAAAAGGGGAAACCCTTTGTGTGGTTAGAGAGATGTCAGCAGATCTTCCAGGAGCTGAGACAGAGATTGACCAGCACCCCTATCTTGAGGCTTCCAGAGGAGGGAGTTGGGTATGTAGTCTACTACGATGCATTAGGGACCGGAATCGGATGTGTCCTGATGCAAGAGAGGGCAGTGATCACCTATGGATCACGTCAGTTGAGGCTGCATGAGCAAAACTACGCTACCCATGACCTAGAGTTAGCAGCAGTGGTCTTCGCTCTGAAGACATGGCGACACTATCTGATGCGTGAGCGCTTTACAGTCTTTTCTGACCATTAGAGTCTCAGGTACATCTTCTCTCAGAAGGACCTGAACCTGAGACATCAGAGATGGCTCGAGTTCCTCTAGGACTATGACTTTGAGATAGTCTATACTCCTGGAAAGGGGAACGTGGTATCTGATGCTCTCAGCAGGAGGACGGGCATTCAACTACTCGAGGCGGCGACAGAGCAGCTAGCCGCTTTGCGGATATCCTTTGTGGATAGAGATGGAGCAGCTTTCCTTCAGTCACTCAGAGTCCCTCCTCCACTACTACAGCGGGTCAGAGAGGCACAGCGTGGGGACGCTGACTGTGAGACGAGGCGTGCGCAGATATCCTCAGGACAAGCACCTGATGGTTTCTCCTTTGGAGTAGAGAAAAACGTCCTTTTCAGAGGACGTACCTTGGTACCATTTGCCTTGTGGGAGGAGGTGCTGAGAGAGTTTCACACTTCTCCTTTGGAGTTACATACTGGAGTGGAGAAGATGTACCAGGACCTCAGATGATAGCACTAGTGTCCGGGCATGAATAAGGTTGTGGCAGAGTTCATTTTACGATGCCTCACCTGCTAGCAGGTGAAGGCAGAGCATCAGGTACCAGCAGGCTTGGTACAATCCTTGGAGGTCCCGGACTGGAAGTCGGATGAGATATCTATGGACTTCATGACTGGACTTCCACGAACTTCCAGAGGTCACGACTCCATTTGGGTGATTGTCGACCGACTCACCAAGTCGGCTCACTTCTTACCTATCAGAGATCAGGGCTCAGTGGAGAGCTTTGGATGTCTCTACGTTTAGGAGATTGTAGGGATTCACGGTGTTCCATCATCTATCATCTCTGATCGAGATGCTCGCTTTACTTCCCGGCTTTGGAAGGGGTTGCAGGAGGCGTTTGGGACGCAGCTACGTCTGAGCACCGCCTTTCACCCTCAGACGGATGGTCAGACGGAGAGGACCATTCAGACTCTCAAGGACATGCTCCGCGCATGTGTTCTCGACTTTGGTCGCAGCTGGGAGGACCACCTACCTTTGGTGGAGTTTGCGTACAACAACAACTACCACTCCACCATCAGGATGGAACCATACGAGGTGTTGTACGACAGACCTTGCAGATCTCCTTTGTGCTGGACAGACCCTGGGGAGTCAGCACTTGTGGGACCAGAGATGGTCTGGGCCATGACATAGAAGGTCCAGGTCATCCAGGAGCGGATGAGGATAGCTCAGAGCGAGCAGAAGTCTTATGCTGACAGGAGGCAGAGGCCACTAGAGTTCGAGGATGGCGACCACGTCTTCTTGCATGTCTCACCTCGACGTGGATTAAGGAGATTTGGTCGAGGTGGCAAGTTGTCTCCACGCATCATTGGACCATTCTAGGTCCTCATCAGGATTGGCGAGTTGGATTATCGTCTGCCTCTACCACCTCAGTTGCACCGGGTGCACAACGTCTTCCACGTATCTCAGCTGAGGAGATACGTGCATGACCCGATGCATATCATTGACCATGGGGAGCTAGACGTTGATGATGGGGAGACTTTTGTGGAGGTCCTGGTGGGGATCGAGGATCGATAGGAGCGGGTCCTACATGGATGGTCGATACCTCTAGTGTGCATCAGATGGCAGCACGGGAACCTCCAGGAGAGAACTTGGGAGTGGGAGGCTCAGATGCGTGCTCATTACCCACATTTGTTTCCCTAATTTATGATGTATCTTTATGGGGATGTAAAGCCCTAAGGTGGGATTGATGTAAAGACCCGTAAATTTCAAGGAAATTTTTTTTTCTTAATTTTCTTTGGAATTTTACAAGAACGCGGTTTCTGACGGCACCTGGTTCCAAGGCTCGGTGTGCCCAGAATCATTTTCCGAAGTTTAGCTCGGGTACGTTCAGTGAAGGAACAAGCGGGATTTTATTAACTTTTGAACCCATGCTCGGAATCGAATTCCGAGGGCACCGATGGAATCGCAGCGCCGGTATTTTCTTAGAAACTCCTTTTTCGGAGTTGCGTTTTCTCAGGTGTGGTTTTTAATTTTTGGGGGTTAAGTGAAGAAAATAAAATAAAGTGGTGTGACAACTTTATTTTATTTCACTTAAAGCCACTTAAAGCCACTTAAATCCACTTAAGATAAGTTGAAGCGGATAGGGTGCAATCCAAAATATCATATCCTCTTGGTAGGATATTTTTGAGGTGGGGCCCACACGAGCCCCACTGTTTCTTTTCCTCTAAGTAACGCACCCGTGAAAACTCCTCATTAATGAAAGTCAACTGGTGCGTTTTCTAAAACTCTTAACTCTCCTATTAAATGGACAGTTAAGTCGTTACCATTCATTCACCGAATTAATGGTCCGTTTCTTATCTTGTTTTTCAAATTTTTGGCATGTAATAAAATAAGACCAACACCCTTTTTGTTGATGGGTTGCTTGTTGAGAGGATTTGGAGAAACTCTATCTTCATCCTTCTTTGCAAAGAACGTGAAGAACCTGAAGAACGCGAAGAACGCGAAGAACTCCGGCCTTCGACGAAAGGCAATGAAGAACACCGAACCTTCGGTGATCGACGACGTGACGCCGTGTACTGCGAAGCCTACGATTCTCCTCCTGCGACATTCTTCTGCGACAATCCTTCCCTGCGACAATCTTCGATCAACACCGATTGAGGTAGGGGATTATGGATCTTTTTAAATTTCCTTTGTGGATTTTTATCCTTAACATGTATTTAATTCGTGAAATTAAATCTGTGTGTTTTCCTTAACCCTCAGAGATCGTCGACGCGACGCCGTGTTCCGCGACGACGCGACGCCCTTCGGCGATGCGACGATCCTCTTCTCCCGCGACGATCAATTCCACGAAGAACTCTCGTTCGACGACTACGACGAGGTATGGGTTTTAATTCTTTAAATATTTTTGATTTATACCTGTGGCTTTTGATTAGAAATTGTGGTGAGACTTTTAAAACTACTAATGCGGTGGGTGCAAACTCACGAACAAGTCCGAACCCACCGCCCCCTTTCTTTCTTGGTGTGCGAAACGACAAATGTCGACAAAATCTGCAGCACGGGCCACGCGGGGTCCTCGCAGTGAAGGAAGAACCCCGGGAGGACTTTTGGCGAAGACGGCAAGGATTTCCGACCACAGAAACTCATCCGATGGTCCGAGGAGCAAACTGCTGGTGCGCCACGCTGGCACGGCGGCGCCCGGCGCGCCGCCGAGGAGAATCGCCGCGGCTGAAGCTGCGGCGGCGGCCGGCAGTCCCGCGACTGCGTGGGTCCAGCGAGAGACGGTACGCGGCCAGCCGCCATGTCCGCTAGCTAGGACGGCCACATGCGGGGCCACGGTTCTCTCACGCGGGGGCAGCACGCCCCCCGCGCCGCTTGGCCGTAACCGGCCGAGCCGACCCCTGGCGGCTGGGACGCGCCCACGCCGGCCGGGCCGGGTCGCACCCAGGCCGGGCCGGGCTGGGCCGCGCCCAGCTAGGTCGGACCCAGTTTGGGCCGACCCAGGGGGGTGGGCTGGGTCGATCCGGGCCCAGACCCCCCCCCCCCCCCCCCCCCCCCCGAGGTTTGGACGCAGGTGGAGTACGGTCGGGTTGGTTTTGACTTAAAAACCAACTGGACCCCTGGGACGAAAAGGACAATAACTCTCAGACCGGGTGTCTGATTGACGCGTCGTCTGCGACGTTGAGTTCCTATTGACGATGTGGAACTTTTGGATACATCAACTCTAGACTATTTGTCAGTTGATGTATCAGCCTCTGGGCTCGTGGAGCGGACCCTCCCGAACGAGCTTGTTGTGTGCGGGAACCCTAGTACTGGATGCGACTACGACGACGACGACAGCGACTATGCATAGATCCTCAGTGGATTCGACGATGACTACAACACTTAGTGATTCTTTGTGGGTCAGTGCTATTGATCCTGTGTGGGTCCGATCCTGTGTGGGTTAGTGCTCAGCGGTCCTGTGTGGGCCTGCGCCTACAGATCCTGTGTGGGTCTGATCCTGTGTGGGTCATTGCAGGGGTTAGTTACCTATCGATCCTTTGTGGGTCAGATCCTTTGTGGGTCATTGCGGGGGTTAGTTACCTATCGATCCTTTGTGGGTCATATCCTTTATGGGTCATTGCGGGGTTTAGTACCTATAGATCCTTTGTGGGTCCGATGGCTTAGATGAATCAATGGCAATATCTGGTCATCCCTATTGTCATATGAAGAAGTATTCATGTGTGAGCTGAATCTTGTTTTGCTTTTATATGTGGATTGGGTTGTGCTATCCTCTGTGGGTATACATTTTGCTTTCCTGTGTGGAATGGGTTGTACTTGGGTTCGGATGTTGGAGCCGAACGAGAATTGATGACTTAGGTATATGTATGGGCATATACCTAAGCAGTGTCGGATGTTACTTCGTGATTGTATCTTTCCTTTTTGGATTATCCTTTGTGGATTCTAGGAGACCTTCGGGGGTCTCGAGGTCCCTTCTGAGTAGCTTATACTCACCCCTGAACGGGCTATGCCTACACTATGTTGTATTGGTTGCAGACGATGGACATCGCTGATCGTGGTTGAGCCTTGCGGAGCAGGACGGTAACTGGAGGTGGACCACTGGGCGGGACGTACTCGGAGCAGTCGGCTGGACCCGAGGAGCAGTGGAGGATATCTATACCCACCCTTCAGGTGGGATTCCAAGTGGACAGCTCGACGTTGCGGCTTTACTTTTCAGTTGCTGTTTTTCCTTTCTAGTTGTACTTTACTGTCAGTTTGGGTTTGTATACTGGCCCACTTACTTTTCCGCACTTACTGTTGTACCTAGTTTTTAATTAGTGTTTACTTCTACTGCTTGATTTCTTTGTGGTGTTTGTTTACTTTACAAAGGCAATGTCTTCCCTTTTTACTGGGATTTACGCCTTGGTGCTAGTCGCCAGCCCCTGGCCTATGGAAGGCGGGCTTGGGGTAGTCACGGCACGGGCCCTGAGGACGGGTCGCGACAATTATTTCATGTTATAGTGGAATTTAAGTGATCAAATTATTTACTCATTAAACATATAAATTACAATGTTTTATTTAATGGTCAGATATTTTTTAAAAATTTATATATTTCATGCAATAATTTTTTTTATTCAATTAAAGGAATTTTTATTTTGAGTTTTTCATATGTCATGAAATTTTGGTTTGTGAAATAACTCTTTTACTAAGTAAACTCATGCTATCATATTTCCTTTTCCTTGAATCAACTTTTATATATTTGAGGACTTTTTTAAATTTTCAACTACTCCATTCATATTGACTCTTACATAGACATGCTGCATAAAATTTACTTTATGTATTACCCTCTTCACATGTTGTATATTGTATTTTTATACTGGATAGATTGTTAAAAATATTTTATGATTTATATTGAATAACTTTTATAAATTATTTTCTTTACTATGCACTTTTATATATGTTTCCTTGTGTACATTGGTATATTTTTTAAAATTCAATTCATGATGTTACCCTTATACTCATTCTAGGGTTTGGTTCTGTAACATTTGAAACCATCAAAATATATTACAATTAACTATTTCATTTATAATTATCATCAATATTTTATCTATATTTCTTTATCAATATTTGATCACGCGTCTCATTTTCTTCTTCTTATGCTTCTGATCTAGTATATTCATAAGTTTCATTTATACAAGCTATAGTCTTAGCCTCATCTTGAATTCATCTATAACTCTTCAAGGATTCGATTATGAATTTACTATGCTGCCTTCCTTTCTAAATGATTACTTCTAAATTACTTTTATGGTTTCTCTAGAGTTGTTTCCTTTTATAATATTTACACTATGAGAAATCTTATTTTCCCAAGAGAAACACTTATAATATGGGAATATTATATTCTACAATTTTATTTTTTTTCTTAGTTTATAACCTTTACATGTTCAAGGACTGTCAATTTCCTAATCCAAACTACTCTATATGACGCTTACATATTTAAAATTTGACTATTATAATGCATGTTTCCTTAGATAATTTTAATTTTTACTCACTTTTATTTCTATTAAGATTAATGTTTTGTTACTATTTCATAGATGGTTTTCTTTAATATTTTATTTTATAAATTAAGTAAATCTTACGATTTAATGGAATTTTGTTTCCTATATTCCAAAGTAAAGTGGATGAGTCTAGATAAATATATTCTTATATAACCTTACCTTATAAAAAGGGAAGATTTTAAATATTAAGTTATTAAATTCAAACTTAAAGTATTTTTAGATACGAAAATATCAGCATTGTATATTCTTATGTATAATAATGGAAATTAAAGTTATAAAGATGGAAATAATATTAAATAAGGTTTTATTATGTGATTTAATTTTAATCTCATTAAATAAGTATTATACAAAATGTTTTTGTGAGATATTTAGGTTCAACTATAGGATTAAATGGATTATAGAGAAAAAATAGAAAACGAGATCTTAGTAGGATCTTGGAACTTTGTTATTTGAGAATAATTGGGAGTTATGAGAACTTAGATTCCACAAAGTATAAGAATAAAATATTTTATGAGGAAACTTTATTAATCAAATTAAATGAGAGTTTTATGAGTTGTTAATATTGATAATGGATTCAAATAATTGCTGCATTGAACTTGATATTTTTCAAAAGCATGTAGAGTATTTAATTAAAGAATTGCCACAAATATTTTTTCAATAAAAGTAGCTCTTGATTAATCTAGTATAAAACATCTATGGTTTGGTTTCCATACATGATATTTATATAACCCATATTTTATATTTTAAATACTTAAACTTCAATTTTTGCGTGGAAAGAAAGAATCATTACTGTTTCAAGGTAATCCTAAGGGAAAACTCTATTTTTCTACATGATTATATTTAATTGAATTATTTTCTTTCAAAAACTACTATTTTTAACTTTTAAATTATTTATCTTAATTATTTTATAATTATTTTACAAGAACATTATTTCTATGTAGATTATATAAACTAAATTTCCTTTTTTTATAGGTTGATATAAAATTTAGTATTTATGGATTCAAAAGGAAGTTTTTAGGGTGTTTGTTTATATTATGATTAAATTAAAACTTCAAAAAAAATCAAATTATAGTATTTAGGAATTATAGATGAAATATGGGTGGGTTGGGTATATACCTCTTCAATGTATTGGGTAATGATTTATTCTATAGATAAATAATGCTGGAATTAATTGATAAAGTTATTCTATTACACGGGTGATTGAAAGGGTGATTTATAACAGTGATAAATATAGTTCCTTGAGATACCTTATTGGTTTTTCAATACATACTATGAGATTTACAGGAGAACAATTGTATTATATGAAAAAAAATATTTTATTAAGAAATATTTTTTATGATATTTTCAAAGATAAAGGTTTGTATTTAAAGAAAAGTTTATGATATCATAATAATTTAAAATTTTTTATTTTAAGAATGAGTATTTCATGAGTTTTTTTTGTTTTCTCAAGGAATTATCGAGGAAATTATTTTCCATCATGATGGTTTATGAATTTCCTTTTTGAGAAAGTTTTTAGTAAAATAAGTTGATTTTATATTCAATATTATGTTTTATACAATCTAAAAGTTTTTTATTTAAAAGAAATAATATACAAGGTTTTTCATGTTTTCAACATTCTAATGGGTTTTATTTTGCACTATACCCCTTGATGATATTTTTATACTCATACCATGTTTTCAAAAAAAATTATAATACTTGAGGAAGAGTAATATTGGATATAATATAAAAGTTTTGGTTATGGGATTTTATCCTTGAATGAAGAAAGTGTATTATTTAAAGAGTTATATTTACTTAAAAAAATGTCCATTTGTTAGTAAGGTATGGGTATTATTATGTAATGTATTTTTTTATTTCTCTAAAACTATAAACCTAAAAAGGTCATGAAAATTTGAGTGTTTAATTATTTTAAATAAATCAAGTAATTATTTTATGGTTATGTTTGAGTCTTTATAGTTTTCATCAAAGATGGGTTTAGATAAATTTGTAGGATAAGAAGTTATTTGTTGATGATAATTTAAGATTTTTAGTTACCATCATCGGTTAATAATTCTATGGATGTTTATAACTCTAGGGAATATAAATTCTCTTGATATCTTGTGTGATTATGATTTTTATTTGATTAATGACATTTTGGGATATATTTCTTTAGAATACATGACTAGGTACAAATAACCCTTAGGTTTGATATGTTTTTTATATTGAGGTAACTATAGTTATTAGGGACATAGGATTATTTGATTTTGGGAATATATGTTGAGTATTATATCCAACCTTCCAGATTAAAATGTTATTCTATGAAGAAATCATTAAAAAAATGTATTTTTTTATTTTTTGGGGGTAATTACATGAGTATGGTATATATAGAAAATTACTTCCAAGTATGTAATTTTATTATTGTTATTATTTGAGGAATAAATATTGAATTACTTTTTCGACAATTATATAACTTTGTTATAGTTTAATGACATGTTTATTCAAGTTATTTTGGGAATGTATTAATATATTTTTGGATTTAGAAAATGGTAAGAAAGATTTTGGTTATTTTTTAGGCACAATAATTTTTGGGATTGATGTTGAATTAATCTTTGGACATGTGATCTTGGATTTTTTGGTTTATGGGTTTCAAAGAATTATAAGGTTTGGTTTTTTTGGTTTTTATATTAAATGAAATTAAAATTAACAAAGGTTTCATTTGTGATTTTATTTCATTCTATTTCATGGGATAATTTATTATTTTTTTCTAGTTAATTATCTTGAGTAAATATTTTGGTTTTTAATTATAGTTTGAAAATAGAGAATCATGTGAGAAAAATGAATTGGTTTGTATATTATGTGAATAATATAGTTAGGGGTAAAATTTATCATGTTAGAAATTTTTAGTTAGTAATTCAATCCATGTTATTTTATTCTAATATATTAAAGGCCAATTAACAATATGGAGGGTAGAAGTTCTTACAAAACCTTCTTATCACTTCCTAATAATTTACTTGTGATTATTATAGAAAATTCATGTTCTAATGATTTAAAAACTTATCAAACATTCAAGTCACATGAAAATATATATATAATATATCAAACACCTTTTCCATACCCTAACATTTGTATGGATCATGGATTGTATATGATCAAATTTTAACATCCTCAACTTTCTCAATATAGGAGGTATCATCAAGTTATTTTTATGATTTTCACACTATAACAATAATATGAAGAATATAATGATTTCAAAATAGATATAGAAGAATGATAACTCCAAGAAACCTAAATGTGTTTGGTTTTAAATTGTGATCTTTTTTGAAACACTTCCCATATATTGAAAAAACCCATATTTTTAAAATTTTAAATAAAATTTTATTATATTTTATTATAAAAAGAAGGCTCGATTAATGTTTTAAAATTATATATTCAAAATGAAACTTTTCCAAAATTACATCATTGCTTCCATGAATCAATAATCAATTATAAAAAATTGTACATTGACAAAGTAAATATAAAATTTTCAAAGTTCCTTAAAATATTGTTTCAATGTGTGAACCTTTTAACTTTGGGAACAATGTGTTAATAGAGATTAGGGATTCTAAATAAGGTGGTAAATTATTTTGTAACATTTTATTATATTAATACGTTTATCAGATAAAGATAATAGAAATTTTTTTAGCTATATGAATATAAAACTATAAGGAACTAAATATTTAATTAAGAAGATGATATATAGAATCTATATAAATTTTCTAAGATTTAGAGTGATATTATTTTTGTTTAAGGAGATAAAATTGCGAGGATGTGATTTCTTTAAGGGATGGTGAATTTAACATCCCATGTTTTAGAATGTATTGTATATTTATTAATATATATTTTTTATAATTAAATCTATAATTTTAGATAAGAATATAGGTATAACATAAAGGGAATGAATACTTTATCATGAAATTACCTACCAAAGAAATAATACATTCCATAGTATCAGTATTACTATAATGGGGAAATAATAAAAATTAAATAGAATAACTTAAAGGTTTTAAAATGCATCCTTATAATCTTTGAAGAAGATGACTCCTCTGAAAATGATTATAGAAAAAAATAAGTGTAAATATAGAAATCATTTTTTGGTTATAGTGAGAGGATTAGAGGTGTGGTTATTTAGAGGGAAATATGACTATTTTGGTAATCATTATTCATATGATAAAGTATTTACTATGGGTAAATTTTATTATAACATAGAAAATAAGAGATGATATATGAGCCAACGAGCCTGTACCCTAGTGGTTCAGGCTCCTGCTTGGCATCCAAAAGACCCGGGATCAAATCCGGGCAGGGGAGAATTCCCGAGTACTGTAGAAGGGTACTATAGCAGCACTGTAGCAGGTCACTATAGCAATACTGTAGTAGCGGTAGCACTATAGCGGCGGAGGGACTGTAGCAGCGTACTGTAGCAGCGCGGTACTGTAGCAGGTACTATAGCTGTGCGGGCACTGTAGCAGTACTGTTCACCGAGGGGTCCTTTGGGCCAAAAAATGGGCTTTCTAGCCTTGTTTGTAGGCCACTTGGCCTTGGGCCTTCGGGATATGTAATGGGTCACCCTCTACCCAATCTAAAGAGGTCTTTGCTTTAATAATAAAATTGAGGCTTTGGCCCCAACCTTCAAAAAAAAGAGATGAGATATGATTAGATATTTTAAAAAAATTATATTTTAATTAATTTATATTTATTTGGAGAATTATTTTAATTGAATATATTTTTATTTCATGATCCAAATATATAATTGATTAATTTTTAATTCAAAAAATTAACATTATTATTTCATAATAGATGTTTTCTAAATTTCCTTAATGTTATTTCTTATTTAATTATTATATATTTTAAAAATGGATACTTATATTAATTTTATTAATTAATAAAGAGATATACATAAGTAATGAGACAAGAATATGGTTATTTGTAAATTATGAGTTTTTAATTTAATGTTATTTTTAAATTTTTTTTATATGATTTTTAATTAAATGTTTTTTATTTCATAAATTTATATTCAAAATTCCTTATGTTTTATGTTTAATTAATATTTATATTTTTTTTGAAAAATATTTATGAATATATGATAATTTTATGTTAAAGTTGAAGATAAATGATCAAATTATTTATTCATTAAATGATTAAATTGTAATGTTTTACTTTAAATGTTGGATAAAATTTTAAAATGTATATATTACATGAAAGAAATTATTTTCATTCTATTAAAGGAATTTTTAGATTTAGTTTTTTCATGTATAAAAAACATTTGGTAAATAAATTAACTATTTTACTATATAAAATCACCCTTACATATTAACCTTTCCTTAAATTTAATTTTACATATTTCAGGACTTTGTTAAATTTATGACCAATAATCTCCGAGTGACTCTAACATCTAGAAACAGATGTAGTGTGGTAACTATATAATCCAAACCTTGAAGTTTTTTGGAAATTTTTTGAAATAATTTTATTTCTACTAACTTTATGAATTTTATTTTAAAATTTAACATTTAATAGTTATAGATTTATTTTAATAAAATAAATTCAATTTTTGATTAATCGTGTCAAAAATAGATGGAAATTATTTTCATAAACTTTAATAAAAATTACTATATGATCATAAGTAGTAAATATGATGTATAAACACCATTATTGTTCAATGGTTTTTATATATATTCATGAATTTTAAAAATGTATAACATGTTAATTATACAAATTTTTACTTAGTGCATGTGTAAGGTAAGAAAATTCATAATTATTATCTTTGAAATTTTATCATTATAATATGTGAATAAAAATATATTATGAACATTATATATTATAATAATTAGGAATAATAAATTATATTTATGTTAATAATTCATTTAAAAAATTTATAAGAGGATAAATATCCAAAAATATTATGTAGTGATGACGTGGTGCTTGTGAAAGTAGGAGAAAATTCAAAAATAGAGGTTTCAAAATATTTAAAGTGGAAAGATTTAGATTAATTATAGTGTTATGTGGTTTTTAGGATAAATTAGATAAGTAATAAATGATTTCAATATATATTGTTTAATTTCATAGTTATCTATATACTTTTAAAGTTAAATTGCATGATTAACCCTGAAAATTACTTTGAATGGTATTTAATGTTAAAAATGATTTTCAAATTAATAAAAATAATAAAACCTTATCTTGAAACTTATGAGGACAATTTATGCTTGAATCCTTCTACACTGTTCCACTTATGATCAACTTTACATTTAAAAAATTACATTTTAACCTTTAAATATTGAATATTTGTGAAAATTTCAATGAATCTTGCCTATAAAAAGGGATTTACTCTACTGTTTTGAAAACACAAATAAAGTACAATTTTCTCTTAATATTCTACCCAAATCCCTCTATAAATGTAACACCTCATATTTAAACAAGTAATATTATTCTATAAAATATTGATCAATCTTGATAAAGGTTTCATTTTCGTGATCTTTTAATTATAATGGACTTTTATTTTGGTGTTAAATTTATAATTTTGATTAATTTTTGAATTTTGATTAAATTATATTAAAATTAAAAAAACATATGTGTTAATTTTAAAAAATATATATTGATTTAATTATTTTTAATATATTTTTATTAACTAAGAAATAAAATATACATAAATGTTTTTTAAAACATAAAGTCATACATCATTAATAATTTAACAATACTTGTATTTATTTTATAATCATAATAAAATTATATTGATGAACTTATGGGTAATATTATAATAAAAATTATTAAATAATTATGAAATTATTTAATATTTGATGATAAATAATACTAAAAAGTAAATATATTTGGTAATATACATATATAAGAATAATTAAAATATGATAATAATTGACTGTAGATTTGTAAAATTAAATATATAGTGGTTGAAGAGTTAATTGGATTTATATTATTTATATAGAAAATGAATATATATATATATATATATATTTGTGTGTGTGTGAGTTTATGTTTGTGTTTGTGTTTGTGTTTGTGTGTGTTTCAAAATTTCATGAATATTCTTTGATACACATTATACACATTAGTAAACGTTTCATTTTGTGATTAAATGTATTTTAAAATTATATGAATCTCATTTATAGAAAACATATTTAGTATTTTAGATATAGTTTTATATAAAGTGATATATATATATATATCAGGAAAAATAGTTTTTGTATGCTTAGAAAGGGAGTATATCCTTATGTTATCATCTAGAGATCTGAAAATTAGATTATTGGGCCTCACTTGGGTCCGCAGTAGTGTATTCCATGATTCATGGACTGAAGTGAATATGACATTAACCCTAGTGGGAATTTAATAGTTTTATTTATGGAAATATCCAAATTATTTTAGATATTTTATTTTTCTTTGAGGGATAAGGCTCTTGAAGGGACCTATTGTGACACCTCGACCTGGGTGCCACTAAACGGTACCCCGAGCCGGTAGGCCACTTTCCCTCAAGCACGGATCTCCATATTCCTGAGGGTGCCGACTAGTAGTGAGGTTTTGGTAATTCAGACATGGGGAAACTATACCCTATTTTATTTGAATAAAACACCAATAGAATCAAAAAAATAAGTTTCGAAGTGTATAAATAACCAGAACAATACTATGTCATATGATAGTCAAAAGCATGGAAATAAAACACTCAACTGAAAGGTAAAACATGATATGACAATGAAAGTGTCAAGTGTATATAATGAAACTAAAATTAGAGACACAAAATCTACCAAGCGGGTCTCGAACCACGTCTGGTTCCCTCTCCCATGCTCCAATCCCAAATAACAACCTATCTCAAGGCCTTTCCCTTATCCTCTCATGAAACAACAAAGTCTACTCTAGTGCAGATCAGGTGGCCCGAATAGGGTGTGAGTATGAATCTATAGGCCACCACCAATGGTGTATAAAACAAGTCCAGTCAAAAGATAGTCGATGAATTTCTATGAAGAAATAAATATAATGCATAATTTAAACAGTTATAACATTGTCATTTAATCTTTAATAATC
Organism: Viscum album; assembly: GCA_963277665.1. Lineage (NCBI taxonomy): Eukaryota > Viridiplantae > Streptophyta > Magnoliopsida > Santalales > Viscaceae > Viscum > Viscum album. Next base: position 1,721,999,138 of record OY728161.1, read on the forward strand.
ACATTAGGACTAGTTTCAATTCATGTTTCCTATTTGAATCATCATTAATTATTATTAATCATTTGGTGTAGGTATTCATTCCTAACACCCCAAATATCATTAAGTGTGGGTCTCCATGCCTATCACTCTATATCTCATTCGGTGTAGGTCGTCATGCCTAGCACCCTATAATCTCAAGCATGGATAACTATTCGAGACGAATTCCATGTCCAAGTCCCAACTTCTAATTGGTCTAGAATTCCATGTCACCACAAAAATCTCATCCATTTAATCATTTATTAATTCATAATAATTATTCACATCATTCCCTTACTAATCCAATGATTAGTTAAACATTTCAAAGGCCATTAGTTAATTCAACAATTAACTAACCACATAACCCATTAATTAATTCATCAATTAATTATTAAATCAACACAATTATATTTACAAAATTAATTATTCACAATTAATTTTCTCTATCAAATATAAACTTATCATAATTAATTCTCACAATTAATTATCTTTGATCAACATAATGGCACATAATTAATTCCCATATTTAATTATCTTTCATAGCCAAACATCATTTCATAATTAATTCTCCCAATTAATTATATTAACACAATCAATTCAACATCTCAATTAAAATATCTCAACCCATAAAGAATCCCCAAAATATCTATTTGGGAAACCCCCTTCATTTTTTCCATGATTCAATTATCAATTAATCATTAAGGCAAATCACAAGTCAATTCCACATTCATAATTTCTCCAATTTAAGAAATCAATCATCAAGAGAATCAAGAAAATCATAAACTCACATACACATATCAAAATCACGACTATGGGGGTTTTATTTAGAATACTTACCTCAGTTTATTGATGGAAGTTATCCCAATGTAAATCCCCAAAATCCGAGTGGAAAAATGTCATTGATCAAGCTTCAGATCTAAATCCCTAAACCAAAATTAATATCAAAGGTATAATGATCTTGAAAATATAGATCGAGATCAAAAAACCTAGATATAGATCTCAAATCATAGGTTTAGATCCATGGAAACAGTGGAGATCTTCCCTGAAATGATCAATGAAATATAGAGGAAAGAACAGGAGAAGAAACTGGATGAAATCAACTTACCAAGAAGATATAGGACCTTCAATCCAGGATTTTGATATCAAATAATGGTGTTTGGATCACCTTAGAATACCTATAGAAATATCTGGGAACACCTCGAATTTTTCAAGCTTGAGCTAAGGTAGAAATATGGGAGTCTCGGAGGGTTTGGGTGGTTTTCAAATGTTTTTTGGATATTAAATTCCATGTGCACAATTTCTTAGGTAGGGGCGCATGGTTAGGCCAAACAATTCACTAACCATACGGTCTTCCACTACCTACACAGCTCGATGACACACAATTAGGAAAACCATGAACCAACCATGCTGACCTCCACTATCCGTATGGTTAGCTTGCACAAGATTTAGCCAAACTGTGCGCAAACCGTGCATAGCACCTATCTTCCCAAATTCCTTAAAAAAATTCACCCAAACACACCCCAGGTCATACTCCAAACCAAAGGTACTTAATAAAAACAAAAAGTACCTAAAAACATGCCGAAGATTGCTCTAGAAAATGCTAGGATCTTCTAATCTCTCCACCTTATAACATCTTGTCCTCGATTTGTACTCCTGATCTTCTCTAAGATTCTGAGCCAAAATGATTATTTCATCGATCCCTCATGTCTGATTTCATTTCCCAAGTTTCCTCTTGAACACTTCTATGTTTCCATAACACATGAACTAATTGCATGGCCTTTCTCTATAATAATTTCCCATTGGGACCCAACACACGTATCAGATGCTCCATAAAGGATGCATCTATCTCAAGGACAACCTATTCCAAATCAATCACATGAGAAGGGTTGGGGTGATATCATTGTAGTTGTGACACATAGAAACCATCATGCGTAGCGCTGAATTTTAGTAGAAGGGCTAATCGGTGCACCACTGGCCTGATTCTCTCTAGCACCTCAAACGGTCCTACAAACATGGGAATAAATTTTCCATGCCTCTGTATCCTATAGTGACTCAATCTAGGTGACACCTGAAGGAATACTTGATCACCCTTTGTAAAATCTATGGCTCATCTCTGTTTGTCAGCATATGACTTTTTCGTACCTTGATCCATAGACATATGTTTTTAAATCAACTACACCTGCTCTGATGTCTCCTAAATGAGACTCGGTCCCAATAGCTCTGACTCACCCACCTCTAACCAACATAAAAATGATCTATAAGGTCCACCATAAAGCTCCTCATATGGTTCCAATAGTATAGTTTCCTTATAACTATTGTTATAGGCGAACTCCACTAAATCCAAGTGATTATCCTAAGAACCACTAAAGTTAAGAACACATGATCACAACATATCCTCTAACACATGTATGGTATGCTCTGAATTCCCATCTTTCTATGGATGGAAGGTCATACTTAAAAAACCTAAGTACCAAGAGACTTCTATAAACCATGCCAGAAGCATGAAGTAAAGCGCAAATCTCCATCTGAAACTATAGTTTGTGGCACCCCATGCAAATGAACTATCTCTCGTACATACAGTTTGTTGGGTCGGAAGAATCCCGAGGGAATGATGGCAAGAGGGGGGGTGAATTGCCTTTTAAAAAATTGATTAACAAATTAAAAATCAAAGTAAAGTGCAGCCGAAATAAAGAAGGCAAGACACACGAAATTGATAACGGAGTTCGGCCAAAACCCGGCCTACGTCTCCGCTCCCAACTCAACCGTTGAGAGATTCCTACCGCTTGCTTTTCAATGGTTTTAGCAAGAAACCCACTAGGCTTTGAGGTAGCACTAGGACCTATTACAGCTTGCTTTTTGTGGTTTAGCAAGAACCCACTTGCTTTTAATGGTTAAGCAAGAACCCACTAGTCTTTTTACGGGTGAAGACTAGCTCACCGAGACACAAGCCTTTTAAAGGAAAAGCTTTAGAAAACCTCTTCACACCTTAGTGGTGGTGTGAGAACCCAAAGAAAGAGGGGATGAGAAAAGGGTTGGGGTTTGTAGGCACAAACCCAATTTTAAAGCTCAAAATAAATAAAACAATAAAACCCGTAATGGAGAAGCCTTGGGCGCCTTTGATTGATTGATGATGTTTGAGGGCCGCTTCCAAGCTTCTATGGAGGTGCTCTTGGATGTGGAAGTTGTTGGAGCACTTTGGGTTCCCTTGGAACAATCCGTCGGAGCTTCGCCAAAGATGTAAAAATGTGTCCGGTGGCTTGGATGTTGTTCCGGGGTTTCCTAGGCCTTTATTTATAGGCTAGGAACCTTCAAGTATCCGTTGGAGGGCTTTGGAGCCGTTGGAAAAGGCCTCGGAGCCGTTGGGAGGCTTTTGGAGTTGACTGGTCAAAGCCAACGGCTAGTTTGACCAGTGCTACCGGCGGGCCGGTGCAGGGCCACCGGCTGGCCGGTGCCTTGACAGTGGCTGAGTCTTCTTTTCCAGGCACCACCGGCTGACCGGTGCCAGAGCCACCGGCTGGCCGGTGGTGAGGCAGTAGCAAACCCTGTTCAATCTGGGTGCCACCGGCTGGCCGGTGCTTGGCCACCGGTTGGCCGGTGTGGAGGCAGTGGCTCTGCCTTCTTCCCAGGGTCCACCGGTCGACCGGTGGTGAAGCCACCGGTTGGCCGGTGGACTGATTTTCAGTCCACTTGTGTTCCTTTGTCACTTAAGCTTGCTTGGCCCAATTCCTTGGCCACCTGATTTGATTCCTATAAATCCAAAAACACTTGAAAGAGGATTAGATAAATATGAGGGTGATTGTGATCATGAAAATAAAACCTTGAGGGGTTCGAGAGGTACAACAATCTCCCCCTATTTTGATGATCACAATCACCAAAACAATTAATGTAAAATGCTGAAATTGAAAGGAAATACTAAGCATGATGAAAATGATTCTCCCCCAATCAATCAAGAAATTTCTCCCCCTTTGTGATTATCAAAATAGAATGGGGCATAAAACTTGATTGTGGGAAATTTTGAAAAACAAGAGATGGGATTTGAAAATCAATTGAAATTTTGGAAATTGAAAGATTTGAATCAAAAATTGAATAACAGTTTGAATTGAAAGTTTTGAATCAAAAACCAATTGAATTTTGAAATTTGAAACCAAGAGTTGAAATTGAAAGTTTGAAAAATCGACACCAACTGTTGGATATTTAAAAAAGAAAATTTAAAAGAAAATTTGAATTTCAAAGCCAAGTGTTGAGTTTGAAATGAAAACTTTGAATACACAACAAGGCTTAAAAAAAAAATCCTAACTCCCCCTAAATAAAAACAAAGAATCACTGGGGAGTGGTTTTTGAAACCGAAACAAATTTAGGCCCGGAGAGACTTGCCAAAAGGGATTTTTCAATCCAAATTTGTTTCATGGCGGGTCTTCTCCTATAAAATTCATCGGAATAGAAAATCGATTTGGGTTGGCCGTACCGGGCGTTTTTACAATTACATTCATAAATGAGATGCCCGGGTTTTTTGCAATAGTTACAAAATTTAAAGCTAGAGCTCCCCCTTACAAAAACAGTGGGTGCATGGGAGGAGGAGGCTTGGTTGGTATAGCCAAGTCCATTGGTGGTTCGGAAAACCCTTTGGGAACCAAGTATATTGTTCAAATTTTGTTCCCCTTGGGTGAACTTGGCTAGGGTTTCTCTTAGATCTTTGATGGTTGATTCCATGGAATCAACATTTGGAAAATTTTGGATTTTAAGGGTGAGTTCCTCCTTCTCTTTAAGAAGTTGGCCTTTTTCGGAGGAAAGTTTTTTGAAAGACTTTTTCAACGCGACAAATTTAGAAGAGAGTTCATGAAAACCTTTTTCCAATTGATCTCTAGCAAATGAGAGTTCTTCATAAAAAAGATGATTTAAAGAATTGGAATTTGAAGAACAAGAGGAGGAGTCGGAGGATGTTACCTCATGGAATGCCATTAGGCATTTTGTACCGTTGTCGCTCGAGGAAGAGGAGGAGGATGATGAAGAGGAGGTGTCACTCCATGTGGCCTTGAGGACCTTCTTCTTTCCTTTCTCCTTGTGCGTGGCCCGTTTCTTGTTGAGTGGGCAATCGGGCTTGTAATGGCCCTTTTCGCCGCACCCGTAGCATTTTACCTTGGGCTCGGATCTTGCGGTGGGTTCTTGCTTTCGCGCCTTGCGAGATTTCTTCTTCTTGTGCTTCTTCATGAATTTTTGCATTTGGCGGGCGAGATTCTCCATTTCCGAGTCGCCGCTTGAAGAAGATGAAGATGAGGAAGATGAGGATGAGGAGGAGCTTACTTCTTTTTGTACCTTGAGGGCGATGTTCTTTGGTGTCTTGATTGGTGTGCCCTCCTTTTGAGCTTGCCTCCTCATTGTGATCTCATATGTCATTAGGGATCCGATGAGCTCCTCTACCGGCATATTTTTGACGTCCTTAGCTTCTTGGATCGCCGTCACCTTTGGTGCCCATGAGCTCGGAAGGACCCATAGAATCTTCTTGACCATCGTCTCGGCTGAAACATCATCACCAAGAGATTTTCTACCATTGCAAACGTCAGTGAAGCGTGTAAACATTTCAGAAATAGACTCATTTGGATGCATTGAAAAAGATTCAAAGTCTTGTCTATACATATCTAACCGAGTATCTTTAACTTTGTTAGTGCCCTCATGGGTTACTTCCAATAGTTTCCAAATTTCATGAGATGAGGTGCAAGTGGAAACTCGGTTAAATTCATTTCGGTCAAGGCCGCAATGAAGAGCATTCATGGCTTTGCCATCTAGCTCAAAATTTCTAATGTCGGCTTGGGTCCATTTGGATTCGTCGGGGGTAGACAAAGTGTAACCTTGCATGACAATTTTATAAATGGGATACCCTATACTTCTAAGAAAAGTAGTCATGCGGGTTTTCCAATAATTATAGTCGGTCCCATCAAAAAATGGAGCCCGACCCAATGAAAAGCCTTCGGGGGCGAAAGAGGTTGATGCCATCTTAATGGATCTTTGAATTTGAAACCTTTTAAGGTATTACTCAAATTATCCCTCTGATACCAATTGTTGGGTCGGAAGAATCCCGAGGGAATGATGGCAAGAGGGGGGGGGTGAATTGCCTTTTAAAAAATTGATTAACAAATTAAAAATCAAAGTAAAGTGCAGCGGAAATAAAGAAGGCAAGACACACGAAATTGATAACGGAGTTCGGCCAAAACCCGGCCTACGTCTCCGCTCCCAACTCAACCGTTGAGAGATTCCTACCGCTTGCTTTTCAATGGTTTTAGCAAGAAACCCACTAGGCTTTGAGGTAGCACTAGGACCTATTACAGCTTGCTTTTTGTGGTTTAGCAAGAACCCACTTGCTTTTAATGGTTAAGCAAGAACCCACTAGTCTTTTTACGGGTGAAGACTAGCTCACCGAGACACAAGCCTTTTAAAGGAAAAGCTTGAGAAAACCTCTTCACACCTTAGTGGTGGTGTGAGAACCCAAAGAAAGAGGGGATGAGAAAAGGGTTGGGGTTTGTAGGCACAAACCCAATTTTAAAGCTCAAAATAAATAAAACAATAAAACCCGTAATGGAGAAGCCTTGGGCGCCTTTGATTGATTGATGATGTTTGAGGGCCGCTTCCAAGCTTCTATGGAGGTGCTCTTGGATGTGGAAGTTGTTGGAGCACTTTGGGTTCCCTTGGAACAATCCGTCGGAGCTTCGCCAAAGATGTAAAAATGTGTCCGGTGGCTTGGATGTTGTTCCGGGGCTTCCTAGGCCTTTATTTATAGGCTAGGAACCTTCAAGTATCCGTTGGAGGGCTTTGGAGCCGTTGGAAAAGGCCTCGGAGCCGTTGGGAGGCTTTTGGAGTTGACTGGTCAAAGACAACGGCTAGTTTGACCAGTGCTACCGGCTGGCCGGTGCAGGGCCACCGGCTGGCCGGTGCCTTGACAGTGGCTGAGTCTTCTTTTCCAGGCACCACCGGCTGACCGGTGCCAGAGCCACCGGCTGGCCGGTGGTGAGGCAGTAGCAAACCCTGTTCAATCTGGGTGCCACCGGCTGGCCGGTGCTTGGCCACCGGTTGGCCGGTGTGGAGGCAGTGGCTCTGCCTTCTTCCCAGGGTCCACCGGTCGACCGGTGGTGAAGCCACCGGTTGGCCGGTGGACTGATTTTCAGTCCACTTGTGTTCCTTTGCCACTTAAGCTTGCTTGGCCCAATTCCTTGGCCACCTGATTTGATTCCTATAAATCCAAAAACACTTGAAAGAGGATTAGATAAATATGAGGGTGATTGTGATCATGAAAATAAAACCTTGAGGGGTTCGAGAGGTACAACACAGTTCTCCCAACTGTTCCACTGTAAAGGTTTCCCTAATAGACAAGAAATGTGATACATTCATTAATTGATCCAAAATGACCCAAATAGTATCATTATTCTTATGTTTATTTGGAGGTCCTACTATGAAATCCATAGTTGTGTCATCCCACTTCCATTTCAAAATAGGTTATAGCTAAAATAGGCCTCCAGGTCATTGATGCTCTGCCTTCACCTGCTGATAGGTGAAACATCTTATTACGAACCATGGTATCTCTTTTTTCATTCCTGGACACCAAAACCATCATCATAGGTCATGGTACATTTTCTTCACCCATGGATATACCGCCCATTTTGAGGCATGAAATTATCACATGAGTTCCTCTCAAATACTTGTAGGCCCAAGAACCCAATTTCTCACATAGATGATCTCATCCTCATATATTATCCAGTCTGAAGGGGTCTCCCCACCTTCAAGGATTTACCTAAAGGATAAACACTCTGGATTCTCATAATTCATGTCCCTAATCCATATCAAGAGTGTAGACTACACTACTATAAAAACTAGAGTCATCCTCCACTGACTCTCTTAAAGTATTACATGAATTTCTTCCAAAAAATTCATTATCTTCCACTATGCACTCGACTCATGTACCAACTGAGTTTGATTTCTCCTAATTAATGAATCATCCACACTATTCCATTTTTCTGTGTGTATATGCCAGTTCGAAATCAAAGAAATACATATACTCTAACTATCTTCGCTTCTAAAGATTCATGTCATATTGTGAAAAGATATACTTCCGGCTTTTATGATCTGTAAAAACTATAAACTTTTCACCCAAAATATAGTGTCTCCAACACATAAGATCATAAAATACTGTTTCTAACTCGAGGTCATACATATGTTAATTCTATTCATATGGCCTCAACTACCGAGCCCCATAAGAAACAACTCAATCCCCTTTAATCAACCCAACTCTGAGTCTGACCACAAAAGCATCACAATACACTGTGTACTCCTCACCCAACTAAGGTAAGATCAAAATTGGTGCTAATTTCAAAAGCTTCTTCAACTCCTGAAGAGTATTCTTGCATGATTCTATCTTTTCAAACCTTATTCCTTTCTTTTTCAAACCTAAAAACCATGATACTAATCGTAAAAGTCTGGGATGAACCGCTTTTAATAACCAACTAATCCCAAAAATCTTTGGATATCAAATACATTCTTGGGCCGCTCCCAAGAAACCACCTCATGTACTATTTCTAGGTCCATTTCCACACCTTCTTCTGAGATGATATGCCCTCAAAAAGTGTATCCTATCAATCCAAAATTGACATTTATATATCTTTTCATATAGATTATGCTCTTTTAGTGTAACCATAATGATTTTAAGATATTGGGCATGATCATCATGAGTTTTAGAGTACACCAAGATGTCGTCCACAAACACAACCACAAACTAATCATAGTATAGATGAAATATCATGTTAATCAAGACCATAAACATTATTGGAGTGTTCTCCAACCCAAACGGCATTAAAATAACATATAAATATCATACCTACTTTTAAGATAAATTTTTGGTATATCAAAAGTCCAAACTCTCACCTGATGATACCTTGATCTCAGATAGATCTTTGAGAACACACAAGAACCCTTCAGCTAGTCAAATAGATCATTGATAAGTAGAAGAGGATATCAATTCTTCAAGGTCATTTAATTTAACTTTCGTTAATCAATACACAAGTGTAAACGCACATCATCCTTCTTTGTAAACAAAACAGGTGATCACCAAGGTGACATACTTGGACGGATAAACCCTTTATCCTCCAATTACTCCAACTACATTTTGAGCGCTTAAATATTAGTTGATTCCATTATATAAGATTGAATAGATACCAGCTCACCCCTCATCATGAGCTCAATAGTTAATTCCCAATATCTCTCAGGTGGCAACCCTGAAAATTCTTTAGGTAATAAATCCTAAAACTATTCTACTTCTAGTGGAAGGACGTCTTGCCTACCACTCCCATAATCTAGAAAAATAATAGAAACTTGGGTTGTGATCTCTCCCAGTTACAAATTAATAAACCCAGATCAGCCTACATGGATATCCCATTCTCTGCAACAAACATACTTTTCACCCTTAGAAAATTCAAAGGTCACTCTCTTGTAGTAACAAACTATGTGGGATCAGTATGTGACTAGTCAGTCCATACCCATAATCAGGTCGAAGCCTACTATATCAAGGACATATATATACTAAATAAAATGATACTATATAGTCTCTAGCGAACATCCCTTACTTAAAAAGATATCCCTATACTTTGTTCCCAATGGTGTATCGATATTCATCACCCCGCTTATGGAAACCACCTCCACGCTCCAACCATTAACAATATTTAAATATATAAAGGAATTAGAGGCACTAGTATCAAAAAAGGCACTAGATAAGGTAGAATAAACTAGAATAGTACCTCTCATTGTTGATAGACCAACCTCACTCTCCACAAGTGTAGGTTTCGCTACATGTAACTATCTTGCCCCTCTTCCTTGTGGTGTTGTCTGAATCCCATAAGTTGAACCACTCAGCTGATACGGGCACTCATACCCTAAAGCACTACATCCAACACCTCTAAAACCTTTTCCAATATAACTTAATCTTCCAAACCTATATGGTGTAGAAGACCCCCTTCCCACACTCTGACTCTGAGGAGTTGCTCCGTCAGCACTAGCTTACCGCTACTTCTTGCAGAACTTCTATAGGTTCCCCATCTTGCCAAAAAATCGGCACTCCACTGGTGGTTGAGGACATGTGTATGATAGTGTCCCTACCTACAGTACTGGTGGAAAATCACATGAGTATGATCCTGTGAAACTATTCCTCTTGACATTCCACCTTGATTTCCATTATCCTTACTAAGGTTCTTGTAATGTCACTTCCTGCTCTCAGAAGGCACACTCCCTAATCATCCAGTGACAGCTACATGTCCAGTACTGGAATCCTCCTTTAGATTTCCCTCTAAAATTAAATCCTTATTAACCACTTCTGAGAATTTATTCAGCCTATTAATTTTTACCTCGGACTTAATTTCACACCTATGTCCATCCTGAAATCGTTTTGCCGAAGAATCCTCATCTTTCAACAAAGTTGGAGAAAAATGATAAAAATATGTGAAACGTTTAGAATAATACATTATGGACAAGATTCCTTGAGTCAGATTCATAAAATTTGAAGCCTTCTCTTTTCTCAGCATCCTTGGTAGAAGTGCTCCAAGAACTTCTCTAGAAATTCCTTCCATAACAGATCATCAGTCTGTCCAAATTATGCCTGAATATCCCACCAGTTCTTTGCTAAAACCTATAGAATATAAGTATCCAACTTGACCCTCCTCCTAGTCTATGTATCCAAATGGTCAAGTATCATCTCTATGGATTCAATCCAGAATTCAGCTCCCTCTGTTCCACCCTCTCTAGTAAAAGTAGGAGGGTGCTGCAGTTGAAACTCCCTTATCAACTCATACACTCTTTTCTAAATCCACCCTAGGTCTCTCTCCAGGTATTGAATAAAACAAGAAAAGATCTATTAGAAATTATCCCCTTCCTCCTCATATTGCACCAATGGTTCCTTAAGTTCCCTGTCAAGATGTTCGTTCTGAGCCATACCCCTCAGTCTCTCCCTCAACAAGCGTCATGGAGGCATTACTCTACAAGTCCAAACACATGTCTTCTGTATCATAATGAAACCATATAACATTTACATAAGGTAATAAACTAACACAACAAGTTTCAACATGTCCTTTATTCCTTTTATCACCACATGGTCAACACTGAGTCCTTATAACTACCCTTAACCATCCTACTCTTTGCTCTTGGTTAATAAGGGTTCATACATTCTCAGTAATTAATTCAACCATTAATTAATCACATTATCACCAATTAATTAATTCCAAAATTAATTAATTAATCATACCCATTTCATCAATCAAGGTTCTCATTAGACACCCATTTATTCTCATTTGGCATAATTATTTCAATCTTACAACAAGGGGAAATAGTTCAAGTTCAACAACTTACCCATAACCCATTTTCTCATGTATGCCTAGAATGGTTCTTCTCACAACAACACTGGGTGTCTAGAATGATGCATGCATACTAAATTATCTTTCCTCTTTAGGACACAAATCAAAATTCAACAATTTTCAAAACAAATATCACATCACACCACAAGTTCATCACCCAAGGATAAATAATATCCAACTGTAACAACAAACAGAAATCACAACAATCCTACCCTAAGTACTTGGATTTTTTCATGTACATGGGTTTGAAACTCCCATGAACAATCTCATTACCAATCCCCAAATCTTCCTATTCTCTTATCTACCTTTCCCAAAATAGTGAGACAAGAGAAGAAGAAATAAAAGAAAAAACTCATTTGATACCACTTTGTGATGCCTCTACCCAAGTGCCACTAAATGGTGCCTCGAGCCGGTTGGCCAAATTTTCCCAAGTGCACCTCCCCATACGCTAGAGGGGGTCGACTAGCAGTGAGGGTTTGGTAAGTAAGCCTTGGGGAGACAATACCCTCTTTTATCAGAATAAAATACCAAAGGAAGGAAACAAAATAACCAAGTGTGGAAGCATATAGATAACCAGAATAATACCATGTCATATGATATTCAAAAACAAGAAAATACAATACTCAGCTAAAAGGTAAAACATTATATGACAATTAAAGTGTAAAGGGTCTACAATGAAACTAAAATTAAATACGCAACGACTCCCAAGTGGGTCCCAAACCCCATCTAGTTCCCTCTCCCATGATCAAATCCCAAACAACAACCTATCCCAGGGCCTTGACGTTATCCTATCTTGCAACAACAAAGTCTACTCGGGTGTCGATCAGGCGGCCCAAATAGGGTGTGAGTATGACTCAGTAGGCCACCACCAATGATGTCTAAAACAGATCTAGTCAATATATGGTGTATTCAGTTTTATGAAGAAATAAATACAGTGCATAATTTAAGTAGTTATCACATTGTCATTTAATCTTTAATCATCACATTAGGCCTAGTTTCAATTCATGTTTCCCATTTGAATCATTATTCATTATTATTAATCATTTGGAGTAGTTTTTCATTCCTATCACCCCAATTATCATTAAGTGTAGGTTTCCATGCCTATAAAACTATATCTCATTCGGTGTAGGTCCTCAAGCCTAGCACCCCATAATCTCAAGCTTGGATTACAATTGGGGAGGAACGTTATAACTAATTCCTAACTTTTAATTGGTTTAGAACACCAAGTCTTGAAACAAAAAAAATCTCATCCATTTAATCATTCATTAATTCACAGGAATTATCCACATAATTTCATTACGAATCCAACAATTAGTTAAACAGTTCAAAGGTCATTAGTTAATTCAAAAATTAACTAAGCACATAACCCAATAATTAATTCATCAATTAATTAATCAATAAACACAATTATCTTTCCATAATTAATTCTTCACAATTAATTATCTATATCAAATCTCAACTTATCATAATTAATTCCCACAATTAATTTTTTTTCAACATCATGGTACATAATTAATTCTCGAAATTAATTATCTTTTATAGCCAAACATCATTTCTTAATTAATACCCCCACCCCAAATAATTATCTTAATACAATTGATTCAATATCTCAATTACAATATCTCAACCCATAAAAATCTCCAAAATATCTATTTGGGAAACCCTCCTTCAGTAGTTCCATGATTAAATTATCAATTAATCATCAAGGAAAATCACAAGTCAATTCCACATTCCTAATTACTCCAATTAAGGAAATCAATCATCAAGAGAATCTAAAAAATCATAAACTCACATGCACATATAAAAATCACAACTATGGGAGTTTGATTTAGACCACTGACCTCAGTTTATTGACGGAAGTTAGCCCAATGGAAAACCACAAAATCCGAGCAGCACAACATTGTCGATCAAGCTTAGGATCTAAATCCCAAAACCAAAATTAAGATCAAAGGCAAAAATATCTTGAAAATATAGATCTATATCCAAAATCCTAGATCTAGATCTCAACTCATAGGTTTATATCCTTATAAACGGTGGATATCTTCAATGAAAAGATTAAGGAAATATAAAGGAAAGAATAGGAGAATCAACGGGATGAAATCCTCCTAATGGTAAGAGAGAGAATCTTCAATCTAGGATTTAGATCTTAAATAAAGGTGTTCATATTGCATTATAATCCCTCTATAAGGCTCTAGCAACACCTATAATGTTTCATGAACGATTCATGGTTGAAATATGAGAGTATCAGGGGTTCGGGTGGTTTTAAAATGGATTTTCAAATATTAAATTCCATGTGCATGGTTTCTTGGGAAGGGGAGCATGGTTAGGCCAAACTATGTTCCAACCGTGTGGTCTTCCACTGCCTATATGACTCAATGGCACCCATTTAAGAAAACTGTGTGCCAACTGTGCCAAACTCCACTGTCTGTACAATTATCTTCTGCATAGTTTGGCCAAACCATGCGCAAACTGTGCACAACCCCTTGTCTTCCCAAGTTCCTTAAAAACATCACCCAAACACACCCTAGGTATACCCCAACCCAATGGTACTTAATAACAAAAAAAGTACATAAAAACACACCTGAGATTACTCCAAAAAAGGCTGGGATCTTACACCTTCATAGGTATCTTTTTTATGCAAGGTTGGGGTAAAACGAATAAGGGATAGTATAATATAATATGATTAATTAATTAATTGATACCACATATAGTGGTGTAGTTTTTAAAACTCATATTATTAGAGGGTGTGGAACTAAATTATACCCTTAATATTTTAATTAAATATCTTATAAATGAAATGAAAACATCACTGATTCTGATTTTTTAGCAAAATATTCAAGATGTGGTAAGGAATATCGGAGGATCTCAATTTATTGGGGCTACACTAAGATAAAAAACTGAATAAACTATAAATTTATAGGTTTAAAGTAATGTAAAAAAAATTATATTTTTAATTTAGGGATGTCTATAAAGGGATAAATATCTTATCCAGTTGTTCCATACTCTTTTGTAGTAGTGCACATTCTTTTTTAAAATTGTGAGGAAGAATATATGGGGATAGAAGATTCTGTTCTAAGGAGGGTATCTTTGGAGATGAGGAGGTGTATATGAAGATTCATAGGGTCCTTTTTAGTTGACCCTTATGAAGCAAAAAAATTAGTTTTGGAATTTAGTTAAGCATAAATCATTTTAAAATAATTATTTTAAAGTTTAAGAGTATTTTTTATAATTTTTTAAAAAATATTACAAGAAGAATAAAACTTTTTTTATGAAGTTGCCTTCAATTTTTAACTTTTAAACCGTTATTCTATATTCTAAAAACCATATTTTTTTAAAATAATCCTCTTTATGTATTATATTTAAAATATCTATTTTAAAATAGGTTTTTAATATAAATCCTCGGTGGTTTATCTTTAAAACTCTTATTTTATATGAAAATATTCTTTAATATTTCATTAAAAGTGTCATGCTACTACTACAATGATTTTTCTCTTATGTGTTGATTTCAATGATGTTAATTATGGAATTTAAATAAATATTGTTAATGAGTTTCCATAAATGTACTAAAAATTTATTATGAAAACTTCATTTCATGAATTGATTATATAACTATCATATTTATGGATGATTTTATGATATTTATGATGAAAATTGAAATAAAATAATTGTTTGATTTTAATACATGATACTTCGAAATTATTGATTCAATTGGGAATGTGGAGTGAAGCCAAGCCTTTATGGAACTATATAAGTTCAATATAAAATGAATGGGGGTAATCTCTGTGGGGATCTCTCTCTGCGCTCGTCTTCTCTGTTCCTTTAGGGTTTTAGATCCCGTCCTCTGCTTCTCCCTTTTACTCTCGGATCTTCCCCTCGGCTCTCGAAATCTATTTTTCCTCTGCCCTGCTTGTCGCTGTTCTTACCGCGGTTCTAGTTCTTCTGGTGAAGGTATGTGTTTTGGACACCCTTCGCCACCTTAACCTGCTCTGGCCTCATGTACCTTTGTGCCTCTCTAGGTCGGGTATGGTGTGAAGTTAACCTAGAGACTTTGGGATCATGGTTCAGTGGACATTGGGTTTCTAGCTGCTACCAGGGTCGGACTCTCATTCTCAGAAACCCAACCTTCTCTAATCTAGGGTTCAACCGCTACTCTCCACGTCAGAGGTGGAGCGATGGGTACACAAGATTTTGGGCCATATGGTTTGCGGTTGTCAAGTTTCCTTTTAGGGTTGCATCCATATCCTTCTTCAGGGACTTATTATTGGCCTTCATCACGTTTTTCCTCGGTTTTTTGTTTCAATTTTTGGATTTCCTTCACGACGGCAGTTTATTTTCATTGGTTGTCTCATATTTCTGGTGACATTGGTGGTCATAGCGGTTAGGATCTGGTGATTTTGTTGATACATGTGGTGTTCAATGGTGTAGTGGCTGATATGTTGACTCCAAAAAATGGTGATGCTTGTGATCATGCGATGACGGTGATGAAGGCCTATTTCGGTGCCGAAGGTGTTTGGTCCAGGCGGCGACTTCAAATTTTGGTGGTCTATTATGGGTTCATATTATGTGGTGATGACTAGTATCGGGACTTGGAAATGGCGGACACGATGAAGATGTTACGATGGCAGACTCTGGTGGAAGAGCTCACAAACGATTGGGTATGACGCGACGATGGGGCTGTGTGGTGACAAGGCTCATGAATCAAGGACCAAGCGACGTTAGGTGGAACGTGGACCAAGATGGAATGATTAAGTTTAAATTTTTAATTGTTTCATGTAATATGGTATTTGAACATTGGATCTGTAGTGAGCGGAACTCTAATAGTGGGTGAATTTTGAGGTTAACTTTGTTGGATTTGTAACTGGTTCACACTTAACCTTAAAAGTGTTATTAGAAAATAAAAAAAAAAATATGGATTGGGTATAAAATGGATGGGTCAATGAAAACCCTCCAATGCATTGGGTAATGTGATGGAGTTAACTAATGTAATTTACTCATAAGATAATGTATACGAAGTTAATTACTCGTATGAAGTGATGGAGTTAATTAATTTAAGTTACTCCTAAGAGATTGTAATTATCCTATTTAGGTGATTTCAGGATGAAATAAAAATGTTCCAAGTTATTATTATGATTCTTCTATACTTTCAAGAATTTTTATTGGAAATATTTTAGCTTTGTGAAAATAAGTTGAGAAAAAAAGTTGATTTTGATCCTTTTATAAATAAATGTTTTATTCCTTAAATGAAACACATGCTGGTGTTAATTTCAATTGTTTGTGGTTATATAAAAATGAGGTTTTACACCAATATTTGTATATCTATTTAAAATAAGTTTAAAAAATATTTACTTTTATTAAAATAGTTTATACAACTAATTTATGAAACTATTTTATAAACCCTTTTTGGGTGAAAATGTGAACTTATAATTTAAATAAATGTTTCATGAAAATTAAAAATAGTTTTTAAATAAAATACTTGATTCAAAGGTGTTTATTGTTTTTTTAAAGGATAAAAAAGTTATCACTATTTTGAAAACCTTTATTGAGTAATTTTTTTATCACCCCCAAATTTCAAATGTTTTTATATGGTGAAGGTTGAGTGAGATCGTTTATATTAGTGGTGAGGACTATCTCTGGGTGGTGTAGGTGTAGTAATTAGAGACTTTGAGCTTATATATTTGAAAATAAGAAATATAGGCTTTGATATGTGTCATTTTTTCTAATTTTTTAAATATCTAGACCTAAAAAGATTCTCTAGGTTGTAAGTGACTCATTATTTGAAATTAAAGTTTTAATTTTTATAACATAAAAATTAGGTCACTTCCTTTTCTAAAAACTATAGTTATGTAATGAATTGTGTTTTAGACACCGGATCTGGGAGTTCATATTGGAGTTGGTGGACTAGAACCAACTAATTTGTATTTTATTCATTAATAAATACCTTATCATATCTTGATTGTTCCTCTACGTGACAATGCATGTGATAATGTCCTAAGGATGGTTGTTGCATTAAAGGGTCAGAGCGAATCTCTACTATGATGAAAACCTGTAAGTGCCATAACAATGTTCTTGAATATATGTTCTATGGTCGGATGATGTTATTTAAGGGACACAAATAATACAATCCATTAGGGGTGAGCACTCATAAAACTTTAAGGCACCTTCTCATGGTGTGCGCCATTGGTAATGTCCAGGAAGATATTATGAGAACGAGACCCGCTAGTAGAAAATCCACATTTCATAGTGTCATTGGATGTTCCTATCTGAGGACTTGTGTATTGTTCCTTAGACTTTAAGATTATTATTAATGGGTATTAAAACTCGTGCACTTAGATGTACTGATTAAACTGTGATGACACACTCTTCGCAGTGAGGTAGGATACGTTGGGTGCGTTTTGAGTGATATTTCATTAATAGATAATGCAAGAAATGATTTGTCCCTTCTGTTCCATAACGGAAGTAGATATCTCAGACCCTTTTATGGAATTGATATAGCTCAAATAAATCCATGGTCATGGTGAGGAATGAGAAAGTTCAATTCTGGAAAGTCAAAGAAAGAATAATCTAGAACATGGGTTGATGGTACTAGCATGCAACCCACTTGATTCGAGATATCGATACAAAGGGATTAGAATAAACGGTAAGTGTTTGTAAGAGGCGACACATCATTGCGGCGTTAACTTCCTTCTCTATGGGTGCCTTGGTGTGTTTCTGGACGCTAACCTTGGACTTTAGGCAAGATCTACCTAATGCCATTGAGAAAGAGGCCAAGAGGGTCACACGCTAAGTTTCTCCAAGTATCTCAGTTAAATATTAATTTTACAAGTTGAATAATGATTATTCCTGAATGTGGTTTAATAATTATTTAAGGATGCCTGATCATATTTATTTTGACACTAGTTATTTGAGAGAATATATTATGTGCAAAATAATATATTTATTAGCAAGTAATGTAATGATATTTATTTGAGAAATAAATAGTCATTATTCAAGGTCTAATAAATGTGGTGGAGGAAATAAAGAAAAATGAAAAATAAAAGTACACGCTGTGTATATTATATGTACAAACCATGTATTTTTTTGGGGAATTTAAGAGAAATAATTTTATTTGTTTAATTAAATAATATTATGTGTAATTTGATGGGCGCATGTCAAGTAATTATAATAGTAAATTGTTATTATTAGATATGGGGTATTACTAAGAATTAAATGAAATGAATAAATGATTTTGGGTAATTAATTCATTTTATTATTCTATGTAATTAAAAAACCCAAATATATATTTCTCATTAGACTATCCATTTTTTGGGTGTGGTTGTGCACAATGGATTTAGAAAAGCTCTCAATCCAAGAGAGAATTCATTTTCCACCAAGAACGCTCTCAAGCTACGAGAGATAGATCTACCTCCATCGGATCAAGGTGATTGAAGGTGGATATTGCAAGCAAAGGCACTTCCATGCTAGCACCCAAAGATCCCTTCGGCGACGTCCAGAGATACGTGGAGAACGTGTGGATCGCTTCTAGATGAATCCTACACTTGGATTCTACAACGCAACGATGAATCACATCGAATCGTGACTAGAAACATCAACAAATAAATCATTCCATCAAGGTAATTATTTTCAATTAATTAAATTAATTATATCCAACATATTATGATCCTCTATATAGTTTTGGGACTCCCCTATTTTTTTCATTCTTCATTTTATTCTGAAGATATGGCATTTTATGATCATGAAGGATCTCGTATTGATCTTTGTAAACGCTAAAATTAAAGTTGTTTACACCCACCAATGCACTTATTCTACGCCCAAAACCTACAAGTGGTATTATAGGGGTCATATCATTGATTATTATTATTTAATTTTCTCATTGGTGATTTACACATTTAATAATTTAGTTGTTTCAATTCTAGTTAATCATTATTTAAAATCTGAATCTCGAGATCTGTTCATCCTCTCTCATTTCTCGTTCACCTTACAAAAACGAATTTTTTCTTTTAATATTAATTAAAATAAAATATAGGATCTCATATTGAGGTTCCAAACATTCTTGGACATACAACACCAGAATGCATGGAGTGTATTCGGAAGTTCACACTGTGTAGTCTAGCTTCAATGCATCGGACTGGTCCGCCAAATCAGGTCGTGTATTGGAGTATTCCTAAGTCATAAATGGCACCATGTGTTGACCAGGAATAGGTGGAACACAGTTTCCGAATTACATGCCATGTGGCCCATGGAACATGACGCGTGGTCCCTTTGGGTTAGGGTTAGACCGTGTACCCCATACACGGCTTCCCAACTGGAAACCGTGAAACACAGATACTACATAGCGTGTGTCCCACTGAACATGTTGTGTACTTCGAAGATTTCTGAAGTACATTTACAATCCATGTCCCCGGGCGTGTACTTTGGATGGATGGTGAGAAAAATTACACTCCGTGTAGTTGAAAATACACACTGTGTACTCATCTAAATTGCGAAGATTTATTAAAATCTATTATTATATTATACAAACCCTTGAGATGTGTACCATATTTCTGGCATAAAGTTGAGGCACTACATGTGATAGGTGTTTTTATATATATTTGTTTAATTTAACATATGCATAATGTTAATTTCTATTCATTGGGTAGTTATGGATGGGAATTCACCAGGTTTCCTCCCAGGTACTAGTTATGTACAAAGATAATTTAAATGAATTTATTTGTTTAAAATTTAGATGGATGAGAATCTTAAGGAAATTCAAAAAAAAGGTTTTAAGATAAAAGGATTGATTAATTAAAGATAATTAATTGATTTTAGGGTGATTTATCTTAAAAAATAATGATTAAAGAATTGAACGATAGTTTTATTTATGCGTAAATATAGCTGCATTCTTGGATGATTGTGATCTATACCAAGACATTTGTATGTTAATGGTTTATTTTAATTTATTTATTTAAATTAAATTTTTTTCCATGCGAGCCTTCTCCTCCTTAATATATCAGGCCTACGCACCCAAGTATTATTTTATATAAAAACCCCTTTCTACCCCTCACCTGTGTGTGAGATAAATGCATATGTAATGGATGGATCTCCCAAGCTAGTGGAGGCGGATCAAGTTAGCAGACAAGGTGAAACCAATCTAAGGAGATACAAAGCTGGATAGGCGGAAAGCTGTAAACATGAACCTGAAAGGTTCAAGGTGTTTCTCCCCTTGGTCTTGGGTTAGTTTTTCAAACACTAGATAAACTAACCAATAGAACAAAATCATGATCATACCATTTATTTTATTTCTGTCAGTTTCATGAATTATTTATTGTGAGTCTATTGTCCCGATCACATAATTAATGAATTAAAAAATCATGTAAGATGGAACTAAAATAAGACCGTATTATGTGTAAGTATTATCTTAGACCTAGTTAATAACATAAGTATATCCCACTTAATATTAACAATCATGTAATCAAATATAATAAATGGAAAATTGCGTATAAGGATAAAAATCCCTCAAAGAAATATTAAGTCAGTATAGCCTTCCATAATCTGGGTTAGAATCAAACCATAGTTCAAAGTGCATGACCAAACCTAGTTGGGGTGCTTTAAATTATCAGGGAATTCTAATTCAAGGTTTTGGGTTGACTTGGCTTGGTTCACATCAAGGGTTGACTGCCACAGCAGGACTTGGTATGATCAAGAGGCAGAGGTTGAGGAAATCCAAAATAAAAGGATTTCAGGATTGGGGAGTCCATTCAACAGATCAAGGAGCTATGATTTAATGAAATTGGCATTTGGAATGAATACATAAAACCCTTCAAGTTGCTTGAACAACCATAGTTGGGGTAACACGAAGGGAAATATGGATCCTTTCCACTAGAATATTCATGAAACAGAATATTCTGAAATCAATGGTGAGGGCTATTAGATTTTGATAAAATAGTGGGAGACTAATAGGTATTAATTTATTTATTTACCTCAGTTTTATCATAATAAAGTACTAAACCTTTCCTCATCTTAATATTATAAATAATAAGAAAATGACTTCAAACATATCATTGTGAACCATGCTTGAGAAAGAAAACTTGCCTACCAGCACCAATTTCCAAGAGTGGCAGAGGTGTTTACGAGTCATCCTTCGACACGAGTGGAAATTATATGTGCTGGAAGAGCCTATTCTAGTTGCGCTTGGGAAAGAGGCCAGTGATGAGGAATTATATCTCTATATGAAACACATGGATGATGCCACAGATGTTCAGTTTTTCATGCTATAGGTCATGTCTAATGATCTCTTGAAGTAACATGAAAACATGGATGCGTATCGCATGATGACTCGCCTTAAGGATCTCTACCAGGAGAAGGTGAGATAGGAGAGATATGAGATCTCCAATGCTTTTTTTACAAATAATCTTGGATATTCTGTGCTAGCTAGCCCTCATGTAGTCAATATTATTTGATACATTGAATGCTTGTACATCTTAGGGATTAAGTTCTCGGATGAGTTGCGTATAGATCTCATCCTATCATCACTACCCAAGAGATTCTCTAGATTTATTTTCAATTATAACATGACCAATAATGATAAGAGTCTATTAGAACTTCTGACCTTAATTTTCTAGGTAGATAAGTACATGGGGTGTGACAAACCCACAATCCTTATGGTGAATAAGAAAAGGAAGGACGAGGGAAGGGGTCCAAAGACTTATAAACGGTTTTAAGCACCTGAGCACTTTCCCTCCAAGAAGGGGAAGATCCATAGGCAGGGCAAGAAACATGAGGCAGTATGTTTTGCATGTGTCAAGCAAAGCCACTAGAATAGGAACTGCACCCAGAAGTGTGGGGACGCTAAAGTTGATTTCTGTATCAAGTGTAATCTTTCCATTTTTACACATTGGGTATTAGATACAGCTTTTGGGGCTCACATATGTATTCAAATTCAGGAACTAAATAGATTTAGAAATATTGCCAGAGGAGAGGTGGATCTTCGAGCTGCCAATGGCTCGAGGATGGCTACATTATCCATTGGCGATTATCACCTCTCATTTCTAACTGGAATGATTTTGGTTTAAAATAACTATTATTATATGCCTAGTGTTACCAAGAACATAATTTCTATATCTTGTTTGGATATAGATGAATTTATTTTCAGGTTTGGAAATAAGGGTTGTCTATTTTATAAGAAAAACATATGTTATGGTATGGAATATTTAAATAATGGTTTGTATGTATTAAATTACGAAAACCAAGTGTTGGCAATCAATAACTAAACAGACTCAAATGAATCATACATCACCTAGTTGTGGCATCACTGTCTAGGTCATGTAAACGAGAAGCGCTTGACAAAGCTCTGCCAAGATGGCTATTTAGACTCTACCAAGCTAAAACCACTTGATAGATGTCATGCTTGTTTACAAGGAAAAATGACCAAGCCTCCTTTCGGTGGAAAAGGTGAAAGGGACACATAGCTTCTTGGATTAGTGCACATGAATGTGTGTGGACCATTTCCAGTAGAAGATAGAGGTGGATATTTTTACATCATTACTTTTACTGATGATTTGAGTAGATATGGCTTTGTCTAATTAATGAGGTATAATTCAAAATCCTTAGAGAAATTTAAGGAATTAAAGAATGAAGTAGATAATTGGCTTGGTAAGAAGATTCGATCGGATTGAGGTGGATAATATCTAAACCAAGAGTTCATCGATGTTCTATGGGAGTCTGGGATTCTATCTCAGCTCACTCCTCCGTATACCCCATAGTGGAATGTTGTTAGTGAAAGGAGGGACCACACCTTATTGGACATGGTCAGGTTGATGACGAGTCATGCATATATTCCATTATCCTTTTGGGGATATGCATTTCAAACTGTGACATACACATTAAACTGAGTACCAACTAAGGCGAAAAATGTAATTCCCTTTGAGTTATCAAATTTAAAGAAACCCATTTTGTCAGACACACGTGTATGGGGATGAGAGGCGTTTGTTAAGGAATTCTCAGGCAACAAACTAGAACCCCAGGGCACGAGGTGTATCTTTATAGGATATCCTAAGGAAACGAAAGGATATTACCTATATAACCCTTTAGACAAGAAATTGATTGTCACCAGACAAGCCATCTTTCTTGAGAGGGAGAACATCCTCAAAAAGGATAGTTGGAGCAAGATTGACTTTGATGAAGTTAATCCTTAAGATACACAGGAGTTGGTATAGGAACAAGTTCCATAGGTCCTCATGGAAGAGGTTCCAGAAACACAAGTACTGCATTAGAGATCAAGATAGGTTAGAGAACCAGAGAGATTTGGCTTCCTAGTCACCGATGATGGTGAATCATTATTGTTGGAAAATGATGAACCTCTCTCCTACAAGGAAGCAGTAGAAATCTCAGAAGCTGAAAGATGGCTAGAAGCTATGAATTTTGAGATGAATTACATATATCAGAACCAAGTATATGTTCTGGTTGATGAGCCAGTTGATATAAATCTTGTTGGATGCAAATGGGTATTCAAGAGAAAACTGGACATAGAAGGTCAAGTTAGCACCTATAAAGCAAGGCTAGTGGCTAAAGGATTCATACAGCGTCAAGGAATTGACTATGTTGAAACCTTCTCACTAGTTTCCATTTTTAAATCCATAAGAATCATACTTTCCATAACAGCTTTTCATGACTACGAGATTTGGTAGATGGATGTCAAAATAGAATTTCTTAATGGGAACCTTCAGGAAGATGTCTATATGACATAACCAGAAGGGTTTGTGACACCAGTTGAAGCCAAACGGGTTTTCAAGTTGTAGAAATCCATTTATGGATTAAAGAAAGCGTCCAGGTCATGGAACATTTGATTTGATGAAGCCATAAAGGAATTTGGGTTCATTTAGAACAAATGTGATCCATCTTTTTATAAGCGGTTTAATGATAATGAGATCATTATCCTAGTAGTATATGTTGACGACATATTTCATACTGGAAATGATGTACCTGTCTTACAGTCGGTTAAGGACTGGTTGAAAAAGTGTTTCTCCATGAAGGACTTGGGTGTAGCAGCCTACATTCTAGGGATCAAGATCATTCGTGATAGTTCCAAGAGGCCCCTTGGACTACGTCAAGGTACATACATGGACTAGATACTAAAGAGATTTAGTATAGAACAATCCAAGAGGGGATTGGTTCCAGTTTCACATGGCCTACATATTTCTAAGAAAATGTGTCCTCAGACACAATAGGAGAAAGATATAATGAGTAAGATCATGTATGCTTTGGCTATAGGATCCATCATATATGTCATGTTATGTACCAGGCTTGATGTTTCCTATGCACTGAGCATGGTAGGTAGATATCAAGAAGATCCATGTGAACAGCATTGGATTGTTGTTAATAATATCCTTAAGTATCTGAGAAGAACTAAGGATATGTTCCTGGTGTATAGAGGAGGCAAGGAGATTTTCATCGAATGTTATGTTGATTCTATTTTTCAGACAGATCATAATGACCTGAAGTCGCAATCTAGATATGTTTTCTATCTCAATGGAGGTTTTGTAAGCTGGAACATTTCAAAGTATCCATTTCTCACTGATTCTATAGCAGAGTCTGAATATATAGTGGCTTATGATGCATCCAAAGAAGCCTTATGGATTCCGAACATTGTCTAAGAGATTGATGTGGTGCCTATCAATAAAGATCCTATCACATTTTATTGTGATAATACTGTAGTGGTGGCTCTTGAAAAAGAACCAAGGTCGCATCAATAGACAAAGCACATACTCTGGAAGTATCACCTCTTGAGGGATTTCTATAAAAGGGGTGAAGTTGCAGTGAGTAGCGTGTCCATGGAAGAGAACGTGGTGGACCCCATTACTAAAGGCCTATCTTAGCATAATCATGAATATCATGTGAGATCTAGAGGGTTAAAGGTTGTTAGTAGTTGGCTCTAGTCCAACTGGGAGTCTGTTGGAGTTGGTGGCCTATAACCAACTACTTTGTATTTTATTCATTAATAAATACCATATCACATCTTGATTGTTCTTCTACATGAAAATACATGTGATAATATCCTATGGATGGTTGTCTCAATGAAGGGTCATAGTGGATCCCTGCTATGATGAGAACCCAGAAGTTCCATAAAATTGTTCTTAAATATATGTTCTATGGCCGGATGATGTTATTTGTGGGACACAACTAACACATTTCATTAGGGGTGAGGATTCATAAAACCTTGAGGAACCTTCTCATGGTTTGTTCCCTTGGAAATATCCAGGAGGATATTATGAGAATGAGACCCACCAGTAGGAAATCCACATTTCATAGTGTCATTAGATGTTCCTATATACAGACGTGTGTATTGATCCTTAGACTTTAATATTTTTATTAATGGTTATTAAAACTCGCGCACATATATGTATTGACGAAAATGGTAATGACACACTGTTCATTGTGAGGTAGGGTATGTTGGGTGTGTCACGAGTGATATTGCATTAATAGATAATGTGAGAAAGGATTTGTCCCATATGTTCCATAATGGAAGTATATATCTCAAGACCTTTGATGGAATTGATATAGCTTAAATAAATCCATGTCCATGGTGAGGAATGGGTAAGTTCAATTCTAGAAAGTAAAAGAAAGAATAATCAAGCACGTGGGTTGACGGAACTAGCATGCAACCCACTTGATTCGAGATGTAAATACAAAGGGATTGCATTACATGGTAAGCGTTCGTAAGAGGTGACACGTAATTATAGCATTAAATTCTTTCTCTATGGGTGCCTTGGCATGTTGATAGATTCTAACCTTGGACTTTAGGTAGGCACCACCTAATGCCACTGTGAAAGAGGCCTAAAGGTTCACACACTAAGTGTGTCCAAGTATCTTAGTTAAATATTAATTTAATATGTTGAATAAAGATTATTCTCAACTGTGGTTTAATAATTATTCAAGGATGCCTGATATCATTTATTTCGACACTAGTTATTCAAGATAATATATTGTGGGAGAAATAATATATTTATTAGTGAGTAATGAAGTGATATTTATTTGATAAATAAATAGTCATTATTCAAGGTCTAATAAATGTGGTGGAGGAAATAAAGAAAAATGAAATATAAATGTACACACCCTATATATTAAATGTACATGCCGTGTTTTTTTTTGGTAATTTATGAGAAATAATTTTATTTATTTAATTAAATAATATTATGTGTAATTCGCTGGTGCATGTCAAGTAATAATAATGGTCAAATGTTTTTTATTAGACATGGGGTATTACTAATAATTAAATTAAATGAATAAATTCTTGTGGGTAATTAATTAATTTTATTATTCTATGTAATTAAAAATCCCAAATATATATTTCTCATTAGCCTGGCCATTTTTTAGGTGGGTTTGTGCACAGTGAATTTGGAAAAGATCTCAAGACAAGAGAGAATTCCTTTTCCACCAAGAACGCTCTCATGCTAGGAGAGAGAGATCCACCTCCACCGGATCAAGGCGATCGAAGGCAGACATCAAAAGCAAAGGCTCTTTCGCACTAGAACCAGGAGATCCCTTCGGTGACGTCTAGAGATACGTGGATCATGTGTGGATCACCTCTAGAGGAATCTTACACTTGGATTCTATGATGCAACGATGGATCACATCGGATCGTGATCGGAAACATCAACGAAGAAAGAATTCCATCAAGGTAATTCTTGTCAATAAATTAAATTAATTATAACCAACATATGATGATCCTCTATATAGTTCTGGGACTCCCCAATTTTTTTGTTCTTCATTCTATTCCAAATATATTGTGTTTTATTATCATGATGGATCTCAGATTGATCATTGTTAACACTAAAATTAAAGTTGGTTTCACCCACCAACGCACTTCTATTGTGCCTGGAACCTATAGTTTAGGTCTAAGGTGTCATAATAAAATTATATTTACATGTTCATAAGGCTCTCTTCTATCCAAAATTGTTTTCTCTGAAGGTATAAGGTTCAATTCAATGAGCATGGTAAGGGTTCCAAACTCAATCTCTCCTTTATTATTTAATAATACTTTACCTTAAATGTAACACCATGTTACCTTTCTGTCAAGTATGTTTTAACCTTTGTTTTTTTCCTTTTTCATTGGTTCAATAATTATGAGGAGGAGTTTAGAGGATACTTGTAATGGTGAAGTCAGGGATTTTTTGTAATTTTTAGCATAAAACTTGTTGTTTTTTTTATTCACTAGGAAATTAAGTGATGTGTAATAGGAATATACTACATGTAATGTCTACTAGATATAACCTATGAACTAGATACACATTGTGAGAATTTTACACACCATGGAATGGTTACATGCCATGTAATGATAAAATATTTCGTTTTTAATAAAAAGAGATAGGTTTTTAGCATATGTGATACTTGAGGATTATACAACATGTAATGAAGTTACATACTATGTAAAATCCCAAGGGTTGGTTTTGAGTAGGAATATTGGATGAAATTATTATTACATTCATATAGGATTACTTTCTCTCAACATAGAGGCTCTTCCCAGGTGATTTGGGGTGACTCCCTCCTACCCAGATTGCTTCCTTCAACGATTGATCGCCATTTTGGTTGGATTGGTTCTCACCTAGTATGTAATTCTTTCGTTTTTTCATTGGTTTTGGTTAAGGCTGAGGTTTGGTTGTGGATTAGTGATCATATGGTGTTTTTTATCAATCTTTTCTAGTTTCTTGGTGTGCCTTGTCTTTCAAAGTCCATTCTCTTGGTTTTTGGTCATTGTTTTCAAAAACAGCTTGGTTTTTACCTTATTAAGGTAGTCGTTTCTATAAAATGGGTCAATTTAATGAATTTCATGTCATTATTGATAAATTCCTTTTCGTTGTTCATTTATTTTAATAGATAAGTGGTTTCAAATTATTTATTGGTAAATAATATGTTTTCAAAAGGGTGTTTTGTTATAAAAATGGATTTTATTGATTTTGAAATGGGTTTTAAAACTATGAATCAGATTATATTGGAATTAAAAATGTTTTATGAGATTTTGAGCATGTTTTTGAAAAGGTATTAGAAAACTGTATATTGGGAAACTTGGTTGCATCAGAAAAGAGACATGTGTATCCTTACTTTGTGTTGCCCCACTAGTAAGTAACCTTTTGTAATATCGACTAGAAGAACCCGATATCTATTGGATCGAACATATAGCTATTTAAGATTTTGAGCATCTAGTATGAAATTCCCCATAGGTTAGAGCCCAATATGTGAGGTTATTTTTCATTTATGGTTATTTATCACATTATTATTTTTATCATGGATTGTTTCTCACAGTTTTTTATATTAGGTTGTATCACATAGCTTCACATGATAGGTTTTTTCATATATATGTGTTTACCTATTTAAATCTTGATGCATGGATATGATTTCCTATTTTATCACTTATACTTTTCATATTTTTGGTTTGAGAATATGAAAGTATTTTATGAAAGCCAAAGAAGAAAAAAGGGAAATTATTCGCAAATATATTTATTGTATGAATGATTGTAAAACTATTTTGTTTTAAAATCTAAAATTGTTTCATTATTGAATTTAAAACTTGTATAGAAATGGAGGTGGTATACAAATGGGATTTTGATCACACCCTATTTGTGCCTTTGGGAACTTTTTGATGTTTTATTATATGATTCTGGTAAAGGAATGATCATCTTATAATTTATTTTCTTCTCTTGTTGATGTTTCTTTTGGTTCTGGTTAGTCTAGAGGTGACTGTTGGTCACATTGGTTTATGATATACTTTCTATTTTATCCTTTTTTTGGCTTGTATTTTATATCCTTATGGAATCTCATCTATTTCTACTTCATACTCTGGTTGTATGTATTGTTTTTCTTATATTCAACACTCATTTTTCTTATCTTATTTAACCTAAATTATGTGATGGGTTGGTTTGGGTGACTTGTCTACTAGACCCGGGTTTGTTTTCTACAATTTGGTATCAAAGGGGATTACCTTCCTGAAGTGTGTTAGAACTAACAAAATTTGGTTTCATATCCTAGGTATACCAGTGTTAGGACTACAAGAATTTAGATAGTAAGTGTAGAAAATGGTTTTGGACAACTCACTTCTATAACTAAAATCGAGTTACTATGGGTGGTATTTTTTTACTAGGTTTGAGACTTGGAGTTTGTGTTTATTTGAATGAATTGTATGGGATATATATTAAAATGATATTTTTTTAAGAAATTTTTTCATGGTTTCTTTAAATTATTAATGTTTTAAATATTTTATATCAATACCTAAAGTTGACGCATAGATTTTAGAATTTTCTCATGACTGGTTAGTTTTTGTCTTTTGTGAGACAATGCCTCCAAGAAGATATCTTTCAAATATTTGAAATGAATCTATGAGATAGGTTCCATGGGATAGACCTACATTGGACCATACTTTGGAAGATGTTGTTATTCTCATTGTTCAGACTTTGGGTCAAGTGGACTTGAGAACCCAGGATGCATAGTGGATCATGGATCGTAATCTAATAAGAAGCATCCACCCATATTTCATGGTGAAAAAATACCCCAAGAATATAAGGAGTGTCATGAGAAGATAGATAGAATATTTAACATATTTAAGACTCCTAAATACCCTATGGTAGGTTTTACCACGTACGTTCTCAATGGATTGGGAAGAAGATTATGGGACTCTATTGTGTATGTTAAGTTTCATGAAAATCTTTATTGGGCATCCTTCAAGAAAATATTTAACCACCATTTCTATCCTAATACATTGCATACAGTGAATACCTAGGAGTTTCTGACCTTAGAGCATGGGGATCAAATTATTTTGTAGAATTATTCCCATTATGATGTGTTAGTGTATATGGAACCAGATATTATCACATATGAGTACCAGAAGGTTCAGAAGCTTGATTCAGGACTGAGGCCTAATATTTGGTCAATTTTGATACTCATTTTCCTTTTAACCTTTTTATAGGTAGTTTACAAGTTACCTTTTTTGAGGCAGACATAGTAGGGAAGATAGGTTTGGGTGGAGCTTCAGTTGGTTTTTTGGTTAGCCAGGGGGTATATTATGGACAAAAAAGGAATTGAAAGAGTAGTTAGTTTTCCTCAGGACTAGTCTTAGGTGAAATTATAGGGAAACGATAGGTTTTTTGAAACAATTTTAGAAAGAAAGTTTATACTAATCCTAACTATTTGGAGGATCATAATACTTTTATCTTTGTGGACAATCTATCCATCAATAGTGATATTATTAAAAGATATCTCAGGGAAGTAGGTCAGGATCCACTCTCAATAAAGGTTCATAGGTTCATGCGGATGCTTCTAAAAGTGGTGGGTCTAATACTAATTCCAAAGTAGATTTCCATGTGGCTAACTCCATATGAATTTATATAACAGAATATGCACCAGAGGAATCTGAAGCAGTATTAGATAATTTTAAAGTCAAAGTGTTTATTTCATCTTCTATGGTGCTAGATTTTTTTATATGGGTTCTTCTCATTATTTTATATTTTAAATGTTATTTTACATTTTGGTATTGAATTTTAAATTTATTCCATTCTTATTGGATCATTCTATACCTTTGGGAAGGAGGTATGAACACGGTTTCAGATGTCCTGCATGTCAGGTGATGATAATCAACTTTGTGGTGGAGTTGGACTTCTTAGTGATTGGTATTGACACTTTATACTTGATTATATTCATGGTTTGATGAATAGTTTTAATGCCTATATAAACTTTTATACTCATCTAGTTCAATTTTTATTGACTTATGGGGTCACTCATTTTTTCTGGGTTGAGTGGGACTCTAGATTGGGAAGGGAAGGAAATGTTGTTCCATATGACAGGGTAATATCATGCTAGTTGTGATAGATATTTCTTGATGTATTTGACCCTTTCTAAGGTGGTAAAATTCTTAAAGTGTTGTTTTTATACCCTGGGGTATTTTGAAATGAATTTATGGTTTACCACCACCAAGAGAGGTCGAGTTTACTATTGACCAGCTCCCTATTAGGATTCTTGTTTATATGTCATCTTACTGTATAGCACCTGATGAGTTGGTGGAACTTAACATCCATCTTAAGGACCTATAGGCTAAAGTATTTATTCATCCTAGAATGTCATTGTGGGATTCTCTTACACTCTTTTATATTAAGGCATATTGGATCTTCACACTTTGTATTGATTATCAAAAGTTGAATTGGGTGGCCATTAAGAAAACATACCTTCTTCCAAGGATTGATGATCTCTTTGATTGGATTTGAGGGACTTGTTGGTTTTATAAGATTGACCTATAGTCATGGTATCACTAGTTGAGAGTCTGGGAATATGATATACCTAAGAAAACATTTAGGGGTCAATATGGGAATTTTGAGTTTCTAGTTATGCCATTCGGTCTCACTAATGTGCCTACAATGTTTATGGATTTGATAAATTGGATATTTCATTAATTCTTGGTATTTTTGTTTTCTTTTTGTTCATGGATGATATTTTTGAGTACTCTATGTTATATAAGGAGCATATGGAACATTTGGATATCATTATTTAAAATTTTAAATAACATCATATGTATGTTAAGTTTTACAGGTGTGATTTTTTGATTCAGAAGATGAATTTTTTAGGGCATGTGTTATTTGAGAGGGGTGTATCAGTAGATCAAGAAAATTTACATCCATTTATGATCTAGGTGCATTTGATAAATGTGTTTGAGATTTGAAACTTCTTTGGTTTGGCTGGTTACTATAGACAGTTTGTTCAGTACTTCTCAAAGATTTCTTTTTTGATGAAATCTTAAACCCATAAGGGTGTAATGTTTGAATGGAATGGAATGTGTCAGATATATTTTGAGGAGATGAAGTTGAGGTTGACTTCAGCACTAGTTTTTTACTCTTCTAGAACCAGGTTTGGGTTATTATTTTTTATGAAATTCTTTTATTAAATGATTATGATGTGTCTTGATGCAAGGTAAATAGTTTGTAGCATATGGATCTTCCCATTTATTCCCTCATGAGAAGAACTACCATACCCATAACTTGATTTGGTAGTTTTTTTTTCATGAACTCAATATGTGGGGAAACAATCTCTATGGGTAGAAGTTTATATTATATGCTGATCATAAGATCCTAAAAATTATGTTTACTCATAGCGATCTAAATTTTCAATAAACACATTGGGTGAAGTATCTTCATTATTTTTATTTTAATATTTCTTAGACCCTTGGGAAAGTAAATGTGGTGGTTGATGTGTTGAGAAAAAAATTACTGACACAACTCATGAAGAAATATGTTGAGGAGTAGTCACTGATGATTTTTTTGTTGATATAATCTTGGAAGTGGAATATGTTGGAGGACAGGTGTTCTGGGATTCAATGAAATCTTATTCATCTTTTTACGAGAGAGTTTTTCTAGAGAAGGTGGTAGACGCTAAGTGAAAATGATTTAGTGTAATAATTTATAGTGGGAAGACCTCAGGTGAGTTGTCTTGGTCTCCTAGTGTGGATTTTTGCTTCTATAGCTTGTTGGTTTTTCTATTTTCCTTGAGACAAAAGTTTTTCAATAGTGTACACCATTCTTATTGGTCCATACATTCTAGGGATACCCAAATGTATCACAACCTGATGCGTCAGTATTAGTGTAAAGGGATGAGATGGTCGATAATATATTTTGATTCATGATTCCTTACTTATCAGATAGTTAAGGTGAAATATCATAGACCATCAGGGTTATTGCAAAATTTACCCATTTTATTACAGAAATGGGATGATATTTCCATGGATTTATTCATTGGTTTTCCTTGTACCCATAGTGGGAAGGATATGATTTGGGTGATCATTGATTGAATCATGAAATTAGAGCATTTCCTACTTGTATATGAGGTTATAGAAGTGGAAAATCTTGGGGACTTGTATGTATGAGAGATTGTGAAACATCATGGGGTTCCCTCAATAGTTTTTTATGGTAGGGATTTGAGGTTCAGTTCAGGTTCTGGAAAGGTTTATAGGAGGTGATGGGTTTCTAGATTAAATTAAGTATATCTTATCATCCTCAGATTGATGGACAGACAAAGGGGACTATTCATATTCTAAAGGATGTGATTCGGGCTTGTATGCTTGATTTTGGATGATTTTGGGAAATAAATTTGTCTTTGGTTGAGTTTTCCTATAAAAATAATTATCAAGATTTTATAAATATGGTTACATATGAATATTTTTATTGGAGACCATGTAGATCTCCCTTATATTGGGAAAATTTTTGAGAGTGGTCCTGGGTTGGCTCGAGTGTTGTTCAGCAGATGGTGGACATGGAGTAATTGATTCAGAAATGTTTGATCATAGCAAAAAGTCATCATAAATCTTATGTGGACTATTTTCATTGGTTGCTGGATTTTTGTGCTGGTGATCTGGTCTTTCATAGAGTTTCACCTCACTCGGGACATGTTTGGTTAGGTAAGCAAGGTAAGTTGGCAGTGAGGCTCGTGGGACCCTTTGATATCATTGGATGACTATAGAGTGTGGCCTATCGGTTTTACTTGCCATATATTTTTACAGATATCGATGATGTGTTTCATGTTTTCTATTTGATAAGTTATATACCATATCTTACCCACATGATTAGATGGGATGATATTGATCTTAATCCCAATACCACTTCAGTTTAGCAGTTGGTTTAGATTATGGATCATCAAGATAAGGTACTGCATGGTAAAATTATCCCCCTAGACCAGTTACTATGCCATTGCATATAGGATATTCATGATGTGTGGGAGTGGTAGTTTTTGATGAGGTGGCAGTGGCCTTCTATTTCTGTGGATCCAGGATCTTGAGGGGTTTCTAGGGGAATAAATAATTTATGGAAGGGAGATTATAATACTCTATTACCATTCTTTCATGTACGTTTTAACCTTTATTTTGGTTTTCCTTTTTTGTTGGTTGAGTAACGTCTAGAAGTAATTGGGAGGTTACTTGTAATAGTGAAGTTAAGGATTTTTAAGAATTTTCAGCATAAAACATATAGTTTTTTTGTTCTTTGGGTAGTTACATGATGTGTAATGGTAATACACAAAGTGTAATTGATTCTAGAAAGAACCCATATACTGAATCCATATCATGATAATTTTATATGTCGTGAAATGGATGCACATCATTTAATGAGAAAATATCATGTTTTTTAATAAAAGTGATGGGTTTTTCTATGTATGTGGGAATTGAGGATTATACAATGGGTAATGGGTTTAAATACCATATAAAATTATGAGGGTTGGTTTTAAAAAAGAGTTTCGTCTAGAATTCTTATTTCATTCACATGGTATTCCTTTCTCCTTACCTAGATACTCTTCCTATGTGATTTTGGGTGACTCCCTCTCATATAGATCACTTAATTTAGGGATTGATAACCATTATAGTTGGATTTCTTCTCTATATGTATGTAATCCTTCTAGTTCTTCATTGGTTTTGGTTGCAGCTATGGTTTGGCTGTGGGTTTTTTATCAGATAGTGTTTTCTATCAATCCTTTTCAGTTTCATGTAATGCCATGTCTTTCTAAGGCCATTATATTGATTTCTAATCACCATTTCCAAAAAGTATCTTGGACCCTACTGTGTTTAGGTAGGTGTTTATATAAAATGGGTTAATTTGATGAATTTTATGTCAATTTTGATAATCAATTTTGAGTTCATTTATTTCATATAATAAGTGGTTTCAAATGATTTCTTAGAAAGTAAAATATTTTCAAAAGGGGGTGTTGTTATGGAAATGGATTTTCTTGATTTGTAAATGGTTATTAAAACTCCAAATTAGATTGGATTGGATTTTAAAATGTTTTAAGAAATTATGAGAATGGTTTTGAAAATGTAATATACAATTTCACATTATTAACCTTGCGTGCATCGGAAAAAAATACATGGGTATCCTTAGTGTGTGTCGCGCCACTATGAGGTAACATTTTTTGATATTGACTAGAAGTAATCGATAACTATTAGATACAATGTATTCATTTTTAGGCTTGTGAGTGTTAAGAATGAAATTTACCAATGCCTAGAGCCCAATATATAAGGTGATTTTATATTTATGGTTATTTATCACAAGATTGTTTTTATCATGGATTGCTTCTCACAGATTTTTATATGAGGTAGTATCACATAGCTTCACATGATAGGTTATTATATGGATATGTGTTTATATATTTACCACTTGATGAATGTGTGTGATTTTTTATTTTATCACTTCTACTTGTCATATTTATAGTTTGAGAATATGAAGGCTTTTATGAAAACCAAAGTAGAAAAAGGGGAAATGATTTACAATTGGATTTATTGTATGAAAGTTCTCTGTAAAACCTTTTTGTTTTAGAAGCTATAAATTTTTCATTATTGATATTAGAACATGTATACAAATTGTATTGTTATCCTTAAACTCTTTGTCTCACACCCTACTTGTGCCTTTAGGAATTTGTAAATGTTGTATTACATGATTCAGGTGAAGGGAAGAGTATCTTTTAGTATGGTGTCTTCTCTTGTTGTTATTTATTTTGGATTAGGTTGGCCAAGAGGTGACTGTTGGTCATGTAGGGTTTTGATATACTTCATTATTTAAACTGTTTGTGGATTGGATTGTATGACCTTGTGGTATCTCGTATGTTTCCACTTTATACTCTGGTTGTATATCTTGTTTTTTATACTCAATACTAGTTTTTATTATCCTAATTTACCTATATTACATAATGGGTCAGTTTGGGTGACTTGTCTAGTTGACCTAGGATAGTTATTTTTTCCTCTAAACTGTTTTAAAACTCCCCTTTTAAAAAAATATTCTATTTCCATGTTATAAAACAAAAATTGTCCATTTTGGATTATATATCACTCACCCCTTTCTGTGATCCTTTTTTATAAGTCTTTATTATATAAGTTTTAAAATATATATCATTTATTTTTAATTATATTCCTACCAATTATATAATATGGGTAATATTTTAAGAAAAATTAAAGAGTGAATATTTTTATGAAAATAAAATATTTTCTAGTCTTTCTCCTCTTTAAAACTCATTTAGAATACATTGTCCACATGTGGTAGTTTTATGCTACCTAAGTGAATGATGATGTTTTATTTTTAAATTAATTCTTTCAGGGATATTCTTAAAAATAAATTTCATGATAAAATATAACATTATTAATTAATTTACATTTTTTTAGTATTTTGTAATGATATTAAAAGTAAATAGTCAAAGTTATTTTTAAGAATCTAAAACAAACCAACCAAGGAATATTTTATAAAATTATTTCTATATACTAATATATTGAACTCTTTTTATTCTTTAATGAAATCAAACATAAATATTCACACTTATAGATATTATGGAACCATTAGAAAAGGATCTTTGATCGTTATCATTATACAAAATCAATTTTGGAACTATGGATCAGACAACCTCAAAATAACAGATGAAAAATAAATTAATCCAATAAAAAAATAATACATGATATTAAATTAATAAAAATAAATAATAATAATTTATTTTTTAAAATAAATAATTTCATTATTCAAGAATTTAAAAGATGCACAAAGTGATTCAGGACTCAAGGTAAGGTGATTAACATCTCAATTTCAATTCTTTGATACATCTTCCATTCTCTTCAAATTTTTAATTATTTTTACACTATTCCTTAAATGTATTTTATTATATTTTATATTAAATTCATGAGAATCATGTTTTCATTTCAAATTATCTCTTTAATTGATATTGATATATACATTACCAAAGTCATAAGGGGTTTTATTTTAAACATTTACTTTGAATGTTATGAAGTTTTCTCTCAATTATCCCTATCATGTTCTTTAAAAAATATTTCTTCATATTATCATTTATATTTATCAATAATATATGTTTTACTTTAATTTTTCTAATAATATGGAATTGGTTAAACCATTCTTTATAATTTATTTTCTTTTCATGGGTTATTATTACTTATTATTCCTATGGGTTGAAATGAAATATACAATGTGTTTTATTCATGTTATAGTTCTTCGATATTATATATGATGATTTTTAAGCATGGGATATATCCCTATAATGTATTTTTTAATGATTTATTCTTTGAATAAATTACTTTAGAAGTAATTGAATGGGTTATTTCATTATAAGAGTAATTATAAGGGTAATTGTAAGGGTAATTAGGAATATAATGTCCCAAGAGAACTTCATGATTTCTCTATTTCATTTATTCTTTCTTATAAGTTTTTTGTGTGGAATTATTTGGGAAAATAAATCAATATAATAAGTAAATATAAGTTTATATGAGCACAAAGTTTATTTTTTAAAGGAAACTTTTTCATGGGTTTTTACATATTTCAATAGCTTAAAGGGTTTTTCCATTTTTAAACCACTTTTTAAGAATTATACACTCATACCATGTTTTATAATGATTTTTAAAGGGATTAAGGATGATTTTGAATAATAATAAGGTCACAATTCAAGTTTATTAGTCTTAAATGAAGTAATCAGAAGAGTGTGTCTGGTGGAAGAAACATATTCTTATTAGGCTTAAAATGGTGGTTTGTTATGTATTATTATGGATTACTTTCCCTAATTATCTAAAAATCATAACCTAAAAGGATTTGGGAATGTAAGTGTTATAATATTCTTATAAAAAAACATGTATATATGGAATGATTGTGTTCAGGATGTTATAGTTAGTATCAGAGTAAGGTTTAAAAAAAAATTAAGGTTAAGAAGTTATTGGGTGAGTATAATTTAAAATATTTAGAAAATTTCTGGAGGTTATATATTGGTTTGGGATCATAATTCAGAATCATTGGATAACCTTAGGGGTTATTATTTTATGTATATTGTGGTTATTTGAGAATAATATTAATAGATTATAGGGGAATATATAATTAATGTTTAGATAATTTTTTGGGATTATCTTAATAAAAATTTGAGGTTAAAACTTAATGTAACCTAGGTTGAACAAAAAGTGTCGTTATTTGAATTGAAAATCTCATGGGTTAGGATATCCTAATAAAAATCTTTCATATTGTTAAAATCTTATTTTTTAGATATTATCTCAAAACAACCATTTTGTTTTTAGTAAAATATTGGAACACATGAGCGATTAAACGTCCTAAAATCCTTCATACAGTGAGGATTTTTATCATTTAGTATAACTCATGATCTATTTTTGGTTGATAAATTGACCAAAATTTTAGAAAAATTCTTTTAATGCTTTGATCATGAAAAATTCCTCTTGGTCATTAATAATTTTGTGATTTCAAGTGAATCAGGGATGGAAACATATCAAAACACATAGACAAATGATTAAATTATTCTTATAGAATAAAAATAAATCAACTAATTATATTTTCTCATATTCTTTATCTTGTTAGTAAAATTGTTCCTTAAACTCAAGAAAAATTAAGAAAAATATATCAAGAATTATATGGGAAACATCACATGATTATTAAGGTATATCTTTAGAAACTCATCCATAAGTATGAGTATTATAAATGAATATACATGGTTTAAAAAATATTTATTTTAGATAAGATAATTTTCCTTGTCATATCCTAAAAATTAAATTTCTTAGTAAATTCTATATCTGAAACTATAAACATTTTAATATAGACACTTTTCAGTAATAACAAATTAAAATTATGAGAACACAATTTCTTTAAGGGGAGAATATGACAACCCATGTATTTTTAATAATATATAGGTTTTATGTTTTCTTAATATTCATGTTATTAATTTGTATTTATTCAAAAAAAAAATTATTTTAAAAATACATTCTTTTCTTATTTCATATCATAATGGATAATATATGATCAATTTGATCATTATTATAAATATCAAATTAGTATGTTTACATTATGATATAAAAGGTGATTTATTCATGGATTTCATATATTTCGTAACGTGATTTCTTTTTTTGTACTATAAAATAAATATTTAATTATTAGATATTCTATATATGAATATTTATATTTATTTCAGGGATTTATATTGGTTAAAAATAATTATGTCATGGTTTGATATACGAATGTTGTTTTCCATTTAAAATTGAATATTTATTGCTTTAAAAAAACTTATAATATGTTATTAGTTTTATTTAAAGATTTAATATTTTATAGTTATATATTGATTTTAATAAAATATATTTTATATTTATAATAATCATATCAAAAATAGTTTAAAATTATTTTCTTAAAAACTTTTAACAAAAGATATGGTAGTAAGTGCTAAATGTAAAATATAATCATTTTTTTATTAAAAATTATGATAAAATCATGTAAATGATGTTTCTATATCAATTTATTATTTATAAAGTTTAAAATTATTTATTTTAAAAGGAAATATTTTAATTCAATTTGGTTTTAAGTTTAGTGATACATATTAATTTTAATTCCTTTTAAAAAATAAGAGTTCGGATTCAAATTTAATTCTATTACTTAATAATTTATAAATATATAAAATATGTTATAAAAACTAATAAATAAATGGAATATTTTATAATATTATATATATAACATTATTATTGAAAGTTTCAATATTAAAATTCTATTTTATTGTAAGATGAGTAATCAAGTTAAATTCCTTTGAAAAAAGTTTGATTTCAAGTTCAAATTGAACTCGACATTCTATTATTCAATATGTGTCTAGAAAATTATAAAATACTCAAGAAAGATATAGAACATGTAAAAATTATTACAATACCTTAGATATAAATTTTTTCAATATATAAATATAAATCAGAAAGAGTTTTAGTAACATACTTAAACTTCTTTCAAGATAAAAATTTGAGTTTTAAGTGGAATTATACTTCTTATTATCATATCTATATATATAATGTTTTAAATTTTTATAGAAACATGTTTAATACGTATTAAAATATAAGAGACTAAAAATATCATATAATTATTATTTAATTAATATAAATTAAATTTTATTTCTGGATAAATATGAAAATAACTATCGATGTTAATGTAGTGCTTGAAAAACATTAGAAAAAGTAAAAAAAAATAGTGTCTTAGATATAATATTTATGAAGTTATAAGAATATTGTCTAATTTATAGATAAATTTATTATTATTTAATAATTTTGATGTATATTCATTAATTTCAAAAATAAATAACATGTTAATTATCCAAGTTCTTACCAAGTTCTTGGGCAAGGTAAGAAAATTCAAAATTATTATCTAAAAAATGTTATCATGATAAGGATTAGAATAAAAAATATATTATTAATGGTTTTATATGATAAAAATTATGGATAGTAAATTTTATTTATATTAATAATTTATTTTTAAAAGTAAATAATTTGATAGTTATCCAAAACACTTATGCAGTGTCGATGCATCACTTGTGCAAGAAAGAGAAAATCCAAAAATAGAGATTTTAAAATATTTAATGTTATATGGTTTAAATGAATTATGGGGTTAAAATATTTTATAAGATAAAAATGATAGGTAAAAAATTAATTAAATATTTAATGTTTAATACTATGGTAATAAATACTTTTTTAAAGTGAAATAGTAATATTAACCCTGAAAATAGATTTAAATTATATTTAATGGTAAAAATAATTAAAAAATCTTATCTTGATGAATATTAGGATAATTTACTCATGAACCTATCTTTGCTTGTAAACTTATAATGAAGTTCCCATTAATAAAATTACCTTCAAAACCTTTAAAGATTTAATATTTGTGAAAATGTCATTGAATCTTATCTATAAAAGGGGAATTATTATACCCTTTCCACAACACATATAAAGTTTGGATTTATCTTAATATTCTTCCAAAATCCCTCTCTAAACTTTCCTCTCCATGTTTATAAGGCTTTACTCTAGCCAAAACTCACTTCTCCAAGAGTTTAAGATTCAATCTAAAAGAGGTGATTCAAAGAGTGAGGTATGGGTTCCAAACTCAATATTTTCTTATTTTATTTAAGAATATAATATCTTAAAACTCCTTTAAAAATAATATTATTTTTCTGAAAATATTATATTTACATGTTATAAACACATTTTTGATCCATTAGGGATGTGATAGCACTCATTCCCTTTCTAAGAACCCTTCTTCATAAGCTATTATTATGTCAAAGTGTGGATTTAAAAATCAGTGTCTTTTATTTTATATTATCCTCATACCCTATTCATAACATGGGTATCCTTTAAAATTAATTTCAAAATATTATTATAATTATTCTAATTTTTTTATTATAATAAAATTTTTAGAATTTATTTTATTTTAAATACATCCAGAAAACGTTGTCCACTCAGGATAGTTTTACACTACCTAAGTGAACTGGGGTGATTTATTTTTAAATTAATCTATAGTGCCCCAAGATAAGTGAATACACCTAATTAGGGGTGAATTATATGTTTCCAAGTATTTTACCAAATTCAAATTTCTATTTTATCTTTTAATCCCCTTTGGTTTTGAACCTCTATCACTTGTTAGTATGTAAGTGGATATGTTTTTATTTTCTTAATCACATATAAAACATGAAATAAAAGTAAAGAAGTAAAGTATTGAATAGTTGTTTTAATATGGTTTGGCCAAGATAAATGAAACCAAATACTTTTTTGTTTATAGTTTCACTTATTCATATATTCTATGCTATAATATTTTCCTCAAAGTATAATGGTTATAATAGGTAACATTCTCTATCATCTAAACCAAATGTCACAGGTGTGTGTCTCTTCACTATATTACAAAAGTGAACAAGAACTATATCCCATGAGTTCTTCTTTTTATACAATCTCCTTAAAGTTATAAATGAATTCCACCTTCCTGAAGTAGATCACCAAATATATCTAGGTATTTCACTACATATAAATATATAATCTATTTTGTCATAGCATAGTCTTGGAATTCCTATATATATTACTTCGT
Organism: Viscum album; assembly: GCA_963277665.1. Taxonomy (NCBI): domain Eukaryota; kingdom Viridiplantae; phylum Streptophyta; class Magnoliopsida; order Santalales; family Viscaceae; genus Viscum; species Viscum album. The sequence goes on from OY728161.1 coordinate 1,722,041,379, forward strand.
GTAACTAAGTCTTAGATTTCTACATAGTTTCTAGTACTTCTTGAGAAACAATTTTTTAGTCACTCTCAAATCAAATTCCAAGGAACTAAAAAACCACTAGATATTATGTATGAACTATTATCATTATCCCTACTCAGTTATTTTTAGATACATAGACCTATAAATTTACTTGGTGAGTAAACAATGAAATTCTAGTTTATTTTATTTCTCTTCCATGAAAACTCTTGAAGGACTACATCTTTGACTATTATTTATTCTCAAAAATTCTAAAACATTGGGAGTAGTAGGGACTATTATTCAAAAAAAACTTATCCTTATTATTCATCTGTTATCCTTCGATACCAATATGGTTTAAATAAAAATCATAGGGTTAACTCTTACTTTTCATTCTTTAAGATGTTTTCTTCTTAATTTCTTCTCACTCTCACAATAATTGTACCCATTTTTACATCTCTCTTTCTTCTCTATTTTATTTTCTATATTGGCTAAAAAATATAAGAATCAAATAAATTTTCATAGGGTCATTTTTATATTTTTCTTAATAGAAATATCAAAAAAATAACTTTTAGTAAAAAAAACCCATGATCCTCTATATCTCTTATCAAGTGAAGTATGTGGTATTTCCCCCATGATCACTCCAACTACATATTTTCTATTTATTTCCAAAAATACACTTTTATATTTATTTCTCATTATATCTAATCTAAACACGTCTCCTTTGTATTCTTACATAAGGATTAGGTTTTCTAATTCTTAAAAATACACCACACTTATTTTCATTCAAATCAATCTCTCACAAATGTATAAAAATATGCAACAACCTGTTGCAACATGGACCATTCCCACTCATAGTGTGAGGCTTATAACATAATAGTAGCTTCCACATAAATTCTATGAATACATCATTTCACATTAACCATATTCTCTGGTTTAAATCAAAAGTACCTTAGTTTTATTTAAAACAATGATGTTTATAATAATAATATTCCCGTTTAATTTTCAGATTCAATTAATCTACTATTTATTCATTTTGGGTATATTAAAATTACAAGTATTATATCTATCATTGATCTCCATTTTCTCTATATGAATATTGGCTACTCATTTAATCATCTTGAATCACATATAATTTAATAAAATTTTAAATATTGAAGAATAACATTAGCATCAACCAATTTCATTTTGATCATTAGTATTAAGTTTCAAATATTATCATTAAAAACTCACATCTTTAATGAAACAATGATCTCTTCCCCATTTATCACATCCACTCTTTATCAAGACAATCTTGAATCATGGATAGACATAACTTCATAATGTTTTTAACATGAAAGAATATCATTGGCATCCTTAAAATTCATTTCCACTTAAAAATATTTAAATCTATAATTTCTCCATTCACTCAAAAAAATTTCTCAAAATATTGATTAATTTTGAACCTTAAACTAATCCATTTACATAGTAAATATATACCCTACAATGAGAATAGGGTTTATTATACACTTCAGTGAGAAACATGTGTACCCTATAGAGTTTATAAACCTTATTATGAACTAGGACCGACCTTATGAGGACAAAATAAACTTTACAAAGACATGAAAGAACCTTATGAGGACATGTCTAAGCCTTATGTACGGTCTAACTCAAATATTAACTTCTTAAAATTGGTTCAATGATTCTTCAAAAAACCTATAGGTCATATCAACCACTTAAAAAATACCTTAGAAATACTTTAATATAATATATAAATTATAAAAAAAATCCAATTCTTTTTATTTATTTTCCAAATTCTTTTATATCAACTAAATACTAAAGTTTTAGTATTTCAAGTATCTCGCTACATTCAACATTTCTACTACATCCAAGTGATGTTATCACTGATTTTAGTATCCAATATACTAGGTACTCCAAGGATGGTTTCTCTACAACTTAGCTATTCCTTTTTGTATAAATGCATGGGCAGTAACTTCACCTTCTTTCATTGGGTGCAATATAACCACATCACCCATCATCAATACATATTGACTTTCCTATAACAATTACATTGGAAAAATTCAACACTCAATATAATAGGCCCTTGAATATTTCGCTTTGTATTTGTTTTCAATATTGGATTCATATCAAAAGTCAATGTATTTTCTCTCCCCAGTGTTGATAATAAATTTAAAGGTCAATGTAGGGTCTTCTCTACTTTTTTGAGATTCCATGAATATTAGGGAAGGACATGCAATGTAAAAATATTCCCCCTTACACTTATAATTTTAATAAAAACAACATCTTCCCTTTTGTGTTCTCCCCATTTCTTAAGTGTTTCTATAAATTTTCATTATATAAGGGTGGAACCACATTCTTCTTAGAAATTTTCCATTAACTAACTAACTCTACATCTACTTGGTATAACCTAGTTTATAAAACAAAATTTATTAATTTATAAAAAAAATATGTCTATAAATATTCATAATTTGTTATCAACTTTTAAATTCACTTATTTGGGGGGTCGAACAAATAGATTTATGATGAAATGAATACACCTACACAAAACTGGAACAAACATATCAAAATATTTCAAGAGAATGTTTTTTCACCTAATTTTTTGATATATTACAGCCCCTTGATAAATATATTAAACATGAAACAAAATAGTAATGGGAATGTAAAAAATTATACCCCATACTTTAGATTTTTTAGGAGTTATCAAGATTTTCTAATTTAAAAAATGAATAAATCTTGGGTAGTTTTCCTTCTTTATAAATCTCTATAAATGGATACTTTCCGATTATCTTCATCATGGTTTTTTCCAAGAATGTATTGAGGTAGCCTAAGACCCATACACTCGGATCCGGTGTTAAATCCGTACTCTTTACATGTTGTTTATGATAAAAACTACAACGACATGATTTTAACCTACCATAATTATAGTATTAATATCAACATTGAGTCACTTACAAATCCATGACCTTTTAGGTTAAGAGTTTTATAGAATTAGGAAAAACTCTTTATGTAACAAAACCCTTGTATTTATCATAAAATGAGTATTTCTCCCATTATACTTAGATGTTCATTTTCGTTATGAAGACTTCAATGTATCCCAAAAAATTATCCATACATGATACCCTTATAGATATATCTAATATAATATCATTATTTATGTCCTGGGGAAAAGGAAACATAAGAAAGGGTGAGCTTAAATTCTCAGTAAGAGTAAATGTAACACCCCAGGTAAATAGAGAATATTACTTTTTCATATTTATTAATATTTGTGAATAAAATATTAATATTACTTTAAAGGGAACGCTATGCTCGATGGCGTACCCAATACCCAACAACGAGTTTCTTTGAAATCTTACGTTGCACTCTAATAATAAAATAACATTATTTTAAATGGTAGTTAACGCCAAGATGTTGTAATTGAGGGAATGAACAGAACTAACTACAAAATGATTATATATGTTTGTCAAATATTTTAACTTTTATCCAATAAATTTTACAGGCTTAAAATGCGAATGAATCCAATTTTAAGCGTAAATATTCTAATATTCTTTAAAAGGTCGATTAATTGCCTTTTGATGGCGAACCCTTTTTAAATACACTTTTTGAAAGTTTAATATGTTATATTGGACCAAATAAAATCTTTCTATAGAATCTGGACATCAAATTTTACTTTCTGTAAATTTTTGTTATTTTTCTGATAAAGATCATTTTTAGTGAAAATGTGGTATTTTAATTGAAAACCTCCTTTTAATCTGATTTATTTATATGGATAGATTATCTTTTTAATTTGGTTTAATGTTTATTTATAATATATTTTTACCATTTAATACAATGGTGGTCATTGGAATTAATTTCACTTTGAAATTGGACTTAAACTAGTGTCAATCTTTTGATATATTTTGTTTCTTAAAAACATGCAATTTGTTTTGACAACGGGAATTAATTATTAAATTTATTAATGAAACTTATATGTTTTTAATTTTTTAAAATAGACATCATTTTTTAATTCATAATATCAAATATAGCTTAGGGTGAATTTTTTTTTTCTAAAAAACTTCAATTTTTGATGAATAGTGAAACCACTAAGTGGTAGTTAAAAAAATGATTTTTCATTTAAATGAAATTTTACCACCTCTATGATTTGAATTCAAAAATCTTTCATACATGGTTTTCATTAGGATGTAAAATATGGTTCAATGGGATGAAAATAATTTTTGGTGAATAGTAACTTTTAAGTTTTATTAAGCGCGATTAAAGGTAATTAGTGTAATTTAAGGTAAAGATAATGTTATAATAATATGAAATGACCTTGACACATGTCCTACCCTTAATTTATGTGTCATGTTCGACCAATAAAATCCATGGGTCAACTTTGGGACCCCATGGATCTACTTGGGTAAGAAAATGACATTAATAACTTTTTATTTAAAGTTAAAATAAAAATGTCACAAACATGTATTGTTTTACTAAAAAAATTACATGGGGTTATACAAGTCATATTTTGACTATAAATATTAATTGTAAATATAAAAATATTTCCTACGTCATGTTTTTTTTTATAATTTTTAGACATTAAATAAATTTATTTATTTATGACACCATGATGATGCAACGATAAGCTCATTAATTAACGGTTTAAATAAAATGAGAAGATAAGGTAAAATCTAAGATTTACACTTGTCAAAAACCTATTGTATGGGTGGATTTAGAACCCTTATCATCTTATCCTCGAAATATATAATTCTGGGACCTTTAATATCCTAAAATCATTTTATAATAAAGTAACTTTTCATGACTTTCCAAGAGTGCCCCTCCTCCCTCTTATAAAAGGCCCCCATATCTACCCCCTTACCCACACCTCTCAAGAGTTTGGATCGACCAAACTCTGATAATTTTATCTCTACACATACATCTATTCATCCTAGAAGCCTTCCCTTAGGCATAAATCTCTTCAAGAAACCCTTTTGGTTCAAACCAAGGGGTGTTACCCGATTTAAAGTTAAAGTCTTCCCTAATGTTCTTTTGTTTTATTTTGATTCTCCAACCCCATAAACTCTTTTTATAACTTTATATTGTTACAACACCAGTATCTTAAATATACTAGTATGTTTTTATGATAAGTATTCGAGATACACTTACACAGACCTCCGTCTAATGGTGAAAGAACATACTGTTTCCGTGGATGGCGAATTACTGCCTCACGAAACAATGATTGTTCTATCTTCTCCTACCACCTCTCATGGTGGAAATTATGATGGAACTATATTTATTTATGATATATATTATATTTATTTCCTCTATATTCTTCTGTATTTTATATTTAATACATACCTTTATGCTTTTCATGTTGTGAAAATGCGATAATTTCATTTAAGGAAGTGTGGACTACTTCCCCCTCAAGTGATGTGACTCGTTCATGCAATACATGGACTGTATAAATAATGAAATTGATGAGCTAATGTTACCTATATAACATATATATTATACTGTAATTATAATATATATATATATATATATCATCTAGTTTTAATTCCATTAATGTTCCAAAGAAATTAAAGTAGCGTTCATGCGTACGTACGGAATACCGTCTCCATAAACGGTGAATTTCATTTATTTTTATCTCCAAATGTTATGGAATAGTATAAAATTAATATATAATGGATATATATGAAATTTAAATCATTAATACTATTATGGAGATGATGTAATTATAACTACATGGAAAATTATTTTCCAAAAAGTTAAATTTTTACTCATGTACCGAACATCGACAAAAACGTCTGATATGAACTCACTTTATTAACCAATTATTATAACATTATAATATGTGATATGAACTGTATATTAATATTTAAAGGATTTCCTTAATAAATTATCAATTGACCAATGTTTATTATTCAGAAAAATAAATAAACGAACAATACAAGTCGCACTTGAGGTAAGGGGTCCTACCTCTCTCTTCCTTTTTAAGTACTCTCTTTTATGTAATTCCTTTTAATCTCATATTTATTATGTTGGGGGATGTTATTTTATATCCATATTACTATAATTTTTATTTTCATATGATTAGAGACCCTATTTGATCTCATCAAACCATTTTTGTAATTTTTAAGTGGCGCCATTAGGCTGCCGAATTTTCGTAAGGTATTTCTTATCTCACTTTTAATTCTGTGAGATTTCCATTGTTCACCACTTATTTATTGCATGTGGTGTATTGTGTACTTCCCTTTCATATATATTATCATTATTCTATTTATATTCATATAATTATGTGATTCATTTTTTTTATTATATTTTGGTCATACAACTCGATTGATCACAACGAGGTAAGGGGTTTTTATCTCACTTTTTGTTCCCATGAGATTCATGCTACATTTTCCAATATTTCCTTTTGTGTGGTCTATTTAATGTCCATGATTGTATTATTTGTGTAATATAATTTAATTTTTGGGTATTTACATCTTCATTGTATGGCCCTTCTTTCATGGGGTGTACGTTTCGAAAGTTACCCAAATCAGTAAGGGAACCTTTCACCCGCCTCTTTTTAAAAGACTTCTTTTGTTATGTCTTTTAATTTACATATTATTATGTTTGGATATGTTCTTCCATATCCTTGTTTATGTAAAATTTATTTCCACGTGATGAGATGCCATTTTTGTCTCATCAACTCATTTTTGGAATTTTAAAGTGACATCATTAGGCAGTCGAATTTTTACAAGGGAACTTCTTAACCCAATTTCGATTTCTTTGGGTTGAACTTGTAGTTATTGAATATGTCATCCTATGAATATGTGTGAATGAACTATGTTTGTTTTTCACTTAATATCCACTTATATTTGGTTTATTTATATTTTTCACACATAATTATGAGATTAATTTATCCTTAATTTAATGATACCTTCTTTATAAGGGATTTCATCTCGTTTTACAATTCTATTGAGACTTCATTGTTGTTATGCACCAATTCACTCTTATATGGAGTATATACTGTCCTTTGGCATATTATATCATGAATACATTTATTCTCATGATATTATAAAGTTATGATTAAATGTTATTCCTCAATTATTTGTATTCAAGTGTCTCTCATTTTGTTAAAAACTCTTTAACTAAAATATCATTTTAAATGTTTTAATGATTTATTCTCATAAAAATTTCTCATTAATATCCATGTTTTCAAAATGGCTTTAAGGATTTATTTATATGGATATTAATGGTTTAAAATTTTAAAATCTTCAAATTGGTATGGGACACTTTGATTCAAGAATCTCTTTATTAAATTTTGTAAATGTTTTTGAAAATGGTTTTTATAAGGGATTTATTATTTCAATATCTTTAAGGGATATATTGTGATTGAAATGTGGAAATGTTTTATTTCCATTTTATTTGTTTTATGTCTTATGATTTTATAATGGTACTTAGACATTTGATGGGTGGTTATGTGATAAACCATATGATGGGTGGTTCCGTGAATACCAGGACGGGTGGTTACATTATAACCTCCAATGCATTGGGTATGGAAGTCGGTTGTATGGCTATTCCATGTAGTGATATGTGTGTATGTCGACCGTATTGTTATTCCATTTAAGTTTGTTTATGTCCCAAGTTACCTTTATATGTTATGTGTTATTTATATGGGTTTATTGTAATCTTTTGGTTACAAAGGATAAGTGGTGGTCTTTTATTCAGTGAAGAGTATTTCCTACTTCGTAAAGGTGAAAAGTATTACTTTGATAAAGTATTCATCATTTACTTGTTGTTTTGAAAAACTAATAGTTTTCCTTCTTTGTGTATCCTTTATTGGGATTTTTATGCTCATCCCAAGTTTTTTGAAATGTTTTCCATAGCGCTTAAAGATGAATAGGGTCAAGGATGGGATCATGGAAAGACATGTTATCTAAAACATGGAACTAGAAAAAAAAATTTAAGAGTTTTTAATTTATGTAAACTTAGTAGAAGTGTCTACTTTTTAATATTGTGAGATGTAATTATTATGTACTAATTCTATAAAAATCTAAACCTGAAAAGATACTCTATGTGAATTATTCATTTAATTCATGATTATGTAATGTTTTAAGGCCAGGTCCTTATAGTTGGTATCATATGTCAGTTTAGATAACTTTAGAGGTTAGGGTATCCATTAATCACAAGTGACATTACCATAATGATTAGGATTTTAGAAAGGGTCATACTTTTAGATAAAGTGATTGAGTATGTATATCTTAGTGTTTATCTTCCTCATTAGTGCATGATAATTTTATTGATATAATCACACTGACATTTTTGGTTTTCGTAAATGGATTGATCTAGCAGGCACCAAAGTGACAATGGGTTTGAAGGAAACTGTGGTGGTTCCTTGATTAAGAGATTGGATGAAATGGGGGATTCAATGAGGAATCTCGTAGTTATTCTAAACCAACTATCAAGGAGTCATGTTTAACCAATTGAACCTTGGTGAGTTCTCTGATGCATCATGTACGAGAGAACCAACTCGATGTGGAAGTTCAGATAATAATTATAATGGTAACCATTAGGGTTTATATGATCCTTACTTTTGAGGTAATTATGGGTTACTATATGATGTAAGATGAAAGGCACGATGTAAAATTGAGGTTAAATTGTTTTATGGTTATTTTTGAAGATTTTATCTCTTTTTGGGGAATTTTTCAAGAGTTATATAGTTTTGGAAAAAGGAAAACACGCAGACCGTGTGACAACCCGTCATGCCGGACAAAGCTATGGGAATCGAACCCACAACCAAAGTGTGACTGGTATTTATCACCTACCACTGGACTACGTGAAGTCCCTGGTTAGTATGACAAATTATTTTTAGTTATATAATTTTATGAATCAAGAATAAGTTGATTTTTGGTTATCTAGGAAAATATTGACCTATCATCGAGGATATATGATTAGGTTAATTACTTTTCAATATGACACTTTAAGAGAAACTAATGTTATTTGGAGATAAATGTTAATTTTTACCTTGGAAGACTATGTGATTAAATCCTTCAAATATTTGGGTTTCAATCTTATTTTGGTTTACTTTGAATAAATTCATGGACAAATTGTTTATCGAATGGTCTTCAATGAACTTTGGGTTTTGTTGGAAAAAATTTGGAGATTAAGAATAGATTTTATTTTTATAAAGGATTATCCTTTTGTGGATTATCTGATATCGTACTAAAAATTTTGGTTTTGGTTTTTGTCTAAAGACATGGGAAATATATTGTTCTCTTTTGTGTATTATGTGATTCTTTAGATGTTGATTATAGTGCTCTTAATGTGAATAAGTCATCCTAAATACTCGTCTTTTGGAGAAAATATGAGTTTGTGTAAGAAATCTAGTAAGAGATGAAAGTCTACATGACAAGTAAGTATGTTCCCTTAGGATTTAGTTAAGCTCATAAATAAATTCCTCAATGAAAAGTAACATAAAACAAAAATGTTTTCCATTAACTTTCCCTACTGGGGAATCAAATACTGTTTAACCCGTCACAAGTTTGTGATTTTCTTGTGGTTAACTTTCTCTTAATCATGTTTTCTATCACTATATATTAGAACATGCCCATTTCTTTTCTCTTCCATGTCCATGTTTTCCTATATGTAATCCTAGTATGGGTTAACTCAGGTGACCTTTTTACTTCCCTTTATTTCTTTTAAAGTGACAATTTAATTTACTCTTTTTCCAATGTGGGGATTTCAATGAAGTTTCCAAGCCCAATTTTAAAATTTCCAGGATGCAATTCCCAAAAGGGGGGAAGGTGTAACACCCCAGGTAAATAAAGAATATTACTTTTTCAAATTTATTAATATTTTTGAATAAAATATTAATATTACTTTAAATGGAACGCTATGCTCGATGGAGTACCAAATATGTAACAACGAGTTTCTTTGAAATCTTAAGTTGTACTCTAATAATGAAATAATATTATTGTAAATGGTAGTTAACGCCTAACCATTGTAATGGAGGGAATGAGCAGAACTAACTACAAAATTATTATATATGTTTGTCAAATATTTTTACTTTTATCCAATAAATGTTAGAGGCTTAAAATGCGAATGAATCCAATTTTAAGCGTAAATATTCTAATATTATTTAAAAGGTTGATTAACCACCTTTTGAGGGTTAACCATTTTTAAATACACTTTTTGAAAATTTAATATGTTATATTGGACCAAATAAAATCCTTCTTTAAAATCTGGACATCAAAATCTACTTTGTGTAAATTTTCGTTAGTTTTCTGATGAAGATCATTTTTAGTGAAAATGTTGTATTTTAATTCAAAACATCATTTTAATATGATTTATTTATATGGATAAATTATCTTTTTAATTGGTTTTAAAGTTTAGTTAGAATATATTTTCACCATTTAATCCAATGGTGGTCATTGGAATTAATTTCACTATGAAATTGGACTTAAACTAGTGTCAATCTTTTGATATATTTTGTTTCTTAAAAACACGCTATTTGTTTTGAAAATGGGAATTAATTATTAAATTGATTAATGCAACTTATATGTTTTGAATTTTTTAAAATAGACATCATTTTTGAATTCTGAATATCAAATATAGCTTAGGGTGAATTTTTGGTATTTTTCTGAAAAACTACAATTTTTGATGAATAGTGAAACCACTAAGTGGTAGTTAAAAAACTGATTTTTCGTTTAAATGAAATTTTACCACCTCTGTGATTGTAATTTCAAAAATTCGGCCTATATGGTTGTCATTAGGATGTAAATTTGGTTCAATGGGATGAAAATAATTTTTAGTGAATAGTAACTTTTATGTTTTATTAATTGTGATTAAAGGTAATTAGTGTAATTTAAGGTAAAGATAATGTTATAATAATATGAAATGACCTTGACACATGTCCTACCATTTTTTGATGAGTCATGGCCGACCACAAAAATCCATGGGTCAACTTGGGGACCCCATGGAGCCACTTGGGTAAGAAAATGACAATAATAACTTTTTATTTAAAGTTAAAATAAAAATGTCACAAACATGTATTGTTTACTAAAAAAACTTTACATGGGGTTATACAAGTCATATTTTTTACTATAAATATTCATTAGAAAGATAAAAAGATTTCATACATCATATTATTTTTTTTATAATTTTTAGACATTAAATAAATTAATTTATTTATGATACCATGATGATGAAATGATTACCTCATTAATGAACGGTTTAAATAAAATGAGAATATAAGGTAAAATATAAGACTTAAACTTGTCAAGAACCTATTTTATGGGTGGATTTCGAACCCTTATCACCTTATCCTCGAAATATATAATTGTGGGACCTTTAATGTCCGAAAATCATTTTATAATGAAGTAACTTTTCATGACTTTCCAAGAGTGCCCCTCCTCCCCCTTATAAAAGGCTCCCACCTCTACCCCCTTACCCACACCTCTAAAGCCTTTGAATCGACCAAAATCTGATCATTTTATCTCTCCACATCCCTCTCTTCATCCTAGAAGCCTTCCCTTATGCATAAATCTCTTCAACAAACCCTTTTGGTTCAAACTAAGGGGCGTTACCCTATTTCAAGGTAAAGTCTTCCCTAATGTTCTTTTGTTTTATTTTGCTTCTCCAACCCCATAAACTCTTTTTATTCCTTTATTTTGATACAACACCAGTATATTCAATATAATAGGATGTTTTATGAGAAGGATTCGAGCTACACTTACACACACCTCCCTCCAATGGTTAAAGATCATACTGTTTCCGTGGATGGCGAATTACTGCCTCACGAAACGATGATTGTTCTATCTTCTCATACCACCTCTCATGGTGGCCATTATGATGGAACTATATTTATTTATGATAAATATTATATTTATTTCCTCTATATTCTTCTTTATTTTATATCAAATACATACCTTTATACTTTTCATGTTTCACTAATGCGATAATTTCATTTGAGTAAGTGTGGACTACCGCACCCTCAAGTGATGTGACTCGTTAATGCAATACATAGAATGTATAAAGAATGAAATTGATGAAATTATGTTACCTATATAACATATATATTATACTGGAATTATAATATATATATATATATATGTCATCTAGTTTTAATTCCATTAATGTGCCAAAGAAATGAAAGTAGCGTTCAGGCGTACGTACGGCCTACCATCTCCATGAACGGTGCATTTCATTTCTTTTTATCTCCAAATGTTATGGAATAGTATAAAATTAATATATAATTGATATATATGATATTTAAATCATTAATACTATTCTAAATATTATGTACTTATAACTAAATGGAAAATTCTTTTCCAAAAAGTTCACTTTTTACTCATGTACCGAACATCAACAAAAACATCTAATATGAAATCACATTATTAACCAATTATTAAAACATTATAATATGTGATATGAACTCAGTAATAATATTTAAAGGAGGTCCTTAAGAAATTATAAATTGACCAATGTTTATTATTCAGGAATATAAAGAAACGAACAAGACAAGTCAGACTTGAGGTAAGGGATCCTACCTCTCTCTTTCTTTTTAAGTACTCTCTTTTATGTCATTCCTTTTAAGATCATCTTTTTTATGTTGGGGGATATTATTTTATATAACTATTACTATAATTTTTATTTTCATATTATGAGAGACCCTATTTGATCTCATCAAACCATTTTTGGATGTTTTAAGTGGCCCCATTAGGCTGCCGAATTTTCGTAAGGGATTTCCTATCTCACTTTTAATTCTGTGAGATTTCCATTGTTCGCCACTTATTTATTGCATGTGTTGTATTGTGTACTTCCATTTCATATATATTATCATGATTATATTTATATTCATTTTATTATTTGATTAATTTGGTGTTTATTATCTTTTGGTCATACGACTCGATTGATCACAACGAGGTAAGGGGTTTTTATCTCACTTTTTGTTCCCGTGAGATTCATGCTACATTTGCCACTATTTCCTTTTATGTGGTCTATGTACTTACCATTATTGTATTATTTTTGTAATATAATTTAATTTATGGGTATTTACATATTCATTGTATGACCCTTCTTTTATGGGCTGTAAGTTTCGAAAGTTACCCAAATCGGTAAGGGAACCTTTCACTCGCCTCTTTTTAAAATACTTCTTTTGTTATATCTTTTAATTTACATCTTATTATGTTGGGATATGTTCTTATACATCCTTATTGATGTAAAATTTATTTCCAAGTGATGAGATACCCTTTTTGTCTCATCAACTCATTTTCTGAATTTTAAAGAGACGATGTTAGGCTGTTGAATTTTTACAAGGGAACTTCTTAACCCAAATTCGATTTCTTTGGGTTCAACTTGTAGTTATTGAATATGTCATCCTATGAATATGTGTGAATGACCTATGATTGTTTTACACCTAATATCCACTTATATTGGGTGTATTTATATTTTTCACACATAATTATGAGATTTATTTATCCTTAATTTAATGATACCTTCTTTATAAGGGATTTCATCTCATTTTACATTTTTATTGAGAATTCATAGCTGTTATGAACCAATTCACTCTTATATGGTGTATATACTGTCCTTCGGAATATTATATCATGAATAACTTTATTCTCATGGTATTATAAAGTTATTATTAAATTTTATTCCTCAATTATTTGCATTCAAGTGTCTCTCATTTTGTTAAAAACTCTTTAACTAAAATATCATTTTAAATGTTTTAATGATTTATTCTCATAAACATTTATCATTAATATCTTTGTTTTCAAAATGGTTTTAAGGATTTATTTATATGGATATTAAAGGTTTAAAATTTTAAAAGCTTCAAAGTGGTATGGGACACTTTGATTCAAAAATCTCTTTATTAAATGTTTTAAATGGTTTTGAAAATGGTTTTTATAATGGATTTTTTATGTCAATATATTTAAGGGATATATTGTGATTGAAATGCGGAAATGTTTTTTTTTCCATTTTATTTATTTTATGTATTATAATTTTATAATGGTACTTGGACATTTGATAGGTGGTTACATGATAAACCATATGACGGGTGGTGTCGTGAATACCAGGACGGGTGGTAACATTATAACCCCCAATGCATTGGGTATGGAAGTTGGTCGTATGGCTATTCCATGTAGTGATATGTGTGGAAGTTGTCTCTATAGTAATTCCATTTAAGTATGTTTATGTCCCAAGTTACCTTTATATGTTATGTGTTCTTTATATGGGTTTATGGTAATCTTTGGGTTAAAAGGATAAGTGGTGATCTTTTATTCAGTGAAGAGTATTTACTACTTTGTAAAGGTGAAAAGTATTACTTTGATAAAGTATTCATGGTTTACTTGTTGTTTTGAAAAACTAACAGTTTTCCTTCTTTGTGTATCCTTTACTGGGATTTTTATGCTCATCCCAAGTTTTTTGAAATGTTTTCCACTAGGCTTAAAGATGAATAGGGTCAATGATTATAGCATCCCGCCTTTTTATCACATAAACTCTCATTACATTTTACAAAACCGGGGATCTTTAAGGTTTAGTGTCTTGGAAACCAGGAACTTAAAACATGAAAACATAAAACATTCTTCTTAAACACATGAAAGGATTCTCCTCATGTTCATACTAGGTTCATTTATGCACCTCATAACCTGGGGACATACATCAAACGAAAGGGTGATCAGAAGGCCCAGTAAGGGAAATAAGAGAAACATTCAACATGTGAACTTGAGATACATCAACTATGTCATGAAAAAGAACTTTAAGGCATGAGAAAGAATCATGTGGAATATCATAATAAAAATAATATTTTTTAACACTTGAAGATGTGGTTACAACATTCAATATTGACAATAATTTCGTTTCACCAAGGTCCATCCCCAAGGTGTCATTAAATATTACCAAGGTTATTCACCAAGGTATCAGTCTAAAAGTCATCTCTAGAGATTAAGTCTTTACCCAATGCATTGGAGCGCTATCTGGGCGCACCCTTGAAATTTATTTATTATCATGTGAGCCACATATATCATTATCAAACATTTCATAAACAACCCATATATAAAAGAAATGGGTTTCATTTCATAATCATAACATTTTAAAAACTGCTTTAAAGACATGATCTTTACGTCACTTTAAACCCACGAAAAGGGGAAGAGGGTTTCATGTATGTAAATCCCAGAAATTAAAATAGAACATTTTGATATATATGTTAATACCCTTGTAGAAATAAGATCTTTGAGTATTCACTTTATAACATAAAATAATTTTGAGAAAAGAGAGAGGCATTTTGAGATGAAAATTCTGTAGCATAACGGCTGTGTTACAAGGTTTTAGAAAACATTGAAAAGAGAAGGAACATGGGTAACCCACTCATAAATGATCCATAAAAAAGTAGGGGGAAGAATATAAGGGATTTAAGAACATGGTAATGAAATTTGAAAGATATACCATATGAAATGAAAAACATGGAAGTGAGAAAAAAATAAGATTTCTCTTATGAAAATTCGGCAGCCTAACGGCGTCACTTAAACTTCAATAAAAAAAAGATTTGAAAAGATAAAATAGAGTCTCTCATAATATGATCGTAAGATCTCAGTATTATATATATAGAGATCATACCCCAACATAATAAAAAGGAACTTGAAATACATGACATGAAAATCGAACTTGAAAAATGAGAAGGGTGAAAGAATCCCTTAAAAATTCGGCAGCCTAACAACGTCACTTAAAACTTCCCAAAAATGGATTGACGAGATAAAATGGGGTCTCTCATAATATGAAAATAAATGATCAGTATGATAGATATATATATCATACCCCAAAATAAAAAAATGAACTTGAGAGACTTGACATGAAAGTAGATCTCGAAAACGAGAAGGGTTAAAGAACCCATTAGAAATTCGGCAGCCTAATGGCACCACATAAACTTCAACAAAAATGAATTGATGAGATCAAATAGGGTCTCTCATCATATGATCATAAAAGATATGTATGATAGATATAGATATCATACCCCAAAATAATAAAAAGAAACTTGCAAGACTTGACATGGAATTAGAACTTTGAAAAAGGAGAAAGGTGAAAGAACCACTTAAAAATTTGGCAGCCTAACGGTGCCACTTGAAACTTCAAAATACTGAATTGAAGAGATAAAATTGGGTCTCGAATCATATGATCATAAAAGATCAGTATGATAAATTTAGAGATCATACCCCAACATAATAAAAAGGAACTTGAAATACTTTACATGAAAATAGATCTTGAAAAATGAGAAGGGAGAAAGAATCTGTTACAAAAATTTCGGCAGCCTAACGGTGCCACTTAAAACTTCATAAAAGAAAATAATGAGAGTAAGAGGGGATATCCCATTATATGAACATGAAAATGTAAGTAATAGGAGTATAAAAGAACATCCTTTAACATAAGAACATGGAGCATAAAAGAAATTACATAAAAGAGATTTCTTGAAAAGAAAGAGAGAGGTTGGATCCCTTACCTTAAAACGTAACACTTAAAACTCAATGGTTGGGACCTTGAGGGATTGGGGGCACCTTGGGAGGACTCCTTGGGAGGTAATGAGACCAGAACTTAGTTGGGGAAGAGTGGGGAGTCGAATGGATGAGAGGATGGCTTGGTATTTATAGGGAAAGTGAGGGGACAAGGCATTAATGGCCAAGGGACACCTCATTAGTTGTTTTGGAAAAACCATGGGATTTCCCACGGTATTTGCCCATGGTATTGGACACTTGGGACACATAATACCTTATCTTACTATTCATAAGTCGACCATATTGATTACATACTTAATACATCATTTAATGATGTCATTAAACACCCGTAACTTAAAAACTGTATTTTCACTATTCATCGAAAATTCAACTTTCTCAGAATAATCCCAAAATTTCACCTTAACCAAATATCAATGCTCTGATTTCAAAAATGAAATCCATTTTATAAAAATAATTTTCTAAATATTTTTAATTAAATTTTTAATTAAAAAACACTATTCATCAAAAATTTATTTTTTTCAGAAAAATCCCCAAAAATTACCTTAACATAATATCGATTCTCTGAGTTCAAAAATGAAGTCCATTTTATAAAAATAATTTTCTAAATATTTTTAATTAAATTTTTAATTAAAAAACACTATTCATCCGAAAAAACTAATACTTGAATAATAATTTATGAAATCGTTATTTAACCATTTTATTGAATCACATTACTTAATCAAAGTGCCTAGCTTATTTTAATACTTTCTTTAAGTGAGATTACTAATCCATTTGGTCACATTACTAATCCTAAGCATAAAATCACTATTCATAATTTACTATTCTTCAAAAATTAAGTTGATCTTATTAGACTCTAAATTTTGTACTGAACATAATTGTAGAAGATCATTTTTTGAAAATCATTACACATTTTTAATTCTTTAATGTTTACCTAAACATTTTTAAAATATCCTTTTTCTAAAATTCATCAAAATTATGCATACTATGTTTATCAGGACATTTGAAAATTCATAAACTTCATCATAAGAAGAAATCAAAATTTTTATTTAAAACAAAGGATTACACAAGGCAGTTACGGTCTCCTTACATAGCCCCTTATCACACCAGCATAGGACCTAAGTGTGAGGTGTGCTAAGGTGAGAGAATCTGAGGGAGGCTCGGACAACATCGCATGAGTAGTAATTTCTATCAGTTTGAACTTCTCGCGAAGGCGATCCCATTCTATCTTCATACGATGAAGTTCAGCTTGGGTTTGGTCCAGAGAAAAGCCCAGTGGTTCTACCTCCTTCCCAAGTTCTGTTAGATGGGCTTCGATCGGTCCAAGACTACTGGGTGAGGCCATCTAATCTTCTTTCTATATTAATTAACCAAGATTACTTGTATTTAGAGAAAATAATCGAAACGTTTAGTTTACAGCGGTCATATTGACCAATGGTCATATAACAGTCAAAACCCAACGGTCTCATTTTAATTATACTCATGTTATCAAATGAAATATTTTTGCTGAGTATAAAAATAAAATAAAACAACACACAAAATTAGGAAACAAGATTTATTCAAAATTTCGGGTCGTTACAATTTCCCCCCTTAAGAAATTGCGTCCTCGCAATTTTTAAAATTGGGTTTTGAAATTTTATTGAAATCCCCACATTGAAAAAGGAGTCAGTAAAACTATTACTTTAAAGGAAAGAAAGGGAAGTACAAAGGTCACCCGAGTTAACCCATACTAGGATCCCATGTAGGAAAACATGGACATGGAGGAAAAAACCAAGGGTCACATTATAAGGGAGAGTGATAGAAAACATGATTAGGAGAAAGTTAACCATAAGAAAATCCCAAACTTACGATGTGTGTAAATGGTCTTTGATTACCTAGTAGAAAACGTAAACCAACAATGTTTTTGTTTTACGTTCCTTTTCATAATTTTGAGGAATTCATTTACTACATAGAACAAAAACATAAGAAAATATGCCGACCTTCAAGTAGAGTTTCATCCTTTAATAAGTCCCTACCAACACTAATTTTTTCCCCAAATGATGAGAATTCAAAAACACTTGGTCTCATAAAAATCACAAGAATCATCGTCTATAGAATCACATAATCCACAAATGATTAAATATCTATTTCTTCTATCTTTAAACATTATCCCAAAAAGAGAAAGGTTAAGTTAAAACAACTCTTCAAAAAGAAATAATCCCATAGGAATGGAAACTACTTTTAAATCATCAAAGTTCCATGGTACTACCCAAAGTTCATCATAGACCATTCTATAAATAACGGTCCTTAAAATTCCTCAAAATAAACCAAACTAAGATTGAAACCCAAATACAAGAAGGATTTGATAACATAGTCTTCCAAAATAAACTTCATTGTTCATCTCCAAACAACATCAACCACTCCTAACATCTTATAACAAAAGTAGGTAACCTAAACATATTTTACTCAAGATAGGTTAATCATTCCCATAAGTAACCTAAATTACTGTAAGTCCACCTTAAATTCATCGATTCTTCAAAATATACGTCAACCTTACTCCTCAATGAAAATACCGTAGTAATCTATTTACCTCGATCATATAGGGTCCCCAAAATAGTGGACCTCTTCCAAAATAATAATCATCTTTTAATCCCCTAATCATCCCTATCATATTAATATGGCAATCATCTCATTTCCTATCACATTGGTTGTTGGGACATGTTCTTCCATTTCCCACCATTAACTAAGAAGAGAAAGCATAATTTGGGGCTTAAGTACTTAGCCAATAATCATGAAAAGGAACTGAAATCATATAAGGATAACTTGTAGAAGAAAATTATACCCTAACTTGTGATCCCCTAGGTTCCCATCTAGGTTATCCATGATCATATATTCTTATGTGAATATTTATTTTATTTTATCTTTGTTCCTTTAACAATGGTTCATACTAAGCTTATGAATTTACCAAAGCATATCCCCTGGGAGTGTCGTAACCAAGAGTGCAGCAAGGCCCGTTGTCGTGTACCGGTTCCCGTTCGAGTCTAGCTCAAAGCGGTGTTTTCGGGTTTTACCCCTATGTACATCTGTGCCAGAGCCACCTCTACCTGCTCGTATCCAAACAGGGATGTATTTGCTTGGCAACCCCTTACTCAATACTCACCAAAATACCAGGAAGATTTCCTATATTTAAACTTTTCTATAGGTTTCTTCCTAGAGTTTTCATATCCTAATTTCCACAAATAACTAAACCATCCTTTGATACCAACTATAGCATCCTGACTTTTTATCACATAAACTCTCATTACATTTTACAAAACCGAGGATCTTTAAGGTTTAGTGTCTTGGAAACCAGGAACTTAAAACATGAAAACATAAAACATTCTTCTTAAACACTTGAAAGGCTTCTCCTCATGTTCATCCTAGGTTCATTACTGCATCTCATAACCTAGGGACATACATCAAAATAAAGGGTGAGCAGAAGGCCCAGTAAGGGAAATAAGAGAAACATTTAACATGTGAACTTGAGATACATCAACTATGTCATGAAAAAGAACTTTAAGGCATGAGAAAGAATCATGTGGAATATCATAATAAAAATAAAATTTTTTATAACTTGAATATGTGTATACTACATTCAATATTGACAATCATTTCATTTCACCAAGGTCAATCCCCAAGGTTTCATTAAATATTACCACAGTTATTCACCAAGGTATCAGTCTAAAAGTCATCTCTAGAGATTAAGTCTTTACCCAATGCATTGGAGCGCTATCTGGGCGCACCCTTGACATGTCTTTGTTATCATGTGAGACACATATATCATTATCAAACATTTCATAAACAACCCATATATAAAAGAAATGGGTTTCATTTCATAATCATAACGTTTTAAAAACTGCTTTAAAGACATGATCTTTACGTCACTTTAAACCCACGAAAAGGGGAAGTGGGTTTCATGTATGTAAATCCCAGAATTTAAAATAGAAAATTTTGATATATATGTTAATACCCTTGTAGAAATAAGATCTTTGAGTATTCACTTTATAACATAAAATAATTTTGAGAAAAGAAAGAGGCATTTTGAGATTAAAATTCTGCAGCATAACGGCTATGTTACAAGGTTTTAGAAAACATTGAAAAGTGAGGGAACATGGGTCACCCACTCATAAATGATCCATAAAACAGTAGGGGGAAGAATATAAGGGATTTAAGAACATGGTAATGAAATTTGAAAGATATACCATATTAAATGAAAAACATGTAAGTGAGACAAAAATAAGATTTCTCTTATGAAAATTCGGCAGCCTAACGGCGTCACTTAAACTTCAATAAAAAAAGATTTGAAAAGATAAAATAGGGTCCCTCATCATATGATCATAAGAGATCAGTATGATAGATATAGAGATCATACCCCAACATAATAAAAAGGAACTTGAAAGACTTGACATGAAAATTGAACTTGAAAAATGCGAAGGGTGAAAGAATCCCTTAAAAATTCAACATCCTAACGGCGTCACTTAAAACATCCCAAAAATGGATTGACGATATCAAATGGGGTCTCTCATAATATGAAAATAAATGATCAGTATGATAGATATAGATATCATACCCCAAAATAAAAAAAATGAACTTGAGGGACTTGACATGAAAGTAGATCTCGAAAACGAGAAGGGTTAAAGAACCCCTTAGAAATTCGGCAGACTAACGGCGCCACTTAAACTTCAACAAAAATGAATTGATGAGATAAAATAGGGTATCTCATAATATGATCATAAAAGATCAGTATGATATATATATAGATCATACCCCAAAATAAGAAAAAGGAACTTGAAAGACTTGACATGGAATTAGAACTTTGAAAAAGGAGAAAGGTGAAACAACCACTTAAAAATTCGGCAGCCTAACGGCGCCACTTAAAACTTCAAAATACTGAATTGAAGACATAAAATGGGGTTTCTCATCATATGATCATAAAATATCAGTATGATAAATTTAGATATCATACCCCCAACATAATAAAAAGAACTTGAAATACTTTACATGAAAATAGATCTTGAAAAATGAGAAGGGAGGAAGAAACCGTTACAAAAATTTTGGCAGCCTAATGGCGCCACTTAAAACTTCATAAAACAAAATAATGAGAGTAAGAGGGGATCTCTCATTATATGAACATGAAAAGGGAAGTAAGAGGAGTATAAAATAACATCCTTTAACATAAGAACATGGAGCATAAAAGAAATTACATAAAAGATATTTCTTGAAAAGAAAGAGAGAGGTCGGATCCCTTACCTTAAAACGTAACTCTTAAAACTCAAAGGTTGAGACCTTGAGGGATTGGGGGCACCTTTGGAGGACTCCTTGGGAGGTAATGAGACCAGAACTTCATTGGGGAAGAGTGGGGAGTCGAATGGATGAGAGGATGGCTTGGTATTTATAGGGAAAGTGAGGGGACAAGGCATTAATGGCCAAGGGACACCTCATTAGTGGTTTTGGAAAAACCATGGGCTTGCCCATGGTATTTTCCCATGGTATTGGCCACTTGGGACACCTCATACCTTATCTTACTATTCACAAGTCGACCATATTGATTACATACTTAATACATCATTTAATGATGTCATTAAACACCTGTAACTTAAAAATTGTATTTTCACTATTCATCGAAAATTCAACTTTCTCAGAATAATCCCAAAATTTCACCTTAACCAAATATCAATGCTCTTAATTCAAAAAGGAAATCCATTTTATAAAAATAATTTTCTAAATATTTTTAATTAAATTTTTAATTAAAAAACACTATTCATCGAAAATTCATTTTTTTCAGAAAAATCCCCAAAAATTACCTTCACATAATATCGATTCTCTTAGTTCAAAAATAAAGTCCATTTTATAAAAATAATTTTCTAAATATTTTTAATTAAATTTTTAATTAAAAACACTATTCATCTGAAAAAACTAATACTTGAATAATAATTTATGAAACCATTAATTAACCAATTTATTGAATCACATTACTTAATCAAAGTGACTAGCTTATTTTAATACTTTCTTTAAGTGAGATTACTAATCCATTTGGTCACATTACTAATCCTAAGCATAAAATCACTATTTATAATTTACTATTCTTCAAAAATTAAGTTGATCTTAGTAGACTCTAAATTTTGTACTGAATATAATTGTAGAAGATCATTTTTTGTAAATCATTACACATTTTTAATTATTTAAGGTTTACCTAAACATTTTTAAAATATCCTTTTTCTAAAATTCATCAAAATTATGCATACTATGTTTATCCGAACATTTGAAAATTCATAAACTTCATCATAAGAAGAAATCAAAATTTTTATTTAAAACAAAGGATTACACAAGGCAGTTACGGTCTCCTTACATAGCCCCTTATCACACCAGCATAGGACCTAAGTGTGAGGTGTGCTAAGGTGAGAGAATTCGAGGGAGGCTCGGCCAACATCGCACGAGTAGTAATTTCTATCAGTTTGAACTTCTTTCGAAGGCGATCCTGTTCTAGCTTCATACGATGAAGTTCAGCTTGGGTTTGGTCCAGAGCAAATCCCAGTGGTGCTACCTCCTTCCCAAGTTCTTTTAGATGGGCTTAGATCGGTACAAGACTACTGGGTGAGGCCATCAAATCTTCTTTCTATATTAATTAACCAAGATTACTTGTATTTAGAGAAAATAATCGAAATGTTTAGTTTACAGCAGTCATATTGACCAATGGTCATATAACAGTCAAAACCCAGCGGTCTCATTTTAATTATACTCATGCTATCAAATGAAACATTTTTGTTGAGTATAAAAATAAAATAAAACAATACACAAAATTAGGAAACAAGATTTATTCAAAATTCCGGGTCGTTACAATCTTCCCCCCTTAAGTAATTGCATCCTCGCAATTTTTAAAATTGGGTTTTGAAATTTTATTGAAAGCCCCACATCGGAAAAGGTGTCAGTAAAACTATTACTTTAAAAGAAAGAAAGGGAAGTACAAAGGTCACCTGAGTTAACCCATACTAGGATCCCATGTAGGAAAACATAGACATGGAGGAAAAAACCAAGGGTCACGTTATAAGGGAGAGTGATAGAAAACATGATTAAGAAAAAGTTAACCATAAGAAAATCCCAAACTTACGATGTGTGTAAACGGTCTTTGATTACCTAGTAGGAAAGGTAAACCAACAACGTTTTTTTTACGTTCCTTATCATAATTTTGAGGAATTCATTTACTATATAGAACAAAAACATAAGAAAATATACCCACCTTCAAGTAGAGTTTCATCCTTTAATAAGTCCCTACCAAGACTAATATTTTCCCCAAATGATGAGAATTCAAAAACACTTGGTCTCATAAAAATCACAAGAATCATCTTCTATAGAATCACATAATCCACAAAAGATTAACTATCTATTTCTTCTATCTTTAAACATTATCCCAAAAACAGAAAGGTTAAGGTAAAACAACTCTTCAAAAAGAAATAATCCCATAGGAATGGAAACTACTTTTAAATCTTCAAAGTTCCATGGTACTACCCAAAGTTCATCATATACCATTCCATAAATAACGGCCCTTAAAATTCCTCAAAATAAACCAAACTAAGATTGAAACCCAAATACAAGAAGGATTTGATAACATAGTCTTCCAAAATAAACTTCATTGTTCATCTCCAAACAACATCAACCACTCCTAACATCTTATAAAAAAAGTAGATAACCTAAACATATTTTACTCAAGAGAGGTTAATCATTCCCATAAGTAACCTAAATTACTATAAGTCCACCTTAAATTCATCGATTCTTCAAAATATAAGTCAACCTTACACCTCAATGAAAATACCATAGTAATCTATTTATCTTGATCATATAGGTTCCCCAAAATAGTGGACGTCTTCCAAAATAATAATCATCTTTTAATCCCCTAATCATCCCTGTCATATTAATACGGAAATCTTCGCATTTCCTATCACATTGGTTGTTGGGACATGTTCTTCCATTTCCCACCATTAACTAAGAAGAGAAAGCATAATTAGGGGCTTAAGTACTTAGCCAATAATCGTGAAAAGGAACTGAAAGCATATAAGGATAACTTGTAGAAGAAAAGTATACCCTAACTTGTGATCCCCTAGGTTCTCATCTAGGTTATCAATGATCATATATTCTTATGTGAATATTTATTTTATTTTATCTTTGTTCCTTTAACAATGGTTCATATTAATCTTATGAATTTACCAAAGCATATCCCCTGGGAGTGTCGTAACCAAGAGTGCAGCAAGGCCCGTTGTCGTGTACCAGTTCACGTTCGAGTCTAGCTCAAAGCGGTGTTTTCGGGTTTTACCCCTATGTACATCTGTGCTAGATCCACCTCTACCTGCTCGTATCCAAACAGGGATGTATTTGCTTGACAACCCATTACTCAATACTCACCAAAATACCAGGAAGATTTCCTATATTTAAACTTTTCTATAGGGTTCTTCCTAGAGTTTTCATATCCTAATTTCTACAAATAACTAAACCATACTTTGATACCAACTATAGCATCCTGCCTTTTTATCACATAAACTCTCATTGCATTTTACAAAACCGAGGATCTTTAAGGTTTAGTGTCTTGGAAACCAGGAACTTAAAACATGAAAACATAAAACATTCTTCTTAAACACATGAAAGTCTTCTCCTCATGTTCATCCTAGTTTCATTACAGCATCTCATAACCTAGGGACATACATCAAAAGAAAGGGTGAGCAGAAGGCCCAGTATGGGAAATAAGAGAAACATTTAACATGTGAACTTGAGATACATCAACTATGTCATGAAAAATAACTTTAAGGCGTGAGAAAGAATCATGTGGAATATCATAATAAAAATAACATTTTTTATAACTTGAATATGTGGCTACAACATTCAATATTGACAATCATTTCGTTTCACCGAGGTCCATCCCCAAGGTTTCATTAAATATTACCAAGGTTATTCACCAAGGTATCAATCTAAAAGTCATCTCTAGAGATTAAGTCTTTACCCAATGCATCGGAGCGCTATATGGGCGCACCCTTGAAATGTATTTATTATCATTCAAGACACATATATCATTATCAAACATTTCATAAACAACCCATATATAAAATAAATGGGTTTCATTTCATAATCATAACGTTTTAAAAACTGCTTTAAAGACATGATCTTTACGTCACTTTAAACCCACGAAAAGGGAAAGTGGGTTTCATGTATGTAAATACCAGAATTTAAAATATAACATTTTGATATATATATATATGAATACCCTTGTAGAAATAAGACCTTTTAGTATTCACTTTATAACATAAAATAATTTTGAGAAAAGAGAGAGGCATTTTGAGACAAAAATTCTGCAGCATAACGGCTATGTTACAAGGTTTTAGAAAACATTAAAAAGAGAGGGAACATGGGTCACCCACTCATAAATGATCCATAAAACAGTATGTGGGGCAGAATATAAGGGATTTAAGAACATGTTAATGAAATTTTAAAGATATACCATATGAAATTAAAAACATGGAAGTGAGACAAAAATATGATTTCTCTTATGAAAATTTGACAGCCTAACGACGTCACTTAAACTTCAATAAAAAATGATTTGAAAAGATAAAATAGGGTCTCTCATAATATGATAATAAGATATCAGTATGATAGATATAGAGATCATACCCCAACATAATAAAAAGGAACTTGAAAGACTTTACATGAAAATCGAACTTGAAAAATGAGAAGTGTGAAAGAATCCCTTAAAAATTCGGCATCCTAACAGCGTCACTTAAAACTTCCCAAAAATGGATTGACGAGATCAAATCGGGTCTCTCATAATATTAACATAAATGATCAGTATTATAGATATAGATATCATACCCCAAAATAAAAAAAAAATGAACTTGAGAGACTTGACATGAAAGTAGATCTCGAAAACGAGAAGGGTTAAAGAACCCCTTAGAAATTCGGCAGCCTAACGGCACCACTTAAACTTCAACAAAAATGAATTGATGAGATCAAATAGGGTCTCTTATCATATGATCATAAAATATCAGTATGATAGATATAGAGATCATACCCCAAAATAATAAAAAGGAACTTGCAGGACTTGACATAGAATTAGAACTTTGAAAAAGGAGAAAGGTGAAAGAACCACTTAAAAATCCGGCAGCCTAACGGCGCCACTTAAAACTTCAAAATAATGAAATGAAGTGATCAAATGGGGTCTCTCATCATATGATCATAAAAGATCAGTATGATAAATTTAGAGATCATACCCCAACATAATAAAAAGGAACTTGAAATACTTTACATGAAAATAGATCTTAAAAAATAAGAAGGGAGAAAGAATCTGTTACAAAAATTTCAGCAGCCTAACGGCGCCACTTAAAACTTCATAAAACAAAATAATGAGAGTAAGAGGGGATCTCTCATTATATGAACATGAAAAGGGCAGTAATAGGAGTATAAAATAACATCCTTTAACATAAGAACATGGAGCATAAAAAAATTACATAAAAGAGATTTCTTGAAAAGAAAGAGAGAGGTCGGATCCCTTACCTTAAAACGTAACTCTTAAAACTCAATGATTGGGACCTTGAGGGCTTGGGGGCACCTTGGGAGGACTCCTTGGGAGGTAATGAGACCAGAACTTCGTTGGGGAAGAGTGGGGAGTCAAATGGATGAGAATGGATTGGTATTTATAAGGAAAGTGAGGGGACAAGGCATTAATGGCCAAGGGACACCTCATTAGTGGTTTTGGCAAAACCATGGGCTTTCCCATGGTATTGGCCACTTGGGACACCTCATACCTTATCTTACTATTCATAAGTGGACCATATTGATTACATACTTAATACATCATTTAATTATGTCATTAAACACCTGCAACTTAAAAACTGTATTTTCACTATTCATCGAAAATTCAACTTTCTCAGAATAATCCCAAAATTTCACCTTAACCAAATATCAGTGCTCTGATTTCAAAAATGAAATCCATTTTATAAACATAATTTTCTAAATATTTTTAATTAAATTTTTAATTAAAAACACTATTCATCAAAAATTCTTTTTTTTCAGAAAAATCCCAAAAAATTACCTTAACATAATATCGATTCTCTCAGTTCTAAAATGAAGTCCATTTTATAAAAATAATTTTCTAAATATTTTTAATTAAATTTTTAATTAAAAACACTATTCATCCAAAAAAACTATTACTTGAATAATAATTTATGAAACCGTTATTTAACCATTTTATTGAATCACATTACTTAATCAAAGTGCCTAGCTTATTTTAATACTTTCTTTAAGTGAGATTACTAATCCATTTGGTCACATTACTAATCCTAAGCATAAAATCACTATTCATAATTTACTATTATTCAAAAATTAAGTTGATCTTATTAGACTCTAAAATTTGTACTGAATATAATTGTAGAAGATCATTTTTTGAAAATCGTTACACATTTTTAATTATTTAAGGTTTACCTAAACATTTTTAAAATATCCTTTTTCTAAAATTCATCAAAATTTTGCATACTATGTTTATCCGGACATTTGAAAATTCATAAACTTCATCATAAGAAGAAATCAAAATTTTTATTTAAAACAAAGGATTACACAAGGCAGTTACGGTCTCCTTACATAGCCCATTATCACACCAGCATAGGACCTAAGTGTGATGTGTACTAAGGTGAGAGAATCCAAGGGAGGCTCGGCCAACATCGCACGAATAGTAATTTCTATCAGTTTGAACTTCTTGCGAAGGCGATCCCGTTCTAGCTTCATACGATGAAGTTCAGCTTGGGTTTGGTCCAGAGCAAAGCCCAGTGGTGCTACCTCCTTCCCAAGTTCTGTTAGATGGGCTTCGATCGGTCCAAGACTACTGGGTGAGGCCATCAAATCTTCTTTCTATATTAATTAACCAAGATTACTTGTATTTAGATAAAATAATCAAAATGTTTAGTTTACAACGGTCATATTGACCAAGGGTCATATAACAGTCAAAACCCGACGATCTCATTTTAATTATACTCATATTATCAAATGAAACATTTTTGTTGAGTATAAAAATAAAATAAAACAACACACAAAATTAGGAAAAAAGATTTATTCAAAATTCTGGGTCGTTACAAGGATGGGATCAAGGAAAGACATGCTATCTAAAACATGGAACTAGACATGTTTTTTTAAGAGTTTTTAATTTATGGAAAATTAGTAGAAGTGTATACTTTGTAATATTTTGAGATGTAATAGTTATGTCCTAATTATCTAAAACTTTAAACCTGAAAAGATTCTCTATGTGAATTATTCATTTAATTCGTGATTATGTAATGTTATAAGGCCAGGTACTTATAGTAAATATGGTAGATATCAATCGAATATTATAAGTGAGAATAATAAAAGTATAAAATTATGAGAACATATTCATAACTTGTAAAATAATACCCAATAATTCATAGACCATAAATCATGAATCATGTAATAAGGATTTACCATAATAAAATATACGAGTCATAAGAGTGTCAAATCATGAATAAATAATCATGATTTATGAGAGCATATCATAAACATAAGACAAAATTTTATATTATACATATTATCATTGAAAATCATTTCTTTAGTCAATTTTCACTTCCAAGACTATCATAGGTAAAAAAGTATCATAGTGGATTGGGTTCACTCCCTATTCCACCATTTCCTTAGTCAGGGATCACCACCATGACTATCATAATAGATAGAGTCCCTTACTGAACTAGGTTCACTACCTATTTCAGTTTATATTATCTCATGAGATATCAATATTTATCCAGTTTATTAGAAGGATATATAATTATGGTCCCACCAATCACATAAATAATAATATACATAAGCATTCCATAATATCAAAAAAAAATCTTTAAATTAATTATATTATATCCAATAGAAAAGAAATGGGTTTTATAAATATTTCATTGTAACTTAATTAAATCATCGAATGAAACATGATTTATAAAAATATTCTTAAAACATCATCTTTATAATCAATCAATATAAAGGAATTGGATGGTATCATAATAACATATCCCCATTGAAGCATAAAAAACCTAAAATGATGTTGACATAGATGAAAAATACCTTTAAAATAGAATCTGAACATTTCCTTGAAAACATGGAAAATATCATTTTCTTTAGGTAGATTTAAAAACTAAAAATTACTAGAATATTTATAAAAACTATTTTCGTTGAAAATATATGTGGAAAATTTTAATTTAATCTTTAAATAAAATAACAGCCAAGACATTGGGGAAAAGAATCATATCGTATACATTAAAAGAGAATATTATTTATAAAAATTTCAAAAAAGTAAAAAGTGATTTGAATATAAAACATATAAAAAGATTAATTATAATAAATTTTAAAGATATTAAAAATTATTAAAAATAATATTTCTAAAAAATTTATGAATAGATAAAAACTTCCTTACAACATTTTAAAAAGCACACACATGGATAAAAAAGTCTATCGAACAAAGAGGAAATAAGGTTTTCTTTTATTTAAAACATTTTCTTGATCATTTTATGTAATAAAGAAAGGAAAATGGTATTAATAATTAAAAATTTTATAAATAAAATTTTGTAATAAAATATATAGTTTTTAATGGATAATGGTCATATAATTTCCCTCAATTTAAAATTAACATAAACTATCCAGAAAATAAATGAGATTGTAACATAAACCCTTACATATTTGGTAATTTTTGGATAATAAACCATTAAAAGAAATAACAACATATGAAAATGTATATACCATTAATTTAAAGATATTATTTATATAAAATATAAATAATGTAGTATATATACTATATAAACACAAAGATGTTCAAAACATAAATCATGTCTCAATAAAACAATATTGAGATAAAGAACCCTTATATTCTTGGTAAAATATGAATAAAAACCTCATGAAATAGAGAAACATAGATAGAGTTTTTAATACCCATAATTTTTATTACAATTATCATAAAATACATTAATGGTAAGTATATACACCATATAAAAGAAATAAGTGGTGAATATGGTATATGTCTCATAGAAATAAACATTAGACAAGAAACCCTTACCTCAAATCTTGACTTACTTGATAAGAATTAAAAAAAATATAATAAATATTGATTTATTATAAATCTATTTGAGAACCATGTTAATATATATTACTGTACTTTATTCCCTTATAATTTCCAATCACCCTTTTATTAACAATTCTTCATTAAAATGAACATTTATGTTATTAACAATTATGTTTCCAAAGAAGTTTTTGATTTTGTGGTTTCAATCCTTGCACCTTGGAAATGTTTTAATAATTTTAAAAATATTAATAATTTCTTAAATATCATATATATTCATTATATAAACATTTATAACCATCCAAATAAGTTAGTGATAAAAAATTAATTGCATCATGCTATGGAGATGGTAGTTTTTACATATATAGGAGTAATGTTTACACTTTTGGATAAATTGGATGAAATAAAGGTAAATAATAGTTAAGATTTAAAGAATAATAAATATGTTATAAAAATCATATATATCCATTAATTTAATCTATATAACGATCTAATAGAGACCTTGATAAAAAAAATATAATGGTCGCGGAGACGGTAGTCCATACGTACGCACAACATCATTTTTATTTTCCATTAGTATGGATGATAAATAGATATTTTTTATTAAATTACTATAATAAAATTTTATTTTTATAATTATAATAATTTCACTATATTAATGTGGAGAAATAATATTTTGATGGGGTAGAATAAGAAATAAACTTAAAAGGATTCGGTGAAGATTGTCACCTCGTCTTTGATAAACCTACTTCGGATCTCTATTTAAGGACCCTTGGGTTGGTATTTTAAGAATAAAAGAACCTCTAGAACATGTGTAGAAACATTATAATATATTTTTTGAAGGTTTTTTTGAGATAATTATACAAATAAGGTGTAAATATGAGATTAAAAGAGGTTCCCTTTTATAAGTGTGAGGAGTGATACACTTATAATTATTCTAAACTTTAAAACAATATAAGATTGATTTTATGGAAAATCGGATCTGAATTATATCAATTAACAATTTGAGATAATATTAGGTTGAAATAAATTCAAAAAATAGGATTTATATAATTTTTTCTATTATTTTAAACCTTATATCCTAGGTTAACCCCTATTTTAACCCTTTTAACCCCTATCCATGGTAACAAGATACTTAGTCTTTAAGGGTCAATAATTTCATTCTAAAAGGAAAATTTGTACATAAGTTGAATATGGTAGACATTATTGACCATTATAATTCACTTTCAAAAATATAATATTTTATTACTTTTAAAATAATTAATTTATTGTTGTTTAACATAAAATACAATTAAATTCATTTGCAGGATTATTCACATATTTGAATTTAAAAACATCAAGATTATCATAGAGTTAAAATTTGAATATTTCAAACACTAATTACCTTTAATTTTTATCCATTAAAATTATGAAATACTATAACTTATTCAAAACACATCACTTATAATATTTTAAAACTATTTACATTGATTTTTCACCTCCTTGCACAAGCATTGCATCAACGATGTTTAAGAGTTTTATGTAATTATTACATCTCTAAAAATTAAAAAAAAATTATATCACAAAAATATTTTTATTAATATTAAAAATAACCATTTAAAACCTTTAATAGAATCTTTTTATTCTTATTAAGACATATTATAGATATTAAAAAAAGAGTGACCTTTTATACTAATTTTATACATAAAATAATATAAATGACAATATCAAAATTAAATTTCATGAAATTATAAAAGTTTAGAATATAGGATGTTTTTTATATAAATACACTAATCCAATGAAATAAGTTAAAGTGTTAGAGAAATTTTTAGACCTTATCATATATTTTTAGCCCTTATTAACTCTCTTACCCTTTACCAAGGTGATAATCATTTACCATGATTACTATTAATTGTGACTAAAAATGAAATGTACCTCATTAAAATATTAGAACATGATGATCATAAATATGAAATCAATTTTCTAATATTAAATTTTCATAATTGGTAAAAAAAAATACTTTTAATATAAGTTCTTAAAATGCAATGAAAACTGTTTTTAAGAAAATCAATGATTCAATCATAAAAATTATTTTATACCAAAATCATTTATAATATTTATTCACATGAAAAAATTTACTTTTTTTTATAAATAAAACTTATTTTACTTTTAAAATAATTTATAACCATAAGGAAAATTTTGAAAACTTGATTAAAATATAAGTAATGAAATAGTTTTTATTTGAATAAAAACATTAATTATATTTCCAAAATATCAAACATAGATTTATAAGTTTGAAATTATTAGATCCCAACCCTAAAAAGGTCCAATACTATTTGAATTTTTTAAACCCTAGGTAAATCCTAAAATAGAACCGTTCTGGGGGTTCAGAGTTATTGGGTAAGTATATGGGGGGACTGGGAGAGGATGGGTCCTATAGTAAGGATATTGTAGTTACATTGGCTAGTTGATATAGTGCCACTAGCTAGAATGTGGAAATACAGTATCCTAGGAGGGATTTTGAGCTCACCGGAAAACTAGGGGATCCCATTAGCACATCAGTGGATCCCAATGACTAGCTAATGGGCTACTAAGTTTTTTTTATGGTCGCTTTTGTAATTTCCCATGCTAGCCCTTTTTTACCCCATATTCCTCCTCCCATCATCCAAAACCCTCACGCACGACCACCCCTCCTCCCTCTCTTCCATGATATGATCTCTCTCTCCTATTGTCCATTTATCCTTTTTTAGGATGCATTGGAGATATATATGTAATTCAAGGTGTTTTCTACCTTATATTATTTGTTTATTCATTTCACATTCAAGTGATTTATCACTACTTTTAGCTAATATACTCTATTTTTAAGAATTTTATATAATTTCTTGATTTCTATCGATTCAGGTTGAACTAAAGATTAATACCAGATGTGTGGGATCCTAGGATGCTTAGGTATGTGGTCCTTAAATTTAACCCATATTCTTGATTCAGTATTTAAGTTATGCGTCATGTGGTCATGCAAGATTTTTTATACTTTGACCTAAATTAAATTAACTTTTCTAATTGTGCATTATCTTAGTCAAACGCCGCGGTTAAAATGATATTAACCCAATTGAAAGGAAATTACAAATGGAATGTTTTGGTTACAACTTTGATTCTTGTTTTTATAATGAAATGGTGAACACTAATTGATCATGTTTTGAAATTATGTTGGTTATGGATAAAAATTAGCATACTATTATTAATTTATAAATTATTGTTAAAATGGTTAATAAGAAAATCATAATATAAATTGATTATTGTGAAATGGAACTTCACAATCTTCGATAATTATGAAATGAAATTTATAATGTTTTTATAGTCTCTCATAAAATTGATGAATGAAATTAAAAATTAACTTTGGTTAAATTCCCTGATAATATAAAGTACCTTAAATACAATTCCTTTGATAATATCCTTTAAACGGTGAACAAGAATATTAAATTATAGTGTAATTGAATTTCTAAATTTTATTAATGGCCCTTGAACAACCAATGAATGAAATGTGATTTGTAAAGGCTTTTGATAGACTCTTATTAAACCAATAATGACATATTGTAAATTGTATTTTAAAATAAAATGGTTTATATGAAATATTTAGAGAAATTCAAATGTTTGTTTTTATTATATTAATAGAAAATGAAAATACCCTCAGGGGATGCCTTTATGATTTAATGTTAATTCCCTTTGGTAGGTTTGTATATTATACATAAAATTAACTATGATGCTTCATTTGATACTTGATATAAAAAATGACCTAAGATGTGATCAGTGACACTTGATATAGAAAATTTCATATGAGGTGGTTTGTAATACTTGATACCAAAAACACCTTATGTGGTGGTCCATGATACTTTATGTATAAAACTCCCAATGAGTCGTCCAGTGATAATTGATACAAAAAACACCCTATGGGGAATTCCATGAAAATTGATATAGAAAACTCACTATGAGGTGTTACATGATACTATATATAGAAAACGACCTAAGAGGTAGTCTGTGATGACTAAGAAAACACCCATATGTTTAGTTAGTAATATTCTTACGGAAAACACCCAAAATGTATGTTGTGATACTATGCTTGAATTGGTCACCATGATGTGCTCAAAGGAACCCAGACCCTGGATAAAGCAGCTATGGTCAATCAAGTTCATATACCTATGGATTGATGGTGGTAAAAAATGATCTTGAGTGTCACCATGTAGCTTGGGCATTGGTGGTTATTTATTGATTTTTAATTAAATTGTTTAATAGTTTATTTTTTTTAATTTTTTCACTTCTATATAAACTTCATTATAGGCTAATTACTTTAGGGATATCTTTAGCGGTGGCCTACTGAGTTGTACTCACACCCTGCTCAGGATTACATAGAACCTGGGTACCCTAATAAATGATACTTGATTTTAGGTTAAGGTTTGGTCAAGGACCAATTCTTAATGGTTTGGGATTCTAGGACGAAGCATGGGATTTTGGTAATATTCTAAGAATCATGACCATTTTAGGGTTATTTCCCATATTTTTTTCTTATTTTCATTTTTGTGTACATAATTTTTTGTTGGTGTATGCATTTCCTAACATGTAGTATACAATTAATTTGTTATAACATAGTTCATTTTAATTATTTTTTGACACTTTTTTGGATGTAGTTTCACTACTTTATTTATCTAGATGTTATATTTTATTTCTTTTTTTTCTATTTTTCTTACTTGTTGATATGTGGGAATAGTCTCCCCACTATAACACCTTATACCCATGATTCTAATTAGTATCTTCTTGTGTATCGGGTGGCATGCCCAAGGTACAACAGCGACTACCGATCTAGGAACCAATTAGTATTATGAGGCAGATGTATTTTATAAAGTGGTATCATAGGATAATCTTCTTTGTTTTATTATTTATAAAGGTATACATGAGATAATATGTTTTTGTATCATGGTATTTAACTTTTTTTGGACTAACCACACCACGTATATGGGAAGACCATGTTTCCTTGGATGGGATTACTATTCATGATGTTCACTTTTACTATTGATTTGATTTCAAATCAAGTGACACACATGATTATGAGGTTATTAATTTATGGGATTTTATCTCTTAGTTGGAACATAAAGAAATTATCTGTTCATGCATAATATTAGGCACATAAGATTCACATGTCATTTGTGTGATTTCCTATGATTTTTTATCGTGACTATGTCGTGGGTCGGTTATTTAAAGTGTCTGCATCCATTTATATAGTGTTTTCCTATATACTTTTACAGTGTAATAATACTTAATATATCCTATAAATGAATAAAATACATGTTATTTTATCACTTTTATTGATTATTATGAGGTTTCGGGTAAATATAAATCCAATTGAAACTTATAGACTGTTTTTCTTTTTAACTTTTAACAGACATTTCATTTAACTGTGACTTAGTTGAAAATGGTTCAGGTTAAATTAAAGGCTGGAGTTAAGTCATGTGATCTCATATCTTGATTTTTTATGTCATCGGATAAATAAAATTCTAGATATAAATTATAAATTTTTTTCCCCTGTAAATTATACATAACATTTCATTTATCTGAGCCATTATTATGGGAAAAATTCAAGTTAATATATAATTGAAAAGAATAAAATTTTGAATCCTCTATATGTATGATATGGACTAAATTAGTAATTGGTGCTTGATCTCATTAATGGGTAGTGGGGATATTAAGATCACCAAATTCATGAAATCGTTGTAATGTGTGATGTAGGGAATAGTGGGGTGTGAGCCTGTTATCACTTTCCTTATGTAGTGAACTTGAGACTAGTGATGCGTTGGGGTTGTCAATAAACTTGTTGTTTATGTGTGACCAAATATTGGATGAGTTATATAATATATGAACATTTTGTGTGACCTTATGTGGGGTTTTTTCTCATTAGGTGTTATGTAATACTGATATGAGGATAGGGTTGTTGCTCGGGAGACAGGTTTGGTATGGTTTATGAACTTTGAGTTAGGTGGAAAATCCTTGTGTTTTAATTTATTCCCATTTTTTAGTAAAAACATTTGTGTTGTGATCAAAAGTAACTGGAGATATGTTTTGGACTAAGAATATAATTAATATTGGAATGAATAGTTTGGGTAAATTCTTGTGTTGATAATGATGCATGAAAGTTGTTTTTGGTGTATAATAAATGTTGGTAAAGGTTGTTAAAACAACATGAGAATGTTTGGGGGTTAGGTTGGTATATACATTTTTATTCCCTTGAATAATCTTGAGGAATGGAATGTGATACCTTAAGGTGTTTTGGTGTCAAGACTGACTTTATAGAGCAGGATCTGTCTGATTCCTAGCCCCATCAATTATTGGTGTTGTTTATAATGTGATAGTCAACGGTGATGTAATTAATTATATTTTCCATGTATTATTTTTGGATATTTCATATATTATATTTTAGAAAATTCACAGAGGCGATGTGTGATTATGAGGCCTGGTGTTCCCGGAATAAATATTTGAAATATATTAAATATATTAAATAGAACACACGTGCAGTTTTCCTAAAAAAGTGGAATAAATTCTAAATGGTGTCTTGGGTTATAAATACAAGGGAACCATTGAGTTCCAAATGTGGGTTTTACCCTAGGTGTGACATAACCTTTTTCATTGTGGGTCGTTTGTGGAAAAAAATCATCATGGGTGTGAAATGAATAAAAAAAATATTTTAATTTTTATTTCTTTGGCACAGTGAATGGAGATTATTTAGTAGACTATTATGATAAACTTCTAGGTTTATCCACATAAACTTGGAGTCGTTATAGGTCCATTGGAGAGGTCATCATAGGATCTCTCGTATGAATGGAAACCAAATTATAGATTGGTGATCAATTTTCAATGGAATTGAATGATCTCACAAATGAAAACAACATCACATCATTCTTTTTCGGTGATCGATCCAAGTCAAGTTTGTACATTATTTTATTTGGTTTTATTTTCCCATTTTATATTTCTAAAATGAACACAGATCAATCAACCAATATATTGATCCATGGAATGTGCGTATTATGGGATGTGATTATTTCTATGGGGATTCTTTTGGGATTTCATTCATTATGGTTCTTTTTTCATTGTTCTAACATAAACGAATCATGTCCAACTGAACATTTCCAAGTTTTGTTTCTATTCTTGTGTGTTTCAGGGTGTTCTATAATTTTTCTTTGTGTGTTCATAATTGGGGTTTTTTTACCCAGTGATTCAACCCAAATATCAAGGAATCTAATGTTTTACAGCTGTTTCTTGGCACAATGACTCGATATCATAGATCTAGAGTCAGTATGGTTCATAGATCACGCAATGATGGTAGTGGTGATCATATCAAGACTGGATCAACACGTGCATGTGGAGCTCTTGGAAGTGTGATGATAGAGGAGGTTTAGGAAAATTATTCAATGAATGAGGCCACTATAAATCCTTTCTATAGTGATGATCAGCCTTGGTTGACCTAGATATGAGTTCCACATACGTGATAGGTGGTGAAAGTGATGGATCTAGGTGTCGAACAAGTTAATGACAATTCATGAAACCATATCTAGAAATATATAAATTTATAAACTACATGATGTGTAATTCGAAGCCACACGTCATGTGGTACCCTCTCAGTGGTAGTTAGGGTTTCCAGAAGGAGATAAGTATCACACACCTTGTGACATTGTCACATGGAGTGTGTCCCCGTTTTATGATATTAGCATGTACCTCTAAGGGTACACATACACAGGCTGGAGTACATGGGAATGGTCACACCATGTACTCCCACATGAACATGACTTGGCCTGGTGCACATAGGCATACTTGTATATTGTTTCATGGGTAGAGTACACGGGAATTTGACACATTGTGTACTATTACACAAACACAGGACACAGGTCATTTACACAAACATGACTTGGGTTCAAGGGACATGGTTTTTTACCCTACTAAATGTTGTGTACTTCCTTAAAGATGGATTAGAGCCTTTTTAATTTATATCTTGGAAAAATTTTGTTATGGTGTTTTTCTCATGTCCATTTCCTAAGGGTTAGTATGGAATCACCTCTTACTCCTTGGACAATGATCCCTTCAGCAGGAATTCTTGTATAGAGTTATTGGAATCCTTTCACAAAGTCTGGAAAAGCCTGGAGTGAGACCCTTTATTCATCTTCATGACCTAGGTGGAGTTCCTGGTATTGATGTGACCAACACTACGCAGACGTTGATCCTCTACTTAGTGGGTTAATATAAATTGATTTTTTGATATACATTATGGACTTTTTTGTGATCCTCATATGTGTATCATATCTATTTGGACTATCAATGTGTACTTCTAATGATGATACCTGAAGATCATTACCTCTCAGAAGGATGTCATTAGTGTTATCAGAATAAGGAGTGTATTTTCCTAAATGATTACTATGTGGAATCTTCAAACTAGAATCCTAGGTTGAAATTATGGTTGTGACTTACCTTTAGATTGTTCTTCATGTTGATTATATAAGTATATTCTTGTTATATGTTTCATAGACATATACCGGTGTAGAGATGACTATATTATTTGGTTTTATGCTTTGTGGTTTTGGGGTTTCCTACTGGGTATTGTTATACTCACCCCTACATGATCTATTCCCACACATGGTATTTCTTGTACAGATGATTAAACTTTTGAGAAATTCCTAGATGTACTAGGACTAGATGGTGCTTTGTGATATCGGATAGACCAAGGTGTGTTCGAACTGTATCTTGATAGGATTCTAAATTTTACTTTTAGTTTGAACTTTTTTCATACAATTTTTGATGGGATTTTATTTGGACCTAATTAATTTCCATTAATTCTTATCATACATTGGGTGTGGGATTTATATGTATACTTCCATAGTTGTACAATTGTTTTTACATTTCAGAATATATATAATATTGGAGATGTGTGTGTGTAGGTACTTAGGCTAAGGACTCCCATGTTAGAGATATGACTACTCGGTTCTAGTCTCCAACCCTTGGCCTATTGGAGGTGGGAATGGGGAGTCATAGTATGAACCCCATTGGGACAGGTCGTGAGAGTGGTATCTGAGTAGTCGAGTATACCTTAGGACCAGAGTCTATGAGATTGGTTTGGGACAATAGTGTTAGGTGTTTTGAGTTTGGTTTTCCAGTTAGGAAACCCAGTGTTGGTGTGGAAGCCGATTTGTCCATACACCAGGACACTAATCACTTTTCTTTTGACTCGGTACATGAGAACATTGTTTTTAGGAAAATTAATGGTAAGTGTATCATATATGAATGGGTTATAGTTTCCAGTTCCTTCATAATTCATCTCTCTAGATATACTCATTGACCTTGGGACATCTTTTTTACTTTCTAGATGCCTCTATGACATATTCTAGCTAGGATTTAGTTTCAGGATCACATGGATGTTCCCCTCAATAATGATTCATTAATACAGGTACCGGTTCCAAATACGTCACCTTAATGTGGTGCACCAGCTATACCACCACCCATATAGTGGCATATGGTTCCAATAGTATTAGGGAATTTGGTTCATAGGCTGATCTCACCTCACAAGTTTCAGTGACAGATACCTCTTTGGTTCCAAGGCGAGCACGACCCATAGGGAGCTGAGGAATGGTTTGAGGTGGTGACCTAAGTTTTTTGTTGAGACAAGACACCGAAAAATCACATGTTGATCCTAGAAATGATCCTTCTTGATGGATTATTAGAAATATAGTGGGGGTTAGTGACCCAGCCTTACGATGAGTATACTCTAGTGTGGTCAGAGTTTGAGAGACTTTTCATATTGGAGTTCTCTCTCGTTATGGTGAGGGTTGTACTTGTCCCGGAGCTTCTGCAGCTCCAGTAGGGAAGCCATATAGTATATGAGTATCCATCAAGGTTTACCAACCTATATAAGTACTCAATAGATATGTTTCATGACCATTTCTTCATAGATCAAACCTTCTATCAAAAACTTCATAGAGACATTTAAGATGATTTTACCCTTCTATGCATTTCTACCTATGTTGGGGTGCTAGAGTGAGCTTTAGTGGTTGTTAGTTTCATGGATGAGTAGATATAACCAGTAGTTATAAGTGGTGGGAAAGTATGAGCAAAGACCTTGGTAGTAGGGAACTGATATCATTATCAAGGACCAAGATGTGCGAGATGTTTCAGGAGAAGGTCCCAAGATAGGGGATCTATGGTTCAAGGCTCTTGGTATGGGTCCAGTCATCATAGAGGGAGGTACTGATACTCATGTGATGGTAGGGGAAATATTTCTTGAGATTTTTCAGACCACTATACGACTAATAGAGATACCATATATGGGCCACCGAGGTAGAGGCAGCGGTAAGAACAAGTCGGTCCGTAGGGAATAGTGGATGTGGAAGGGAAGCTAGGAGGACATAATGAGGTGATAGACACTTTGACTTGTTTCCACCACCACCCTCAGGTGGTCCACACCAGGATTAGGGAGCTATAGGACAAGGGAGGGGACAACTAAAGGCAATGGAATCATACAACCTAGAGGATTCAATAATTATATGAGGTTCGATCTGTGCCTTTTCTACATTAGCTAAAGTTCTAATATAAATAGGTTCTAGTAATTCCTTTCATTCCACATATCTTGTTCAAAAATTAGAGATTCTAGTTGAGACTTTATCTTGACTCCTAAACTTGGAGACTCCTACTTAAGATGACTCAATTATCACACACTTATGTCAACAGTGTGACCTGACTCTTAGAGGAAAGAGTTTAGGTTGGAATCTCTTTGTACAAGTTGTAATTCCCCGACCCCAGTTACCCAGAGTCGGTGCATTATTACATAACATTGGTATGATACAAGGAATCATGTCCCAAAATACTGATCATTTTAGTAGCCTTGTAAGTACTATATACCCTAATAAATTTTACATTACATCATGAAATAAAAACATCAACAACATTTTTTCCCCTTTTTAAACACACTTATATCCTAAGCCTATCCCAACTGTTCAGCCATAAAATACTTCTTCACATCCTGGGAAAAATTAAACATATAAAGGGGTGAGATCAGATGCTCAATAAGGATACCAATATAGTGGAAACTTTCATAAATAAGCATAAACATTTAAGGGAATGTATAAGACTAAAACAAAATCCTTTTAAACATGAACTTAAGCATAATATGGAAAAGATAAAATAAAATAATTCCATTTACTTATTCACATGGATATTCTACTAGTGGAATAATCACCTTAAAAATCAATAGCTGCATTCATAATGATGGAATGCATAATTCTAGACTTTATAACCACATAACCAAGGCCTTGTGACAAGACTACAAATAAGATTTTGTCATGACCTTTTGCTAAGAAACTATTTTGTCTCATGAGACCTACTGATGCATCGAAGAGCAACAGTGAGCTCCACCCATCACATACTAATTCCAATGTATTCCTCATATAAAAAGGGTTAAACATAACATAAACATTCGTATTAAAACTAGCATACGAAATGTCAATACCTATCCATAAACCATGAATGGTATAAAAATAACACATCCAAAGTCAAACATATCACAAAACCATCAATACAGTATAAAATATTTGTATAATAACAAATCAACCATGATCAAGAATAATATCCTATAAATAATGTTTATGTATTTTAAAATGATCAATAAGAATCTTTGAGAGAAATATCCATTTTTCATGAAAACATTTAAAAGTCTCACTATTTATTAAGAAGTTGTTCAAAATATATTTTTGAATCAATGTGTCCCATACCACCTTGAAACTTTTAAAAGTAATTTCAATTTTAAAACATTAATTTATATATAATTAAAACCATAAAACAATTTTTAAATCATGGACATTAATGAGAAATATTTAGAAGAATAAATTTTTAAAACATTTAAAATGATATTTTAGTTAGAGTTCCTAACAAAATGAGAGATGCTTGAATACATATAATTGAGGTAATAGAATCCTTATAATATCATTAGAATAAAGGGATTCATGATATACTATGTCAAAGTATAGTATATACACCAAATAAAAGTGAATTGGCACATAACAACAAAGAAGTCTCAATGGAATGTAAGTTGAGATGAATTCCTTTATAAAGACCATATCCTTAGGTTAAGGATAAATCAATGACATAATTATTTGTGGGAAATATAAATAAAATTAATATTAATGGATATTTAGTATAAATTAATCAGAGTACATTCACACATATTCTTGTAAAAACAACACCAATGACTTGGATGTTTAACTCAAGGAATAGAAATTGAGTTAAAATTACTCTTATCATGTTTATATCAATGACTTGAGAATTTATCAATGGATTGATTATGTGTATCAAAAGTATATACACACAAAGGGGATTGGAAATTACTACATAAGTAAATAAAAGTGATTTCACAAATAATATTGGATTAATGTAATCAATGAAGTATGAGTAAATCCCAATGAGTGGAAATTGAAATTTGAAATTTCCTTACCGGTTTGGTAACTTATGAAACATACACCCCCTAAAAAAGTATCATCCAATGAAGATTTAAATACCCATAAATTAGTTTATATTACACAAATAATACAATTTTGGGCAGTATATACACCACACAAAAGGAAATAGCGGCAATATTGCATGAATCTCACGGGAGTAAGAAGTGAGATTAAAACCCCTTAACTTGTACTTTTCCATTGTCTAGGGTACGTTAACCTCCTACATAATAGTTAAATCATTGTTATTAAATTATAAAATAACTATATAAATAAATATTATATCATATATGATCCTCTAATATTGCTTTGTTAATAATATTTTAGTAGTTTCATCGTTTCGGGTGTTAACTGATCTATTTTCCTTTATATACTTTGTTACGTAAACCATGTTTTTTATGGATATTATGTATTTGATTAATATAAATAATGATATTATGTTCATAAAAATTATTTTTAATCATAAAATGAAAATTATAATTGAATGATTACGATGGGGAATGAATCTCATCGCGTTCATGGAGACGGTAATCCGTACATATGCATGAGCGACAATATCATTATATTGATGGAAAAATTGCATGTAATTTGATGTTAAATATTAAATAAAAAATCATTAACATTTTATATTTATTATTTACATCAGTTATACTCATAATTATACCCATCCAAATAATGAAGTGTTTGAATAAAAAACTACACCATGACGTGGAGACGGTAATCCGTACGTATGCAGATATGGTGACTTTTTCATTTATAGGATGGATAGAATTATGAATATGGTTATACCATTGTTATAATAACATAAAATTATATATAATATACTGGATTTATTATTTTATAATGTAAACAATAAAGAAAGAGGAAGTGGAACAAGAAAAGAACTTGAAAGAGGTGATGAAATATTTACCTCTTCTTCGGGTTCTTCCTTTTGATTTGATCAAAGAGGCTCCTTAGGATCGATTTCTGACAAAAGGAAGGAATCTAGGATGAAGGGAGGAAGTTTTGGAGGATATTTGGTCAGGTTTTGGCTGAAAAAAAGGCTTTGGATGTTTAAAATTAAGAGAAGGGGAAGTGCCCTTT
This sequence comes from Viscum album, assembly GCA_963277665.1. NCBI lineage: Eukaryota > Viridiplantae > Streptophyta > Magnoliopsida > Santalales > Viscaceae > Viscum > Viscum album. Next base: position 1,722,085,508 of record OY728161.1, read on the forward strand.
TATTAGAGAGGTGAGGGTCACTTTAGGAAAAGCTTGAAATATTATTTTATAATAAAATAATTTTCTATTTATAATGGATAAAAAATGGAATATTTAAAGTATAATGTGGGTATGGGTAGAAAACCTATCAACAAATAGGTTTTATACAGGTTTATGTCATCATATTAAACCTATATTTTAGATTTAACTCTTAGTTAAACAGTTTGACATTCACCATGTCTCTTTGTATTTTTATATTATATGGTTAATAAACGTACTATAACAAGAAAAGTGAACCCCATGTGGTTCATTATTAATATATATAACCTTATCTAAGTACTTTGGCAGAAAATTATATTATTACGAATATAATATCAATTTATAACATAATATTTGTTTTAAAAACTCAATTATGTCAATTTTGACACTATTTAGTATTTGATTTTTTTGAAAGTCATAAAAACTATATTACTTCGAATAAAATTTATTAAACTAACCTTAATATGTCATATTAACCTATAAAATTATTTTAATTTTTCATAAGTCTCAATTTAAATTTATTTGGATATTTATAATGTCAATTAGTTTAATATTTCATTAATAAGGTAATTATTGCATCATCATTGTGTCATACATAAATTAAATTATTTAATTTAAAAAAATTATAAATAAAATACCAATGCTTAGGAAATATTTTTAAATTTCTAATTAATATTTATAGTCAAATTTATATAGTGTATAACCCTACATTAAAAATGGTTTAGTTATTAAACTTTGAATTTAACACTTTTAACTCTTCTTTAAATAAAATTATAATAAATGTCCTAATATAATCCATGTGGACCAAAGAGGTTAATATTTTATTCCTAAGGTTGTTTTTGGTCAAATTATACTTATCCAATAGAATTATGACATGTTTTAGGGTAATTATGATATCATTTTTACCCTTAATTACCCTATTTACTTTTAATCGTGGTAAATAAAAGTCAAAAGATACTATTCACCAAAAATTATTTTCATCTTATTGAACCAAATTTTACTTACAAATATTAACCATGTATCTTGGATTCATTAAATTCAACTCAAAGAAGCGGTAAAAATATGTTTTATATAAATTTGCAAATGCTCCTAAGAGGTGGGTAAAAGATGGTAAAAAGTTCAATAAAATTTTATACATCTAATTTTATTATAAAATGACTCCAATGAATTAAATTTAACTTATATAGGTATTATATATTTTTTTTACTTAAAAAATTTTAAATAAAATAAATAATTATTTAAATAAAAAATCGGTTTTAAACTATAACACATTATTTTTCACTATTCATAAAAAATTGAATGTTTTTAGAAAAATACCAAAAATTTACCCTAATATAATTTGGATGTTCCAAATTCTAAAATGAATTCTATTTTACAAAATTCAAAACATAAAATTTTCATTAATTATTTTAAAATTAATTCCTGATGTCAAAACCAAAAAGTGGGTTTTTAAAAAGTAAAAACGATCAAAACATTGACATGTGTTTATGTCAAATTTTAATATGAAATTACTTATAATGACCAAAATTGTGTTAAATGATAAAAATATAATCTAATTATATTTCCAAACCATTAAAAACATAATGTCACACTATAAATTATTTTCACTACTGGAAATAGCAGTTTTAGCGACCGCCAAAAGCGGTCGCTAAAAGGATTTAGCGACCGCTTTTGGCGGTCGCTGTTGCTTCGTCGGTAAAGCCCTTTAGCGACCGCCAATGGCGGTCGCTACTGTTTCACATGAAGGAAACAGGCGCATGCGGGTCTCCTCTCGTCTCGCGGCATATTGCAGGGACACAGACCTTCCCCACCGGCTATGGCGGACACACGGCGGCCGGTGGGCGGTGCGTGCGGCGGCGTGCGGCGTGCGGGAGCGTGTGGCGGGTGCGTGCGGCGGCGGTGGCATGGGGCGGTGGTCACGAGGGAAGAATCGTCCGACAGAATGAGGCGGCGTGTGGGATCATGCGGCGGCGTGCGGCGTCGTGGGGCGGTGTGCAGCGGTGACTATTTGCAGCGGCAAAAGTATAGGAGGGAAAGAAGAAGAAGCGCGCGCGGGAAAAAAATCGCGCTGGATTTTTAGTTTCGTATTAGCGACCGCCATTGGCGGTCGCTAATAGCTTCTTTAGCGACCGCCAATGGCGGTCGCCCGCTTCTGCAGGCGCAAAAACCAGAATTTTTAGTAGTGTTTTATTAAAAAAAAATCAATTAAAATTTAGTAATTTTCAGTATTCATCAAAATATGGAAGTTATCAAAAAAGTAACAAAAATTTATCCAAAATAAATTTTTATATACCAATTCTAAAGAAGAATTTAATTTCATTAAATAGAATATAAAAATGTGTCAAGTATTGGTTTTAAAACGTGGTTTCCATTAAAAGGTGGTAAAATTGCATTTTTGAAAGAAAAAAAAGAATTTGTTCTTATATTATGTCTAAGAAACACATAATATGGATTCTAAAATTATATAGAGTATATAAAATTAATAATTCAGTTAATACTATTCATACCCGCCTTTTGAATGGCTAGTTTGGTAAGTTATGGTGCACTCAAACTCAGTGTTGCGTATAGCGCAAGCTATTGAATTACATTAAAGAAAATAACTTGCTACGAAATATCAGAGTGTTACATTCTTCCCCGCTTTTGGAAATTATGTCCTCGCAATTTTAAAATTGAGCTTGGGAACCTCATTGAAAGTTCCACATCCAAAAAAGATTCAATAAAACAATCACTTTAAAAGAAAGAAAGATAAGTGCAAACGTCACCCGAGGTAACCCATTCTAGGATTCTATGTAGGAAAACATGGATATGGAAGATAAACTAAGTGTCAAGTTCTAATAGATAGTGATAGAAATCATGATTAGAAAAAAGTTAAAAACAATAAAACCACAAACTTGTGATAGGATAAATGTTCATTAGTTTCCCATTTGGAAATGTAAACGAACAATGTTTTTTTTTGTTTTAAGTTCCATTTCAAATAGTTAAGAAATTTATTTTTGATATTGACTAAGAACAAAAAGGGATATACTTACTTTTTAAGTAGAGTTTTATACTTTAATAGATTTCTACCACTAACTCATCTCTTTTTTTATAAATAATGATTATTCAAGATGACTTGGTCACACCAGAAGTGCTATAATAAATTTCTAGAGAATCACATGATCCACAAAGGATAAACTATATATTTCCCTTGTCTTTAGAGATTAACCAAAACCAAAATGGTTAGTAAAATATCATATGATCCCCAAAAAGGATAATCCTTTAGAGAAAGAAATACTAATATTAATTTCTAAAATTAAACCAACAGTTCCCAAAGTTCAATAAATACCATTCAGTAAACAATTTTCCTTAAAATCCTTTAATATAATCCAAACTAATATTGAAACCCAAAACTTAGAATAATTTTATTACGTATTCTTCCACGCTAAATTGTATCTCTGGATAACATCAACTACTCTTAAATTCACATACTTAAAAGTAGTTAACCTAATCACATATTCTCTATGATAGGTTAATAATTTCTATAAATAACCCAAATTGTGATAAATCCAAAATAAAAACATAGATATAAATCCACCATTACTCAAAATAAATCTCATAGTATTCTATTTTACTTAGGTATATAGTGTTCCCAATCGTACTCTGGTTGTGGGTTTGATTCCCACAGCTTTATCCGACACGAAGGGTTGTCACATGGTCTGTGTGTTGTCCTTTTTCAAAAACTATATTTTATAACATTCCCAAAATGAGATAAATTCCTCAAAATAACCATTACATAATTTAACCACAAATGCTATCTCATACCTCGCATTTTCGTCCCAAAAATTAATAACCTTTAATTGACTCAAATTCAAGGATCATATAAACCCAAATGGTTCTTTATAACTATATCCACAAAGCAAGAAATAATTCTTCCTAAAATATCATTTTCACATAACAAAACTGCATGGTTACACAAAAAAGAGAATAGTCTTCCAAAGTAATCCCATACTTTAAACATTTCTCTATCCATTTATTTCCATATAGGTTGTTACTTGACACAGATGTTATCCTTTAGAATAGGGAATTGAATCAGGTAATGCCAAGGTCCCTTACATTTACGATAAATGACTGTAATTGGATTCTTAGGATCCTTTTTATTTTCTTCCATAGTACTCTTAATTTTTCCTTGAAAATTCTTTATTTTATGTCCTTCTTTCCCACATATAAAGTATTTATTTATTCTATTGATAAACTTTACTAGGTGTATCCTTCCACATTTCCTACATGACGAAAATGGAGCTTTCTTTTCTCCATGGTCTCCACAGCTGGTGCTCTTATCATTCATCGCCTTTCTCTTCTTTGTTGAGTCCGGGAGTTGGTTAAATTATATTTTTTTGATCATATTTTTGGAAAAATGATTTGGTATGAACATGATATCTTTTACTCCTATCAACATTCCATTTTGTTGCTCATTTCCACCATCATTCCCACCTTTTACATCATGTTCAATGTTACTATGACTTCCTTGGAATCTAACAATTCACTAACACAAGAAAGCATAGTGTGAGTCATAAAATAATTTAGAGAAAATAACACCTTATTTTCAATCTAAAATAACTTAGGATTAACCAAGGTTATTTATTCTCATCTTATATTAAAATCCTTCAAATTGGTTTGTAAAGAAAATTTGAATTATCCTAATCATATCCCCCGAGAGTGTCATAACCAAGAGTGCAGAAAAGCCCGTTGTCGTGCACTAGTTCCCATTCGAGTCTAGCTCAAAGCGGTGTTTTCGAGTTTTACCCCTAGGTACATCTGTGCTAGATCCACCTCTACCTGCTCATATCTAGACAGTGATGCATTGTTTGTAAAACTCCCAAAATCTCTATAGTACCAAATTTCTAGAAATTTCTTCTATACTAATCCTCAAAGTCTATCTTAGGGTAATGTTCTATAATCAGAGTTTTTATAAATCTAACTTCCATGGTTTGTATTAAACTTTCTTTGATACCAACTGTAACACCCCAACCCCAGTTACCCAGCGTTAGTGCATTATTGCATAACATTGGCATGATATAAGGAATAATTTCCTGAAAGACTGATGTGTTTAGTATCCTTGGAAGTACTAGATATACTCATAAGTTTTACATCACATCATGAAATAAAAACATCAACAAAATTTTGTCCCATTTTTAAAAAAACTTATATCCATAGCCTATCCCTGCAGGTCGACCATAAAATACTTCTTCACATCCGGGAAAAATAAAACATAGAAAGGGGTGAGCTCAGATGCTCAGTAAGGATAACAATATAGTGGAAACTTTCATAAAAAAGCATAAACATTTAAGGCAATGTGTAAAACTAAAACAAAATCCTTTTAAACTTGAGCTCCAACGTAATATGGAAAAGTTAAAATAAAATAATTCCATTTACTTATTCACATGGATATTCTACTATTAAAATAATCACATGCAATATCAATAGCCACTTTCATAATGATGGAATTCATAATTCCAGACTTCATAACCACATAGTCAAGGCCTTGTGCCAAAACTACAAATAATATTTTTTCAAGGCCTTATACCAAGAAACTAGTTTGTCTCATATGACCTACTGATGCATCAAGGAGCTATAGCGGGATCCACCCATCACTTACTAATTCCAATTCATTCCTCATATGAAAAGGTTTAAACATAACATAAACCATCATATTAAAACTAGCATACGAAATGTCAATACTTTATCTATAAACCATGAATGGTATAAAAATAACGCATCCACAATCAAAAATATCACAAAACCTTCAATACAGTATAAAATATTTTTATCATAATAAATCAATCTCAATCAAGAATAATATCCCATAAAGGATGTTGACGTAGTTGAAAATGATCAGTAAATATCTTTGAGAGAAATATCACTTTTTGATGAAAACATTTAGTATTTTCACTATTTATTAAGAAGATGTTTAAAATAGATTTTGGAATCAAATTGTCCCATACCACTTTGAAACTTTTAAAAGAAATTTAAATTTTAAAACATTTATTTCAATATAAATAAAACCTTAAAACCATTTTTAAAACATGGACATTAATGAGAAATAATTAGAAGAATAAATTTTTAAAACATTTAAAATGATATTTTAGTTAGAGTTCTTAACCAAATGAGAGACACTTGAATACAAATAATTTAGGTAATAAAAACTTTATAATATCATGAGAATAAAGGTATTCATGATATACTATATCAAAGTGCAGTATATACACCAAATAAAAGTGAATTGGCGCATAAAAACAAAGAAGTCTCAATGGAATGTAAGTTGAGATGAATTCCATTATAAAGACGGTATCCTTAGGTTAAGGATAAATCAATGACATAATTATGTGTTACAAATATAAATGCACTCAATATGATTGGATATTCATTTTAAATAAATTATAGTACATTCACACATATTCTTGTAAAAACAACACCAATGACTTGGATGTTTAACTCAATGAATAGAAATTAAGTTAAAATTACTCTTATCAAGTTTATATCGATGACTTGAGAATTTATAAATGGAGTGATTATGTGTATCAAAATTATATCCACAAAAAGGGGAGTTTAAATTAATACATAAGTAAATAAATAGTTATTTCACACATAATCTTGGAGTAATGTCATCAATGAAGTATGCGTAAAGCCCGGCGAGTTGAAATTGAAATTTGAAATTTCCTTACCGATTTGGTAACTTACGAAACATACACCCCATAAAATAAGTATCATCCAAAGGAGTTGTAAATACCTATAAATTAATCTATAGTACAAAAATAATACAATCATGGGTAGTATATACACCACACAAAAGGAAATAGTGGCAGTATAGCATGAATCTCACGGGAATAAGAAGTGAGATGAAAACCTCTTACCTTGTACTTTTCCTTTGTAGAGGGTAAGTTAACCTACTGTATAATAGTTAAATAATTTTTATTAAATTATACAAGAAATATATAGATAAATATAATATCATATATGATCCTCTAATATTCCTTTGTTAATAATATTTTAGTAGTATCATCATTTCGAGTGTTAATTGATATGTTTTCTTTTTTATACTCAGTTACGTAAGCCATGTTTTTATGGATAGGATGTATTTTATTCATATAAATAATGATATTATGTTCATAAACATTATTTTTAATCATAAAATAAAAATTATTCTTGAATGATCACGATGGGGAATTAATTTCATCGTGTTCGTGGAGACGGTAATGTGTACGTACGCACAAGCGACAATATCATTATATTGATGGAAAAATCATATGTAATTGCATGTTCTATCATATTTAAATAATAATTAACATGTTATATTTAATATTTACATCAGTTATACTCATTATAATACCCATCCATATAATTAATTGTTTGAATAACAAACTACACCACGACGTGGAGACGGTAATCCATATGTACGCACGTATGGTGACTTTGTCATTTATAGGATGGATAGAATAATGAATATTGTTGTAAAATTTTTATAACAACATCACATTATATATAATGTACTATAGTTATTATTTTAGAATGGAAACAATAAAGAAAGAGGAAGTGGAACAAGAAAAGAACTTGAAAGAGGTGATGAAATATTTACCTCTTCTTCGGGTTCTTCCTTTTGATTTGATCAAAATGGCTCCTTAGGTTGGATTTATAACAAAATTAAGGACTCTAGGATGAATGGAGGAATGTTTTGAGGATATTTGGGATGGTTTTTGGCAGACCAAAAAGGATTTGGAGGTGTGAAAATAAGATAAGGGGAAGTACCCTTTTATAAGAGAGGTGGGGGTCACTTTTGCAAAGGCTTGAAATATTATTTTATAATAAAATCATTTTCGGTTTCTAATGGATAAAAAATGAATTATTTAAATTATAATGTGGGTATGGGTCAAAAAAATTCCAACCAATAGGTTTTATACCGTTTTAGGTCATCATATTAACCTTATCTTTAAGATTTAACTCTTAGTTAAATAGTTTGACATTTACCATGTCTCTTAGTATTTTTATATTATATGGTTAATAAACTTACTATAACAAGACAAGATAACCCCATGTAGTTCATTATTAATATGTATAACCTTATCTAAGTCCTTTGGCTGAACCTTATATTTTTTGGAATATTATATCAATTAATAATATAATATTTGTTTTAAAAACTCAAATATGTCAATTTTGATTGATTTTTTTGAAAGTCATAAAAACTTTATTAATTAAAATAAAATTAATTAAACTAACCTTTACATATCATATTAACCTATAAAATTAGTTTAATTCATCAAAAGTCTAAATTTACATTTATTTTGATATTTATAATATCAATTATTTTAATATTTCATTAATATGGTAATTACTACATCATCATTATGTCATAAATAAATTAAATTATATAATATCTAAATATTATAAATAAAATACCATTAAATATTAAATCTTTTTATCTTTATAATTAATATTTATAGTCTAATTTATATTTTGTGTAATCAGATATTAAAAATTGTCTAGTTATTAAACGTTGAATTTAACTCTTTTAACTCTTCTTTAAATAAAATAATAATAAATGTCCTAATCTAATCCAAGTGGACCAAAGATGTTAATATTTTATTCCTAAGGTTGTTTTTGGTCTAATTATAAAAATCTAATATAATTAAAACATGTGTTAGGGTAATTATGATATCATTTTTTCCCTTAATTACCATATTTACTTTTAACCGTGGTAAATAAAAGTCAAAAGTTATGATTCACAAAAAAATTATTTTCATCTTATTGAACCACATTTTAATTAATTATATTAATTTTGTCTCTTGTATTTTTAAAATTCTACTCACATAAGTCTTAATATTAAGTTTTATGTAAATTTTCAAATGCTCCTAGAAGGTGGGTAAAAGATGGTAAAAAGATTAATAAAATTTTATACATCTAATTTTATTATAAAATGACTCTAATGAATTACATTGAACTTATATAGGTATTATATATCTATTTTGACTTTAAAAATATTAAATAAAATAAATAATTATTTAAATAAAAAGTCGGTTTTAAACTATAACACAGTGTTTTTCACTATTCACAAAAAATTGAATGTTTTCAGAAAAATACCAAAAATTTACCCTAAGATAATTTTAATATTATGAATTCAGAAATGAATTATATTTTAACAAATTAAAAAATATAATTTTCATTAATTAATTTAAAATTAATTCTCGTTGTCAAAACCAAAAAGCGGGTTTTTAAAAATTAAAAACTATCAAAAGATTAACATGTGTTTATGTCATATTTTAATTTGAAATTACTTATAATGACCTTCACTGTATTAAATGATAAAAATGTAATCTAATTATAATTCCAAAACATTAAAATACATAATTTAACGCTATAAATTATTTCGATTAAAAAAGTTTTTTTCAATTAAAATTTAGTAATTTTCAGTATTCATCAAAATATTAAAGTTATTAGAAAAGTACTAAAACTTTATCCAAAATAATTTTCTTTGTCCCGATTATAAATAATAATTTATTTTTATTAAATTGAATATATAAAAGTGTCAAATATTGGTTTTAAAAAGTTTTTTCCATTAAATGGTGGTAATATTGAATTTTTTGAAAAATACTTCTTTTATCCGAAAAAAATTGAAATTGTTCTTATATTATGTCTAAGAAACACATAATATGGATTCTAAAATTATATGGAGTATATAAAATTCAAAATTCAGTTAATATTATTCATAACTGCTTTTTAAACGGTTAGTTTGGTAAGTCGTGGTGTGCTCGAACTCGGTGTTGCGTGTAGTGAAAGCTATTGAATTACTTTAAAGAAAATAAATTACTAAGAAATCTCGAGGTGTTACATAAGTGATGATTCCTTATGAATTCATATTATGTATGGACTATTTATCCACAGTTCATGTCTAGATTGACTATTTTAGGTGGATGATGTGGTGTGTCTACAGTGACGAAACCAAGTTCTCTTTTGGGGGTGAAAAGGAAACCTAGTTAGCACAGGATGGACCCATGCATAGAAAGGTGAAATAGATTACTCATCAGTTGGATAGTGTAACCCTTGGTGAAGTGGATTTCATGATTTTCTAGTTTCATATAATGGTGGTGGAGTACAAGGACTTCTTCCTAGAAGAAGTTTCAGGTTTACGTCCCGGCCAATAGAAAGACTTTTATTTTGATCTACACCCTTGTACATCAACGATATTTCCACCATCATATTAGATGGATCCCATGTTTCTTCATGAGATGAGGGTGTAGTTAGAGGAATTAAAGAGAAAGAGATTTTTTAGAACTTGTGTTTTTCCCTGGGCTACCCCAATTTTTTCACCAAGAAGGTAGATGAGAGCTTGATTTTGTGTGTGGACTACTAATGCTTGAAATAGGTTACTATTAAGAAATAGTGTCCACTACCGATGATCAGTGACCTCTTGGATTAGTTGATATGGGAACAATGGTTCTCTAAGGTTAACCTCAGGTCAAGCTATCACCAATTGTGATTACATGATGAGGATATATTGAAGACAACATTCAAATATCTCTATAGTCGCTATGAGTACTTGGTGATGCACTTTTTCATGACGAACACCCTGGCAGTGTTCATGGTACTCATGAACTAAATATTTAAACCTTTCTTATACAAGTTCATGGTATTATTCATTAATGATATCCTTATGTACTCATTATCTAAGGTGGAGCATGTGAGACACTTGAGAATGGTTCTGGATATACTCCAAGATAACCAACTTTATGGAAATATCTCAAAGTATCGGTTTTTGGATACAAGTAGCCCACTTTCTAGGACACACTATCTTAGAATATGAAGTGGCAGTTGACCTGGACAAGGTTGAGGTAGTGTTATCTTGGGATCCACCCAAGAGTGTGACATAGGTGTGGATTTTCCTTGGGTTGGAAGGCTATTACAGGATATTCATACCTGATTTATCTTGGATACCAGCACCCATGAAAGCCTTTACACAAAATCGAAAGCCTTTCTTTTAGAAATATAGGTTCTAGTATTATTTTTAGTATTTTAGATAGAAATTGAAAAGCTCTCCCATATTGATATTACCAGAGGAGGGTCTGTCGAGTATGTAGTGTTCTGTGATGCATCAGGAACAAGCCTTGGTTGTGTTTTGTTGTAGAGGTAAGTGGTGATTGCCTACTATTAACATAATTTGAGACAAAATTATTATAACTACATGACCCATGATCCTGATTAAGAAGAGTTAGTCTTTACACTAAAAATATGGTGACACTACCTGATGAGCGATCATTTTATCGTCTATTCTGATCACAAGACTCTCAAATATATATTCTCCCATAAGGATCTTAACTTGAGATAGAGGAAATGGATAGAGTTCCTCTAGGATTATGACATAGATATTTTATATAATCCTAGGAAGGGGAATGTGGTAGTAGATGATATTGGTATGAGATTTTATTTGTAGTTGTTGAACAAGGTGTCAGAGCAGTTGACCTCATTGAAATTGTCCTTTTTGGTTGGAGATAGAGTGTCTTACCTCTAGTCAATGGTTGTTACCCCTTCACTTTTATAGTGATTTAGGTAGGAAAAACTTGTGGATGTCGAATGCGAGACTCTACATACTAATATATCCATTGTGCATGCTGCTGATGGATTTTCTAAAGGTGGGGAGCATTTCATTGTTTCTTAAGGATACACGATGGTTCCAGTGATGTTGTGGGAGGAGTTTCTAAAAGTGTTTCATACTTCTCTTTTGGAGGTACATCTAGGTTTGGAAAATATGTACCAAGACCTTAAACATTAGTTTTGGTGTCCATTAATGAAAAAAGGAGTTTCATAGTTTGTCTCTCGATGCCTTACTTGTTAGCAAGTAAAGGTTGAGAACCAAGTTCCAATGGGTTTAGCTCAACCCCTTAAGGTGCCAGAGTGGATGTGGGATGGGATATATAAGAACTTTTTAATGGTATTACCATGTAATTCTATGGGATACGATTCCATCTGGGTGATCATATAGAGGCTCACCAAGTCATCCCACTTCTTATCTATTCAAGAGAAGAGATAGTAGAGAGATTGGGATGGCTCTATGTTTAGGATATAGTATGAATCCATGGAGTTTCATCAATGAATTCTTCTTATCATGATGATCAATTCACATCCCATTTTTTTAATGGACTGTAGGAAGAATTTGGGACCCAGTTATGCTTCAGAACTACATTTCAACCAAAACTAATGGCCAAACTAAGTGGACCATTCAGGTCTTGGAAGACATGATTCAAGATTTCATTTTAGAGTTTGGACATAATTGGTAGGATAACCTATCACTGGTGGAGTTTTCATAAAAAATATCTACTATTACACTATTGGTATGGCACCATTCAAGGATTTTTACAGAAGACCATGCACGTCATCATTTTTTTCGACTGACTTGGGAGAGTTGATGCTCATGGGCCCAGATTTGGTGTGAGGTACTACCGAGAAGGTGTAGGTCATCCAGAAGTGGATGAATACTACATAAATCCATCATATGTCTTATGTGGATAGATGACATAGGTCATTGGAGTTCAAGGATGAAGAACATGTGTTCATATGCGTTTCACCTCAATGTGTATTATAGAGGTTTGTTTAGGATGAAGATCTATCTCTGAGATTTATTGGCCCTTTCCAGATACTAAATAGATTTGGTGAGGTGGAATACCACTTAGCTCTACCACCACAGTTATACTAGGTACACAATTCATTCTACATGTCACAATTGAGAAGTTACATGAATAACCCATTGCACGTTGTTAATTAGGTTGAGTTGTACATTGATGATGGATCTACCTTTGTTGAGTACCCAATAGAGATCAAGTATCATTAGAAGAGAATATCTTTTGGGTTATTTATATTTTAGTGTATTTCTGGTGGTATCATGAGATTATTTAGTAGAGAACATGGGATTGGAAGCAAAATCATTGCATTTTCCATTAGAATCGTCATTAACATTATTCTTTCGGGTCCTATCCATTGATAAAAAACAAAAAGAATACTGTGGGAAACAGTGATCATAGTGAAAAAACAATATAATCATGAAAAATCATTTATATGATTTATAAATTGTGAAACCTTATTCTATGAAACCTTAGGTTAACCTATATCATTCATGATCATTATCAAAAATTTATGATGTCATATAATGATTAGACTTATCCCCAGGGTTCTCACTAATTTTATCTCATCCACGTTTTCAAAGGTTAAATAAACCTTTCTTTAATACCAACTATAGAAACTCATACTTTTTATATATATATATATCACATCATAGTATATGAATATTAATTACATGTCATAAAGATACACCCTGAAATCATAGTTATCTCATCCTAGTTTCCAAAGATTAACTAAACCTTTCTCTTATACCAACTATATAAACCCATAGTTTTCATACATTGATATCACATCTTAGTAGATGAAAATTCATTACATAGTATAATAATCCACACCATAATCGTATATTTATAGTGCCTTTAGAAATATGGAAACATAAATAACTCATTAATAAAAGATATAAATCATCTCTCACTAAGTTCATCTTAACTATCACCCATTTTAGAATTATGATAATTTATAACATAGGAAAAGTAAACATAAGAAACGGTGAGCTCAAATGCTCAATAAGGATAAACATGTAAAATAAAAATGATCACTTGAGCATAATATGAACATAATAGTATGAGAATATGAGGATAAAATTATAAAATCATATCATGCATATCAAAAATCATAATCTTAAGTCATGGAATAAATCTTGGAGGTTCATAAGGTATGAATCATAAATAAATCAAAGAAAATAATCCATGGAAGCATAACAATGGAATAAGACATAGAATTTTGGTATACACATAAGAAAATAAAATCATTTCCTTAGTATTGAAGGATCATTTACAAGACTACCATAGTAGATTGGGTTCACTCTCCAAACCATCATAGTAGTAAAGGTTCACTCCCAAGACTTACATAGTGGATTGGGTTCACTCCCAAAACCATGGTTGTAGTCATGGATCACTCCCATGACTATCATAGGGGAAAAATATATAACTGGATAGGGTTCACTATCCATTATAGACTTATTTATCTTATGATATATGAATTTAAACCCAATTCATTTGAGGGAGATATAGGTCCCACCCATATTTGGTTATAGTATAACGATCTTCCTTGGTTATAAATTAACAATCATCCTTGTTTATAACATAACCAATGTCATTGTTTATAACATAACCACTGTCCTTAGTTATAATGTTACCACCACTATCATATAATAAAAATCATGTGTATGTGTGAAAAAAGATCATAAAAACATTCATCATATCATCACATCATAACCTGTGAAAATAAAATGGGTTTTATAAACATTTCATCCATTCATCATAGCGTAACCCATGAAAAATAAGTGTGTTTCATAAACATCTCATCTATATAAAAAATAAACACCAAAAGATATTATAATTATGGTTCTATTGGATAATATCCCCGAAAAATATTTATTAAAATCAAAGGATGTTATTATATATGAAAATTTCTTTAAAAGATCACTGAAATATTTCTTAAGGAAAATAGACTTTCCATTTTGAAAATCACTTTTAAAATAAAAATATTTCCAAAATATTATAGAAAACTTTTTATTTAAAAAGAAAAATGGTAAATTATAATAGAATATTAAAAACATTTAATATTAATGATGGAGAGAAATTCTTTTCATGTTGTATTATTTAAAATAAAACATTCCTTTCACATTTTTGGTAATAAATAAAAAAGTATCTCAATAAAAAAATGACAAGAAGATTATTTTTAAACCAATTTTTAAAAATTCAAATATGGGTAAAATGACTTTAAAAAGAAATATAACAATACTAAAAACATTCCTAAAAACATTTTATAAAAACATAGATATTTAACAAAAATGGTTTTCAACCAAAGAGATAAATAAATTTTATTTTTCATAAAAACATATTTTTGGTATCTTGAGTACTTAAGGTGAGTAAAATGAAAGGAAAACATGTATTCTCAACAAATAAATAGTGGATAAGAAAAATAATGATTTTCTTGAGTGGTAGATAATAATAATTCATCATTAAAAACTTAATCATAAACAATCTCAATAAAGAATGAGATTATAACATAAAATCCTTACCACTTTGGTATCTTTTTGAATCATAATCCGCACAAATGAAGTAACCTTATATGGATTTGTAAATCCTTATAATTTTCATGGAAAGAATCATAAAATACATTCATAGTAAAAATATATACTACATAAAAGAATCAATTGGTGGATATTTCTTGTGTATCACATAAATAAAAGTGAGACAAAAATCTCTTACCCTAAGTCAGACTTCCTTCGTATGCATTAGATATTCCTATTATTTGAAATAACTTTTTTATATATCCTCTTAAGGTATATAGGGTGGGTATATTTAGAATATCATCACCTATAGAATGTGTCTTATTGAGTGTATAAGAGAAATTGTCCAAGATTGGTCAAGCGATAAGGCTCAAAGTGGTGTCAAGAAGAGAAAGGAGGGGGGCCCTTTTATAATTGAGAGGGGAACTCTTGAAATTTTATAAGAGGATAAAGTATACAAAATTCATTATCAAGAAAAATGGTTTCAAAAATAATATAAATGGGTAGATTATGAAAAATTTTATAATATTTTATCCCCCTTTTCTTCATTTAATATTTTTATTATTTTTAAGTAATTTAATAAAATATTATTTTCATAAAATATCAATATTGAAAATTGAGACACTATTCATCTAATTTGACTCAAAAGGCATAAATAAAAAAAATTTAATTAGAATATAATTCTTTAAAATAACAAAAATATTTCATATTTATATAAAAAAAATTTGGTACACCTTAACTCACTCAAATTCTATTACTTTTAATATTTTTTAAAACCATTTATTATATTTCTTTATTAATTAGAGAAATATTGTATTAGTGTTTCATAAGTATTTTAGGTAATTATATAATTACTAAAAATTATAAATAAATTTATATCATGAAAATAATTTCATTAATATTAAAATAGACAATTATCTTCATTCATAAATTGATTATATCCATGTGTGGACATGTGATATATATTTAAAACTAAGAGAGTGATATTTTTTAACTTTCTTTGATTTAAATATTATATAGATCATTTTCATGGAAAAGTGTCCATTAAACAAATACCTTTAGGACTAAGGTGAAACGGGTCTAATTAAATTCCTCCAATAATAATTAGAGTGAAAAATTACAGCCTTATCGCTAATTTTTTACCTAGATTAAACCAATTTACCTTTTAATGAGGTGATAAATTTTACCATAGTTACTATTTATATTGAAAAAATGGGACCTATTTAAAAATTTGAACCTCCTAATTCAAAATATTTAATCTATTTTATCAAATTAAATTTCTACAAGCAGTAGAAATTAATTTTAAAATAAGCGTGCCACACGTGATGAAAACCATTTTTTAGAAAAATACATTTTTAAGCATAAAAATTGATTTATTATTATACCATGCCTATAAAAGTATTAAATAAATTTAAAACCACTTTATTAACTATAATATATATAATTATATCATTAAAATCATTTACTACTAGTGAATCATTAAATTTATTATGACAAAATAACATTATGCTTATAAAAACAGATTTTCAGAAAATACCTTTTTTACTTTCAGACAATTTTTATTTTAATTTATAATTATTTTATAACCAATGAATTCATTTTCTTAATATGTAATTAATATATTTTTAGACATTTATTTAGTCATATTTATACCTATCAATCCAACGCCAGTATGATAATTATCACTTTAAATAATAATATTTTAATAGTATTTCATTGTTTGTTTAAACTCAATGTTGCATGTAATGAAAGATATCGGATAAATTAAATTTATTTTAAAAAATAAATTTTATAAAATCTTTGGGTCTTATAGTTACACTCTAATATGCAAGTACAGTCTCTCAATCGTACCACCTTAAACTCAAACGGTTAATTGGTAGCTACTAGCTTATAGGGAGGTACACCTGATGTACAGTAGAGATCATCATTCTAGGAAACAATTAGTTGTCAAGGTCGATGGTACATTAGATGTAACACCCTAAAAATTTAGTTTCAAATAATAATAATCTTGATAGCTTTCTAAAAATGAAACATTTAGCTTTAATATAATTAAGATTTATTATAAAAAATATTAATATTTAAATGTGACCTTGCCATTGAATTAGAAGGTATGAATATGAGTAACCAAATTATAAAATATATTTATAGTATTAGTAATAAATATAAATTTATTGATTAATTATTTTAAAATAAGAACTCAATTTTTAATGAATTCATTTTATGCTTCAAAAATATATTTTCATCAAAAATGATTTTTATTACATTTTGTGTGTGGAATTTATAATTAATTTTTGAAACTTTTAGAAAATTAATTTTAAAAAATTAATTTCATTTTTAAAATTATAATTTTAAAATTATTATACAGTTTGTTTTTTATATTTTTTTAAAGATTGATTGTTTTATGAATAGTAACAAATAAAGATTTTTATTGAAAAATGATTTTTATTTAAAGAATTTAAAAATAAATATTTTGTTTTAAAATGGTTTTAGAAGTAAAATTATTTAGTTTATATTTTAAATAATCCAATTATGGTCATTGGGAATAATTTTATGTTGTATTTTGGTATAAAAATTGTGCATACTTTAAAAAACATTTTTTCATGGAAAACAGATTTTCATCATGTTTTACAGGTTTAATTTTAAATTAAATTATTAAAATTATGTGAATTGAATATTGAAAAATGGATTAAATATTTGGAATCAGGAGGATAAAATTTTGTAAATCGATCCACTTTATTTTTAGTAATTTTGAATAATAACCTAGGTAAATTTTTGTCACCTCGATAAGGGTAAAATATGTTATACCAGAATAAAACTTTGGGATAAGAATTTAAAATTTCCCTACAACTTACCTTTATCTTGTTATATTACTTAATTTTTTCCATATCTATAAAATCCTTGAATATATAGCCACTTGGTTCTATTTTTCTTTGATTATGACCTTTATATTATTTTAAGAAAAGAATAAATATAAAATGTCATTCTCTTGATATTAATATCTCTAAAAATATTAAAAAAGGATAATAAGTGTATAAGTTTGGTTCTAAATATTTATTTTATATATAAATTAATTTTTTTATCATGTTATTTTTTTTTAATTTTTAGTAATTTAATAATTACCTTAAATGTTTATGCAACGCCGACATAATATTTATTAAATTGATAGAAAAATAAAATAAATGATTTTAAAAATATTAAAAGGAATAAAATTTGAATGAATTATTGTATTCCATTGATTTTTTAGATAACTATACCATATTAGGAATTTTTTTAAAGGTTTATATTTTAATTCAATTACATTCGTGTTGTTTTCAAAGTGAAGTTATGTGAATAGTTATTAATATGACATTAATAGTATTTTATATTAAATATATTATATTAAATTATATAAAAAATCATATAAATATTGAAATGGTATAATTATGGTGATAAATGGTAAAACATTTCATCTCTTTTCCATTTCTAAACCAATTTTCAACTTAAAAGTAAAATTATAAACATTTAATATTGAAAGATTCTTTACAACGATTATAGTTAAAAATGGTTAACCAAGGGTTTAAACCAAAAGATAAGATTTAAAATGATATAAAACCTAAAAATTTTATTTTATGATTATATTAAGGCCATATATTCCTTATATTATAATACATGTCATTTTGGAACCATTTTACATGCGTTAGACACATATTATATTATAATATTTCATGTATTTCTAAAAATGACATTAATGATATTTTATTAAATTATTTAAAATTCATAAAAATACTATCATAATCTAAGTTAATGTTATATGTTTTAAAACCATGGTCTATTTATTGGTCACATTTCCTTTTACGATATCATTCTTAACTATTAAATATTATAAAACTTTGACTTTCTGGTAACTGTTAAAAGGATTAACGAGGGTTAAAAATAAACTATAAGGGTAAAAACATCACATAAACTTGTATAAATTTTATTTTATGGGATTATATATAATTATAAAAATAATATTTTCTAAATATATAAATTTGGACTCACTTTATTATAAATATTAAATTATATTAACTTAGTGCTTTAGGTGATTCCAAGAGTTCCCCACCCCTCACTTAAAAAAAGGCACTTCTTCTCCTCTCTTCCTAAAATCTTTTGAGCCTTATATATCATAGAATACCTAACATAATAAATTAATATATTCATCCACATTATCATATATCTTATGTTCTTTCCAAAATACCATCCCCTCAAGGCTTAACGTGTAATCCAAAAGTGATTTCTCAATGAAAAGGTATAACTCTTTATTGAGAATTTAAATTTTATTTCTTATTGTACCTCCTATAAAAAATCTTATAAATTATTAATTAATTAATTAAATATATTAAATATACTTAATTTTTATTATGATTATTTAACAACCATTATCCACCTTCTATTTATCCTACATAAATCAGAAACAGTACTCATGTGTGCATACGACTTACTGCCTCCACGTAGCGGTGTACTTAATTTCTCATAAAAAATTTACTTGGATGGTTATTATGATGGTTTTCAAGAGTATATATTATATTTATTAAATAATTATTCTAATTTAATTATATTATCACATATACCTTCTTACCTTTTTTTTCTGTTGGAAGCGATAATGTTGCTCATGTGGACTACCACTACCACAAAGTGATGTGATCATTTTTCATTTCCGCATTACATTGATGGTAATAAGGATATATTTAATTAATATATATAATATTTATCATATAATAAATATTTTTTAAAGTTTAATTATTATTTACCTTTCCTTCATTCCATTCGTCAAAAAGTAAAAACAACATTCATGCGTACATAGGACCTACCATCTCAATGAACTATGTAATTTATTTTTCTATCTATAAATTTTATAGATGGACCTATAAATATATATATATATATATATATATATGGTATTTATATCATTATTAAAATTATCGATATTAGGTAACCAGGATCAGAGTACAAGGATAGAAACTACCAAACCAAAATTCTCATGAAAAATGAAACAGTTAACACTAGGAAACGATTATTTTAATAAGGAATTATTAATAAGTGTGTGTTAAAATATCATAAGTAGAAAATATATGATATTTTAAGTATATAAGTGGTTATATTATTGAATTATAATTAATCTAAATTTATTATACATGATTTTATAATGCTTATGAAGAAATTCAGACTTGAGGTAAGAGGATTTCTCATCTTATTTTTATTTTTGTGAGACATATGTCATATTCACAACTTGTTTCTTTTGTGTGGTGTATATACTAACTATGAATTTATTTTATGATTATTATCATGAAAATTATGGTAATTTACAATTCCATATATGTTTCCCACTTTCATTAAACTTTTATTTTAATATTACCAAAGTCGTAAGGGATTTATGTTTCAAACTCATTTTAATCGGTATTTTTTATGATTGATTTTACATTGAGAAATTTATATAATACTTATATGATAAATAAATTTAATATTTATTATCCTCTGGTTATTTATATATATTTAATGTTTTAATTTAATTTTTATATCTTTAAGAACTTATTTTACTAAAATAAGGTTTTTAATGAAAACTGACTATGTTTTACTGTTTGGTTGGGAATATTTTTCTTTCATGTCCATGTTTTCTCAAAATGTTTTCATGAATATTTTCACAATTATACTATGATTTTTCAAATTAATTTTTACCCATGATTTAATTTTTATGAAAAAAATTAACAATAATATTCTTTTCATTTTCCAAATGGGGTACTTTTTACAAAAAAAGTGAAATGAGCCTTTTTTTAATGTATAGAGAATGAATGAAATTTCTTTCTATCATGTCCATTCAGTGATTTGAATCATTCTTTACAAGTTTACAAGGTTAATTTAAAATAAAAAATTTCCCATAATATTTTGGAAATTTTTACATTTTAAAGTAGTTATTTCAAAGTGAAAAGGGTATTTTAATCAAGAAATTTTCCAAGTTATATTTTAAAGGAATTTTCATTTAAGATGAAATCCTTTGATGTTACTTATAATTTACTGTGGATATGGTCCAATGATACTATACTTATTATTTTTATATATTTTTTATGATTATTAGGATGATATTTTTATGAAACCTATTTATTTTCTATTGTTTATGTTATGATGAAATGTTGAAATGTTTATAAAAATTTTTACTTTTCCAAGGGATATGATATATGATGAATTATTTATTATATTATGGAACATATATGAATGGATTGTGATTATGTAACATGTGGTCATGAAATTATACATTCATCTAATTAATTGGGTAACGAAGGATAAATCATGAGATAAATATGTTATTTTTGAACCTTATTCCATGTCCACAATTTTATGCTTGTACTTGGTTTTCATGTCCATAAGATTATACATGGACCTAGTTTCATGTCCATAAGTTTATATGAGTGCTTTATTTTATGTCCTTATCAAAATAAATGAACCTATATCTATTTATACATTCTCATAATGTTATAATCTAATTTTTATACCGCATTTATATTTCTATGTTATAACCTCATGGATAATTACTGATTATTGATGATTCCAAACTCTTATGAATATTTTATTTCATTATGATAATGTTTTATGCCATGAATCATATTTATAATCTATGAATGATTGGTTATGAACATTGAAATTTATGATCATGTCTCGTATTTTTATTCTTATCTTATTATCATGTATGACCATTAACTGATGTCTTATATTTTTACCCTTACTGACCATATGATCTCACCCTTTCTTAAGTTTTTCCTTCCTTAGGTAAATATGAAGGGTTTTAAATAGGGCATACATAAGAATAATTTCATGTATGAAACATTGAATACCTTTCATTAAATAAGAGTATTATGTATCTAATCTGCAGAAACACTAAACCTTTATAGTTTTGGAATGGATCATAATCTTAATTATTGAATATTCATCTAAAATTAAGTAATATTTACTTATGAAAATCTCGGGTCACTATAATTGGTATCTGAGTAGGGTTTAGTTAATCCTTGGATATTAGGGGTCAAATATTTTAGTAAAAACCCTGGGTATAAGTCTATGTATAGGATAACATACTAAATTTTTGGTAAGAAAGATATTATATGGTTTTTCTAACAATATATCCCAGTATGGATACAATAAGTTGATTTCGTTTTGGCATTGATGCATCTCTGGGTAATAACCCCAAAAATAGTTGGTCGAGTATATCTCCACCATCATTCTAGTTCATGGTTATTATTCTCTATCTATGCACCTGGTTTATCACTCCTGGGGGATATACTTGGGTTAACTCACATTTTATTTATGAACCATTATTAAGGATTAGAATAGATGATAACCAAGAATACCCTAGGATAAATATAATGTGTCATAGATTCAAAATAAGTTTTCATGATTTAGACATCCTAGGAATTATTTTTCATTATTATATGACTCCTCACTATGACTATTGTTTCTGACACTATACCTTTTGGTTTGATCCAATGGATAGAACTATGATTATTTGTGTTAATACTAAATGTGATGGAAAATGGAATGATTGAACTCATGAGAAACCAAATGAAATAGTAGATGTAATTTTAAACCTTGTGATTATGCCCAATAATATATCCCATTATATGATTAAAAACCTCAACTTGAGTGAGTTTCCTAACACACCTAATAAGAGAAATATATATTTTTATGAAGACCATAGAGGAAATAAGATTCACCTTCCTTCAAATCGAGAATATGGAAGGAAGCACTCGAGGGAATGTCTCAAATGATAAGTAAGGTGATTTCTATGTGGAAACAAAAAACATAAAGCAATTAATTACCAAGGAAAAATTAATATTTTGATGGAGGGAAATTAATTTCATCCTAAGGTAACATTTATAGTTTAATGTCTTATTTATAGGGAATATAATAATTATTCCACACAATTCCCTAATACAAGGGTTAACTCCTAGACCAAGGAAGGACATATGTTATGCCAATTGTTAAAGTGAAAGTATTGAAGTGTTTATGTATTGGGATTAAATAATTATGTTATAAAAGTTTTATATCAATGATATTATGGAAATAATAATCATGAAACATCTTAGTATTTTTCCACAATAGTTTTTCTTTAATGGTTTGAATGTATATGTTGAATAGTACTGATAACTAAGAAATTGATTTACTGTTATGGTGATAATGTTTAGTTGGGATAATGATGTGATTGACATTGATGAATTAAATGGGATAGTATTGGTGACCATGAAATTTGTTTGATGACAAGGTGATTTTCGCCATCCTTGATGATGTTTATTTCTTTTTTTGATTTATGGATTATTTTCAATAATCAATGATTTCATTTTTTTATGGTGATTCAGGTTATTAGAATATTTTAAGAGAATTAAGGTATTTGCATGTTTGGTGTGTGAAATTATTATCTACTTCATGTTTTCTATGGATAATGTTAAAGTTTATTTTCAAAAAAATATACGCGGTCAAATGTTTCCTATTATTGGGTTTTGAATTTATTCAAATAGACTTTGGAGGAGTCTAAAGGTTAAATATTTATGGAATGAATTATGTTGAACTTCAAGTTTTATATTTGAGGTTTTAGAAATTAATTTATTTTATTTATCTATATTGGATAAATTATGCTAACCATTTTCGTTTTAGTAAATATTTAGAAGTTGAAGGAATGACTTATGGATCTAATAATTGTTAAAAGATAATTTTAGTGCCATAGGCAGGAAAAAATAATCCAGAGTATCCATTTATTAGAGTAAGATATGAGATATAAGTGTAATTTATCGAATCACAACTAGAGGACATAATTATGCTTATAAAATAGAGAGAAATTAAGTCATTACTTTTTTACATGAATTATATCTTGATAGTAAACGAATACCTCAACTTTAGGAAAAGGATCTTGAAATAAAATTTTTATACTTTACCTTCATTTCTAAAAAATAGAATATATTTTCATTTATCATAAATTTAGGGTTTTTTGATCATTAACAGTCTCATGGCCATGTTCTTTATTACTCTCTATTATTACTTAGATTCTATTTTTCTCCCTGATGTCTAAATTTTTACTTCCCATCAGTGTTATCCTTATATAGAAACATGATTGTGTGATATTTCAGGTAAAATTTATGTTTCACACTTTATATTTTTAAAATAAGTTTTATTATCCCTCCATAAAATGTGGGTTTTGAATAAATATATCTTCAAATATTGAACCGTTGATGATCAGAATAAAATGTTGAGGGTATGATTTATATAAGTTGGGGAGAATGTAATACCTCTAAAATTTAGTATAAAACAATACTAATCTTGATATATTTATTAAAATGAAACACTGATCCTTAAGCTAATTGAGACGTATTATTAAAATATTATTATTTAAATGTGACCTAGCCATTAAATTAGTGGGTATGAATATGAGTAACCATAATATGAAATATATATATATATATATATATATATAATAGTCCTACTCAATATAAATTTATTGACTAATTCTTAGGAAATAAGTACTCAATTTTTAGTAGTCATTTTATGCTTCAAAAATTCATTTTCTTCAAAAATGATTTCTATTTTATTTTGTGTGTGGAAGTTAAAAATAATTTCTAACACTTTTAGAAATTTATTTTTAAAAAATGAACTTAATTTTTGAAATTAGAATATATATAAAATTGTATATTTTTAAGGTATGTTATTTTCTTATTTAAGAGTGTGTTTCTCAGATTCGAAGGGCGTCAGTATTTTTCTGGGTGTTTTTCAATAGATCCTAGGGATGATAGTGATTTTGGAAACTTCTAAATCATAAGTTCTAGGTTACACTTTAATTCCTTCATTGGGAACTTTCTATAAAAAAGTTTAGGTCGTAAAAATATTGTAGGCCATAAATTCATATATTATGCTATAAATTATTTTTATGTTGTAATAACTACTTTAACCCCATAAAATCATCAACCATGATAAATTTATCTTGAGGTAACATGTTTTTTAGTGTAAAATAATAATGGGAATTTTGTACATAAGACTAGGATTTATGATGTAAATCCTTTTTTCCTATAAGTTTTTAGGATCTACTCATATTTAACTCATCCTATGTATTTTTTGATTCTATATCTCTAGAAATCTAGGCTCCTTTTAGGTGATTTTGGGTGTCCCATCCTCTTCTAGATTTATTTGTTCAATGCTCTATATCTATCTTAGTTATGTCATTTCTCTCCGACTAAGTGGTCATCATGCTTCTTCATTTCTCTTGTTGTGGTTGCGATGTTGGGATATGTTTATGGAATTTTTTGATCATACTATGATTCTTGTTTGATCATTCTAGATATTTTGTGTGATATTCTTTATAAGGTGGGTCTTTGCATTGGTTTTGGTGTAAAATTAATGGTTCACAAGTTATATGTGACGTAACCTCTCTTCTAACCCTTGTTGTTATGGAATCTAATTCTAAGATGTTGGAATAATTTTTAGGGCCTCTGTTTATTGTTTTTTATTCCTTCCAATGGTTTTAGATCCCATATCTTTTTTAATGTGACATGATTTTGAGGTAGTTGGTTCTTTCTCTAGCCTAGATTGGATGAAATATACTTCTCTAGTTTTATAAATTGTTTTATAAATTAATTGGAATGATTCTTTTGGGTTTATAAATGTAATTTTGGTAAAATATGTCTTTACCTTTTTTTGAGAAAAGGAAAAAAGGGTACTTTCAAATAATTATAAATGGTTTATTAAATGGTTTCTCAAATAATGTTTTGGTGGAATAATGGATTGTGGAATTATAGTGAAATATGAAACCCTTTGAAATGATTTGAGAAATGCAGCACATGGTGAAGCCTTGGGTACTTAGTTGGATAGTGAAGCTTAGGGATATCGTCTATTTTATTATCAAGAGGTTCACTCATGGGGTGTTCCTTTCTCCTTAGTATGATTGTTATAGAGAATTTCTATTGATATTATTTAGGGGCTCGCTCATGGGGTGTTTCTCTACTCCTTATGCATTTCTCTAAGGATATGGGTGTTCACTAGCCATTGATTGTGGAATAAATAGTTTTTTATCCAAACCTCTTAGGATCTTGTCCTATTTCCATTGTTATTGGATTTTTACTATTTTGGTTTTGATATACGTGGTTTGGATTTTGATAAATGATTATAGAAATTTATTCATTGAAAAACTTTTCACCTATATTTTTTTAGAACTTTGGAAAAAGGGATATATATATATATATATCATGTTTTAATATAAAATTGCTTTAATTCTTATCATGAAATGTTTTCTTTAAAATGGGAATGCTAGGATTATTTGTATAAAGAATTGGTATGAAACACCTGGGTGGGATCCTACTTACCATGTTTATCTCACACCATACACACCCCTTCGGTATTATATAGACCTAGTAATGTCTTTTAAAGTAATAAAAGGAAAGGAACTATAGTGGGGTGGTGAGATTCATGTCATTTTATTATGGTTAGCTAATGGTGAAATGGTGGGACATTTCCCACATATCACATGGAGTAGTGGTTTATTATTTTGTTTTTCCTTTTTACTATTATACTTTTACCTTTGGTTTTTATCTCGATTTTGATTTATATCACTACACCTATTTATATTTGGTTATGGATTATATTACTTTTAGTTTTCTCCTATTACTTATTTCGGTTATATATATATTCTATATATCGCATTTTTTGTGAGGAAAATCATTCTCTGTGGTTTTTGATTGATGCCCAAGTTCTAGTCTCCACCCTATAGGGATTGGTAATTCCCTTTATGTTTGAGGAAGATCGGGTCGGGTACCAGTGTAAGAGGGTAACCTGGGTTGATTCGTTACAAATTGGTATCAAATCCTGGTTTTTCTTCAATTTTCCATGTTTTGGGACATCTAGTAGAGTGAATATAAGATTTTCAAGACTTGATAGGTAGGTTGTGGTTAGTTCATGGATAGTTCTTGTTGTGATGAGACTAAAGTGACCATGGGATGTTAGGATGTATGTCTTCTATATTGATTTCTTGATCTTAATATTGTTTTTTCTTATCATTTTCTAGTTTGAACTATGATTATCTTATTTTCTAGTTTTTTCTTCTGTTTTCAATGTATAGTGATATGCCTATGAGAAATATCCCATAGGTTCCATAGGAGGGTGTATTGGATACTCTTCAAGGGAATTCACCTCTAGATCAGAATCATGTAGAGGCTATCATGTGGGAATTTTTTTTTGTAGACCAAAATGTACCACAATTTCAAAACATAGTTGTTGAGTTACATCCAAGATATGGAAGAGATAGTGATAAATATCTAGAGTTATTAATTTAGAAACCCCTATCCTTTAAGAGTAAAAATGGTCCCCAAGATATGGAGGAATTATTAGGCAAGATCAATCATATCTTTGACTTCCTGGATACCATTGAGACCTTCAAGTTAAAGAGAACAAAATTTAGAGTTGAGGTTACCAAAAATCAATGGTTAGATCCCATGGTATAGGTATATTGGAACATGGTCTAATATTGGAAGGGTTTCAAGACACTATTCTTTCACTAGTTCTTCCCAGAGTCTCTGATGATGTAAATGTCTCTATAGTTCTTCTCTTTGTAGAAGGGAGAGAGTTAGGTGTTTAATTACACCAATATGTTTGTAGAGATAGTTTTTTTACTCTCTTAGTGGTTAATTATGCTCAATTGAAAGCTCATAAGTACCTATAGGGTTTTCAATTAGATATCAGATTACATGTATTTATACTGAAACTTTCTACCTATTTGATGATAGTATATAGACCTATAATGGAAGTAATTAGAATGGTAGGAATGATTGGATATTATTCCCCTTTCCTTCCACCTAGTAGAAACTTTAGTGCTGTTCATTGGAATAATAGAAAGTGGCATGATAATTTCAAGGATATTGGAGGTGGTTCTCAGCAGTGAGACTCCTCTAAACCATCTGTAGTTTCCAGTAGTTTTCCCCTAACTTTTTACCAGTATGGTAAGGTTAAGAACACCCAAAATTCATGTACCACCATTAAGAATATGAGAAATGGTTATGGATTCTACAACCATATACCGAGGCTATTTCTTGTTATATCAATGCCACACTATGGTTAAGTATCATCAAATCCAAATTCCATTTTAGCGTATTTATATGATTCAATATCTATAGGGATCTATCCATATGCCTCAGGAGTGAATCAACTTCATTCACTAGATCATTTTTAAATATAGGTTGATGTGGATCTAGTGATAGTGAGAGGTTCCATTTTTGTTTCATCCTTTATAACAAATTCTATATTTGATATAGGTTCCTCCCACTCATTTATATCTACTCGTTTTATTAATGTGCTAAAACTTCCAACAAATATCATGTCCATTATCATAGAGTTAGAGAAACTGCTTAGAAAGATAAAATTGAATGGGCTTCAATGTCCTTGTTCTATATTGATATCTGATACAGAGTTAGTCTGAGATTTCCTCATTCTTAGTTTTTATTTTTTTGGTGTCATCATCAGGATGGATTGAATGGTTTCTCACAATATTTAGATTAATTATTATCATCATAATTTCATGTTCCTTGCTACCGATGGTAGATCTTGGGTGTTATAAGGATAGTGAGATCTCAGGCCTATCCATGTAGAACCATCCCTCCAAAAGATCAATATTTTTTGTATGTTTTTTCATTTGATTATGAGGTTTTTTTTCTCCTATTGATATTCTCATGGTTTTTTATGATTTTTCTGACATCTTCCCATGTGACTTATCTAGTATTCCTCTAGATAAGTAAGTATATTTTATGATTGATAAGGTAATGTGTATATATCTGATCTTGATACCCTATTATCATATGGAACTAAAAGAGTTAAATGAGTTCAATATCTAGTTGGATGATCAGATGGTGAAGGGTTTTATTCACCTTAGTGTTTCTCCATGGGTATCCCCAGTTCTCTTTTACAAGAAGGATGATGGTTGACTTTGATTATGTGTGTACAATCATAATTTGAACCAAATTACAGTTAAGAAAAAGTATCTTTTTTCCATCTAAATGATTTATTTGATTAGTTATAGGGGAGAGGTGGTTTTTGAAAATTTATCTTTGTTCAGTTTATCATCAACTTAGGGTTTAGGAGTTTGATATTTCAATTACCACTTTCAGGAGAAGGTATGACCATTGTGAAGATCGTGTGATGCCTTTTATCCTAACTAACTCTACTATAGTTTTTATGGCTTTGATGAATTGGATATTCCATCAGTATCACAACACCTTCATTTTGGTGTTCATGTATGAATTCTTCTTTTATTTGAGATCTAATAATAATCATGTGCACTATCTGAATCTGTTTTGGAAAATTATAAAGATCTGTCAACTTTTTTGGAAAGATCTCAAAATTCAATTTTTGTATCCCATAAGTGAAGTTATTGAGGCATGTCATTTATAAATGTGGCTTATCATTCAATCCTGATAATGTGAAAGTTTTCTTACCATGAGAGGATCTACAAAACATATTTAATATATGTAAATTTCATGGTCTTATTGGATACTATCCGTGGTTCATCAATTATTTCTCAAAGTTTGAATCACATTTGACTTATCTTACTAAAAAAGTGGTGAAATTCACATGAGATACTAATTTTCAAACATATTTCTATCAGTTGAAACAAATTCTAATATCAACACCTATTTTAATTTTATATGATCTAGGTAAGGGAATTGTAGTGTATTTTGATGCTTTTGGTGCTAGTTTAGGTTGTGTGTTTAAGCACTGTGATCATGTGGTGGACTATGGATCTCATACGATTTAGTCTTATGATAAAAATTTCCCCACACATGATTTGGATTTTTTTCAGTTATGCATTCACTTAAGTGTTGGAGGTATTATCTTTTGGGTGAGGGATTCTCCATGTTTTCTAACCATAACATTCGAGGTTATATCTTTTCTCTGAATGATTTGAATTTCAAACCGAGGTAGTGGGTATAGTACCTTTATATGTTTGATTTCTACATCACCTACACCTTGGGGAAGGGGAATTTCATCATAGATTCTCTTTGTAGGAAAACACCATCATAGGCTATCTTGGAATCAAAGGAAGAGTAGAACCTAATGCGGATCTTTGTTTAGTTGTATTTGTACATTCAGGGGATGTTTTGGGTATGGTTTTGACCATTTTTCAATTTTAATTATCTTTTCTTGAGTCTATTCTAAAGAGTTAACAGCAAGATGATGAGTTTAAGGGATCAGAGAAACCCTTTATGGTTGGGATATCATTTCTTGTTTTTCTCTCCCTTTAGATGGTATATTCTCTACTTTAGGAATAAGTTTTACATCCCAAAATATGTGAGAAGTTTAGTGTTTTTAGCATAATATCCCTTCATGAGATGTTCATATGGGAACTATGGATATTTATTATGACATGTGATAGATTTTCTGGTGGCCAAGTATAAATCAAGGCATTGAAGATTATTTGTCATGTTGTTATACCTTACAACAGATAAAGGTTGATCATTGAAACATTCTAGTTTTCTCTATCCTCTTCTGGTGCTGATATAGAAATAGTATCAGGTTTCCATGAACTTTTTTTTATTTTCATAGACTCATCGAAGGGATAATTCCAAATGGATATTGTTTGATCAGTTAACAAAATCATCCCATTTCATTTTGATCAGGGATTCCACTAAGTTCAAAGATATGGGTAAGTTTTATATAAAGGAGGTTATAAGGATAATAGGGTTTCACTCTACCATTATTTTGGACATGGATTCTAGGTTTACCTACTAGTTTTAGAAGAGTCTCTAAGAGGTGATGGGGAATGAGGTTAGGTTGAGTACAACTTACATCCACAGACAGACGGTCAGATGGAGTGTGTGATTCAGATCCTGGAGGATATACTTCATGGTTTCATCTTAGATTTTAATAGATCATGGGACAGACATATCAGAATTATTAAGATTTCATATAACAATATTTACCAGTCATTGATCTGAATTTCACCCTTTGAGGCTTTGTATGGTCATCTGTGTAGGTCACCTCTTTATCAGGAAAAGGTGGGTGAGGCCTCTCTTGTGGCACCAAGTCTCATTCATGAGAAATTGGTGAGGATTTAGGAAATATGTTGATCTATGGTTATAGTATATATTAGACATAAATTATATTTAGATCATTAACATCTGGTTACAACATAAAGTTAGCAAGAATCATATGTAGATTGTCGGCATCACCCTTTAGAGTTTTTTGAAGGTGGCTAAGTTTTCTTGAAATTTTATCCTTGGTTGGGTCACCATCAGCTTAGGAAATAGTGGAATCTCGATATGAGATATGTTGGACCATTTTAGGTCATTGAGAGGCTTGGGATGATTTCTTATCAACTAGAATTTTCAACTTAGTTTTCAGTTATCCATGATTTTTTCTATATATCACATCCTAGGAAGTACCATCCAAATCCTTCTCATGTTCTCAGTTGGGAGGAGATTAAATTGGATTCATATGTTTTAGTTGTGGAGAAACTAGTATAGATCATTGATTATTAGTTTATATTATCATTTTGTAATTCTATTATGTTGGTCATAGTGTTATGGAAACATGGATCAGATTCTCATGAGACTTGGGAGTTCGAATCTTCGGTGAGGGAGTAATGGCCTCACCTCTTTCCAGATCACCATTCTTTTGCATGACTTCTCAAGAAAATAAAGCCTTTTGGTGGGTAGATTGTAACATCCTAGATTTTTAGGGTATTATATTTTCTTATTTAATAGTGTCTTTCTTAAGTTCAAAGGGAATCAAGAATGTTTTGGGGTTTTTTTAGCAAAACTTGGGTCTGGTATTCCTTGATGGAAACTTTTATGTCATAAGTTCTAGTTTACACCATAATTCATTCATTGGTATCCATCTGTGAAACGGTTTTGGGTATAAAAATATTACATTCCATAAATTAATATATTAATCCATAAATTACTTTTTCATATAAGAACCTATTTGATTCTATAAAATCATCAATCAGGATAAATTTATCCAAAGGTGATGTGTTTTTTGGAATAAATGCATTATAAGAACTTTACATCATACGATTGGGATTTACGAAATAAATCCATTCATACCAATAGATTTTATTCTCCACTCATTTTTAAATCCACAATATTTTGTGTAACTATATCTCTCAAATACTAGGTTCCTTCCAAGAAATTTTGGGTGTCTCATCCTCTTCCAGATCGCTTCATTTATCACTTTATCTTTAGCTTGGTTGCATCACTTCTCTCTAGGTAAGTAGTATTTTTTATTCTTCATTTATCTTGTTATAGTTATAGAATTAGGCTATGTTTATAGAATAAATTAATCATATAATGATTCTTGTTTGATCCCTCTAGATATGTTATATGATCTTCTTCTAGTGGATGGTATTTATGTTGGTTTTTGTGTGGAGTGTGTGGTTCTCGAGGTATGTGTGACCTAACCTCTCTTCAGAACCATTTTGTTATGGAATATAATTCTAAAATGTTTTAATAATTTATAGGGCCTCTTTTTATCTTTCATTTTTCCTTCTGGTGGTTTTGGATTCTATCACCTTTTGTGTGTGACCTGAGTTTTAGGTAGGTGGTTCCATATCTAGCCTATGTTGGATGAACTTTATTGCTCTATTTTTAAAAATTATTTTATAAATGAATTAGAAATATTATTTTGGGTGTATAAATGGATTTTTGGTAAAATATATTTTTCATTGGTTTAAGTAATGTAAAAAATGGTACTTTCAAAGAATTGTCAATGGTTTTTTGAAATGAGTTTTTGAAGCATGGTTTGGTGGAATGAAGGGTTGTATAATTTTTTTTGAAATGTGAAACCATTTGAAATGATTTGATAAATGAATCACATGGTAAGCCTTATGTAATTAGGTGTAAGGTGTAGCATAGTTCTATCATCGATTTAATTTTAGGGAGGTACACTTATGGGGTGTTTTATGCTCTTTATTCATGTTGTTTGAGGGTATTGTTATTGAAATTTTTGGGGAGTTCAATCATGGGGTGTTCATATCCTCCATAAGAATGTGTTTTAAGGACTTGGGTTTACACTAGTCATTGATTATGATATGATTAGTTTTCTAGTCTGACTTATTGGGATCCTTGGGATATTACTATTATGTTTGTCTATGTACTGTTTTGGTTTTGATATACATTCTTTGGATTTTAGTAGATGGTTATGGAAATTTATTCTTTAAACTATTTCACCAGGATTATTTTAGAACTATTTAAAAAGGGAAATATTTATCATGCCTTGATATAAAACTACTTTACTACTTATCATTCCATGTTATCTTTAAAATTATCTTATTGGGATCATTTGTAAAAAATATTGATATAGAACACATGGGTGGGATCCTACTGAACCTATTTAGCTCACGCCCTTCACATCCCTTCGATGGTGTGTTGAACAAGTTATGCCTTTTGATGTAGGAAAATTTAAGTAATTTTAGGGAGGTGATGAGGTTCATATCATCTAAGTATGGGTAGGTAGTAGTGAGATGGGGGAATATTTCTCACATATCACATGTAGTAGTGGGTTCATTTTTTGGTTTTTCTTTTTACTATTGGACTTGTAAATTTAGGTTTTATATAGCTTTTCAGTTGTATTACTACTGATCTTTCTCTTTTTTTATGAAATATATTTATTTTAGTTTTATTTTATTGTATCTTTCCTCTATGTATATATTCTAAGTATCTCATTTTATATTGGGTGAAATTGTCCCCTCTATTTTATATTTGATACCTAGGTGTTAGTCACTAGCCCGTAGGGATCGGGAATTCCCTTAGGGTATGTAGAGGATCGGGTTGGGTACCAGTGTTCGAGGGTAACCTGGGTCAGTTCATTATAATTTAAAAATTATATAAGAGTTAATTTTTAATAACTTTCAAAAAATATTGATTTTTTTATGAATAGTAAAAAATATGGTTTTTTATTGAAAACATCCTTTTCATTTAAAATTTTAAAAAATAACAATTTCATTTAAAATGGTTTTAAAATTAAAATTAATTAATTTAAAATATAAATAATCTAATTAAGGTAATTATAATAAATTTTATATTGGATTTTGGAATAAAAACCTTTTAAATATCAGAAAACATTTTTTCTAAAAACTATTTCTCATCACATTTTGCAGGTTTAATTTTAAATTAAATTTTGAAAACTAAATGAATTTAATATTTAAAATTTGATTCCATATTTTAAACTAAAAGGATATAATTTGGTAAATAACACCCTTTTATTTTTATTCATTATGAATAGTAACTTCGTTAAATATTTATCATCTCGATAAGGGTAAAACGGGTAAACCTGGGTTAGAATTTGGGATAAGGCTTTGAAACTTATCTAAAACTTTCCTTTAACCTATTTTATGAGTAAATTTAAGACATATTCATACAATTATAGAATATATAGAAACTTATATCTATTTTTATTTTATTATGACTTTATATTATTTTAATAAAAGAATAAATATAAAATGACATTCTCTTGACATTGACATCTCTATTTTTTTACATAAGGATAAGAATATGGTAATTTAAGTTACAAATATAAATTATTATTTTTTATCATGGTGATTTATTTTTAATTTTTAGTGAATAAATAATTACCTTAAATTCTTATACAACATCGATACGGTATTTATTCAGTTAATAGAAAAATAAAATAAATGATATTAAAAATATTAAAATTAAAACAATTTTTATGAATTATTATAATCCATGAATTATATATATATTTATATAACATATTATATATGTTTTAAAGTCTTATATTTGAATTATGTAGCTTTTATGTTGTTTTCAAAGTAAAGTTTTGGGAATGGTTGTTAAAAAAATTTATAGTATTTTATGTTAAATATATTTTAAAAATTCTTTAAAAAAATAAAAGTCTTTAAAGATTAAAATTATGATGTTAAATGATTTAAAATTTTAAACATTTTCCATTTATGAACCAATTTTCAACTTATATATAAAATTATAAACCTTTAATATCGAAAAATTCATCACCACGGTTAAGATTAAAATTGGTTAACTAAGGGGTTAAACTAAAATTTAAGGTTTTAAATGATATCTAAACCTATAAAAATTTTATATTATGATTTTATTAATATTTTATATTCATTTTATTCCAATATATTTCATTTCAGAACCATTTTACATGAGTTAGACTCATATTATATTATATTATTTTCTGTATTTCCAAAAATGGTTTCAATGATATTTTAAAAAAAACTAATTTATTAAATTATTTAAAATTCATAAAAAATACTAAATTTTGGCTAATTTAATGTAATATAGTTGAATTTTTAAACCAAGTTCCATATATGTGTCACTTGTCTTTTTATGGTATCATTCTATACCCATAAATAGTTTAAAACTTTGACTTTTTTTGTAATTGTCAAAAGGATTAAAAGGGGTTAAAAATAAAAGATGGGGGTTAAAACATCACATAAACTTGTATACATATTTTTATGAGATTATTTTAACTTATCCACATCCTATATTTCAAATAAGTCAATTTACAATCAATTTATTTTTAAAAATTAGATTATATTAATTTAATACTTTAAGTAATTCAAAGAGTGCCCCTCCCCTTGCTTATAAAAAGACACCTCTTATCCTCACTTCATCACACATTTTAAGACTTAAATCTCAAAAAATACCTGAAAAATGCATTCCTATATTATTGAAACATATACTAGATATTTTTTTATTTCCAAAATTCCATCCCTTTAAGGCTTAATTTGTAATCCAAAAGAGGTTTCTCAATGAAGAGCTATAACTCTTAACTGAGCATTTTCAATTTTATTTCTTCTTATACCTACTATAAATACATGATATCCATTATAAAATAAATAATTATTTATCTTAAATATAATTAATTGTTATTATTATTATGGATCAACCATTAACCACCTTATTTCCATCCTACAGAAAGTGAAAATATCTCTTGTGTATACATACGGATTACCGCCTCCACATAGCAGTGTAATTCATTTTTCATCACCACTTTGAATGGATGGTTATTATGATATTTTTAATGTTTATATATTATATTAATATCATAATTGTTATTCTCTAATTATAATATCATATCTACCTTCTTACCTTCTAATCTGTTTGAAAGGATAATTTTGTTTGTGCGTACATGTGGACTACCACCTCCATATAGCAATATGAATATGGTAATAAGGATATATTGTATGAATATGTTTTATATATATGATATAATTATGATTCAATAAATTTGAATTATTATTTATCTTTCTTTCATTTCATCCATCAAAAAGTGAAAATCGTGTTCAAGCAGACGTATGACATACCATCTCCATGAACGTTGTAATTCATTTTTATATCTCTAATTTTTTTGGATGAATCTAAATATATATATATATAATTAAAATATATTTTATTTATATACTGATTATAATTTTGGATATTATGGAACTATTATCAAGGTATAAGTATCAGAACAATCAAATCAAAATTCTCATGAAAAATGAAACAATTAACACCCAGAAACGATATTTTTAATAAAGAATTATTAATAAATTGGTCTTGAAATGTTATAAGTGGATAGTATATGATATAATAAGTATTTTTATAGTTATTTTATATAATAATAATAAATATAAATTTATTATACAGGAGTTTATAGTGCTTACGAAGAAATTTGGACTTAAGGTATGGGGATTTCAAATTTCACTTTTATTTCGATGAGACATATTCCATATAAACCACTTGTTTATATTTTGTTGTTTATATACTACCCATGAATGTATTTTATTATGATTGTCATGAAAATTATGGGGATTTAAATATCAATATAAGTTTCTCTCTTTTATGAAGTTTTGATTTGAAAATTTCCAAAGCGGTAAGGGATTTATGTTTTAATCCCATTTTAATTAGGTTTATTTATGATTGAATTTATATTAAGGAAATTAAACGATCCTTATCTAATAAATACATTTATTTTTTATTATATTATTATAATTTATATATATTTCATGTATTCCTTTAAAATTATTCTTTTTAAGAACTTAAGTGACAGAAAAAATGTTTTTAAGGAAAACCTTCAATGTTTTACTATTCAGTGAAGAATCATTTTATTTCATGTACATTTTTTCTAAAACAATTTTCAATAATGTTTTTAATACTATTATATTATTTTTTAAAGTCATTTTTACCCTTGATTTAATTTTTATAAAAAAAATAAAAGGAATATTCTTGTCATTTTATGAATGAGGTACTTTTGAACAAAAATGTGAAAGGAATCTTTGTTTTAGCGTATATAACATGAATGAAATTTTCCACCATCACGAACACTTAGTTATTTGAAGCTTAATTTATAAGTTTACAAGGTTATTGTATATAAAAAACATTTCTATAATATTTTGGAAATTTATATATTTTAAAAAGTGATTTCAAATTGAAAAGGTATATTTTCCTCAAAAATATTACAAGTGGTCTTTTAAAGGCATTTTCATTTAAGATGTCATCCTTTGATGTTAATTATTCTTTATAGGAGATATTATCCAAATATACCATCCTTATTCTTTCTTTATATGGTTTATGATTGTAGTGATGAGATGGTTACGAAACCCATTTATTTTCTAGGGGTTATGTTATGATGAAATATTTAAATCCTTTCGAAACCCCTTT
This sequence comes from Viscum album, assembly GCA_963277665.1. Taxonomy (NCBI): domain Eukaryota; kingdom Viridiplantae; phylum Streptophyta; class Magnoliopsida; order Santalales; family Viscaceae; genus Viscum; species Viscum album. The sequence continues at coordinate 1,722,123,338 of OY728161.1, forward strand.
ACATTAAATGAGTTATGATATATGATGAATGATTTATAATATTATGGAAAAAATATGAGTGGATTATGATTATATGATAGGTGGTCCCAAAATTATATATCTCTCTAATTCATTGGTTAAATATGGATAACTCATGAGATATATATGTTATGTTTGAGCCTAATTTCATGTTCACAATTTTATGTGTAGACCTAGATTTCATGTCTATAACATTAAGTATGGAAGTAGTTTTCATGACTATAAGATTATGTGTGGACCTGGTTTCATGTCCATAAGTTTATGATAGGTCCTGATTTAATTCCCTTAACTTAATGAGTGAATTTTTTTCTATTTTTACATGTTCATAATTTTATAAGCTTATTGTTTATTCATTCATATGTCTATGTTATGTTATAATAGCCCATCACAGATTATTGATGATTCTGCACTCTTATGAATATTTTATATTATTATGATCAATTTTTATGCCATGAATCATGTTTATGATCTATGACAGATTGGATATGAACATTTTAATTTATAATCATGATCTTATACCTTATTATTTTATTATTCTCATGTATGATCAGTAATTTATGTCTCCTATATTTACCCTTACTGAGCATTTATTCTCACCCTTTCTTATTTTTTTCCTTCTCCTGGTTAAGAAATAAGTTTTTAAGTAGGGTACGCCTAAGAAGTATTATATATGGAAAATGATGAAGATATTTCATGAAACAAGAGTATTGTGTATCTAGTCTACAAATACACTAAACCTTTACAGTTTTGGCATGTATTGTAATGTTATATATTTAATATTGTTTCAGTACATATTAATATAGGGGTAATAACCCAAAAAATAATTGTTCGAGTATATCTTCAACATTATTCTAGTTCACAATGAGTATTCTCTTACTATAAACTTAGTTTGATACTTCGTGGTGATATTATTGGGTAAAATAAAATTTTAATTATAAAGAATTATAAATGATTTGAATATAAGATAACCAGGGATGACCTAGGTTAAACCTAATGTTTCATGATTTAGATCTCCTATGAATGATTTTTCATTATTATATGATTCCTCTCTTTGAATATTTTTTTCAAAAAATATAATTATTATTTTTATGAAATTTTTGGAACCAGGAAGATTCATGTAAGCAATGAAAGTGATAGACAATAGAATGATTTTCCTCATGAGAAACCAATGAAACAAGAGCTAGAATGTGAAACCTTGTGATTTTTTCTAATCAGTTGTCCCTTTATATGATTAACAACCTCAACTTATGTGAGTTTACATAAAAACCTAATAAGAGAAATATGAAATTTCATTAATACCATATAAGAAACAAGATTTAGTTCCTTACATGTCTATAATGTGGGAATAAGCACTCAAGGGAATTTCTTAAAGGGATAGGAAGAGGTTTTCTATGTGTAAACGAAGAATATAGGGCAAGTAATTGTAAAGGAAAAATGAATATTTTTATAGAGGGGAATTAATTTCTTCCCAAGTTAACATTTATATTTTAATTTATTATGTGTGGATAATATGGGCATTATATGATCCAATTCCCTAATCCAAGGGTTAACTCTTAGATCAAGGAAATAACTATGTTATTCCAATCATTAGAGTGAAAGTATTGATGTTTTTATGTATTGTAATTATATAATTATGTTTTATAAGTGTTGTATCAATGATATTTTGGATATAATAATCATAAAACATCTATGGATTATTTCAGAGTAGTTTTTATTTAACGATTTGATAACATATTCTGAATGGTATTGATAACTAAGAAAAGTGATTTAGTGGTAAGTTGATAATGTTTAGTTGGGATGAATAAGTGATTAACAATGATGAAATAAATGGGATAGTATTGGTGACCTTGAAATTGGTTATTGATTTGATAAAAAGCTGATTTAGGTTATATTTGATGTTGTTTATTGTATTTTTGGATTTATGGAATATTTTTAATAGTCTATGGTTTCATTGAGTTTTTATATTGATTCAGGTGATTATCATGTTTTAATAGAATAAAGTTATTTCCATGTTTGGTATGTGACATTATAAGTTATTGTATGTTCTTTGGGGGTAAATGTTACATTTGATCTTAAAAAAAATATGTGATCAAATATTTCGAATTTTTTGGTTTTGAATTTTTTTCAGATATACTTTAGAGGATTCTTAAGATTAAATATTTATAGAATGCATTAAGTTGAAATTTGGGTGTTAATTTTAAGGTTTTATAAATTAATGTATTATATTTATCTATATTGGATAACTTATACAAAGAATTTTGGTTTTGGTAAATATTCATAGGCATAATGAATGAATTATGGATCTTATGATCATGAAAATTTAATTTTAGTGATTCATGTAATAAACAAAATCATTTTTAATATCCATTTCTTGAAGTAAGATATTAGATAGAAGTGGAATTGATCTAAGTACAACCAAAGGATAGAACTGTGCTTATAAAATTGAAATAAATCAAGTAATAATATTTTCTCATATTCTCTATTTATATAATAAACAAATCCTTCAAAATTTGGAAAAGTGTTTTTAAATAAAAAATTTATACTTTTACCGACATTTTTTAAGAATCAATGGAATTTTCACCAATCGCACATTTATAGTTTTGTGGTAGTTAACTTTATCATAATCATGTTCTATATTACTCTTTACTAGTCCTTAGATTATATCTTTATCCTTCATGTATAAATTTTAATTTCCCATAAATTTTATCCTTATCAAGGAATATGATTATATTCTATTTTGGTAACCTTTATGTTTCACACTTTCCCTTATTAAAATATATTTTATTATCCCACTGTACGATATGGGTTTTAAATAAATATATTTTAAAATATTGAACATTTTATGACCACGATAAAATTGAAAGGGGATTATTTATTTAATGGGGATTGAATTTAACACCCCAAAAATTTAATATAAAATAATAATAAGTTTGATAGATTTTTTAAAACACAACATCAAGCTATAATTGAATTGAGGTGTATTATAGAAATATTTTTGTTTAAATATGACCTAGCAGATGAACTAGTGGGTATGAATATGAGTAAACTCATTATAAAATATATTTATATTAGTCCTAATAAATAAAAATTTATGTATTAACGTTTAGTAAATAATCACTTAATCTTTTTTGAGGTAATTTTATGCTTCAAAAATACATTTTCTTCAAAAAATATTTTTATTTCTTTTTTTATTGAAGTTAAATTATGACACTTTAGAAATTTAATTTTAAAAAACTAACATCAATTTTAAAATTATTATTTCAAAACTATATTATATTGAATTTTGAGTAATATTTAGAATAATATTTATTTTTCAATGAATAGTAAAAATACTGATTTTTATTGAAAACTCTCTTTTCATTTAAAGAATTTACAAAGTTACATTTTATTTTAAAATATTTTTAAAAGTAAAATTATTTCATTAAAATTATTAATAACCTAATTATGGTTTTTGGAATTAATTTTATGTTGTATTTTGGTATAAAAACCTTTTATAATTCTGAAATCCTTTTTTCTGGAAAAACCACTTTTCATCACGTTTTGTGAGTTTAATTTTCAATTAACTTCTAACACTTATGTGAATTAAATATTTAAAATGGATTTAATATTTTTAATCAAGGGTAAAATTTTAGTAAATAGTTTTATTTTATTTTTAGTCATTATGAATTGTAACCGTGGTTAATATTTGTCACCACGATAGGGGTAAAACTGGTAAAACATGGTTAAAACTTCAGGATAAGGTTTTAAAATTTCTCTAAAAATTGCATTTATCCTATTTTATGAGTTTATTTTGGTAATATATATAAAATTATCTAATATAGGTCCACTAGGTTCCATTTTCCTTTTATTTTTACATTTATATTATTTTACGAAAAGAATAAGTAAAAATGTCTTTCTCTTGACATTAATATCTATAATTTTTTACAAAAGGATAAGAAGATTATAAGCTCAGTTATAAATTTTTATTTTATATATAAATTATTATTTTATCATGGAAATTCATTTTTAATTTTAGTGATTTAATAATTACCTTAAATTATTACGCAACGCCGGCACGATATTTATTCAATTAATAGAAAATTAAAATAAATGATTTTAAAAATATTAAAAGTAATAAAATTTGGATTAATTATTATATTCCAAGAATTTTTTAGATACATATAACAAATTATGGATGTTTTATATGTTTATATTCTAATTACATTTATTTCATGTTGTTTTCAAAGTCAAATTATGGGAATAGTTCTTAAAATGACATTAATAGTATTCTATGTTAAATATATTTTATTAAATTAATTAAAAATTATAAAAATATTTAATTTATAAAATTATGATTATAAATGAGCTAAAAGTTCATGTATTTTCTATTTATAAACCAATTTTTAACTTATAAGTAAAATTATAAACATTTAATATTGAAAAATCCATTACTATAGTTAAGGTTTAAAATAGTTAACTAGGAGGATAAACCAAAAGATAAGGTTAAAATGAAATTTATACTAATAAAAAATTTAATTATGTGATTATATGAAGAAAATATCTTCATTATATTATAATAAATATCATTTTGAAACCATTTTAAATAGTTAGACACATATTATATTATAATATTTCATGTTTTTTCAAAAATGACATTAATGGAATTTTATAATAATAAAAAATATTTTATTAAATTATTTAAAATTCATAAAAATAATATATTCATCAAATTGAATGGTAAATGGTTTAAAATATCAATAATTATCCATTTATAGACCAATTTTCCTTTTATGAAATTATTATTGACCCTTAAATAGTAGAAAATTTTGACTTTATTGTAATTGTTAAAAGGATTAAAAAGGGTTAGAACTAAAATATAAGGATAAAAACAACACAAAAACCTGTATAAATTTTATATTATAAGATTATTTAGACCTATACTCATACTATATTTGAAATATTCATATTTTTAGCCACTTGATTATAAAAATTAAATTATATTAATTTAATACTTTAAGTAATTCCAATAGTGCACCTCCCCTTACTTATAAAAGGGAACCTCTTATCCTATCTTTATCAAACCTTTTTAGACTTATATCTCTTTAAATCCCTGAAATAATAAATTAATATATTCTTCCTCCATATACTATAGCTTATGGTGTTTCCCAAAGACCATCCCTCAAAGGATTAAGCTATAATCCAAAAGAGGTTTCTCAAAGAAGAGGTATAACACTTAACCAAGCGTTTTCAATTTTATTTCTTCTTATACCTTCTATAAATACATGTTATAAATTATAAAATATTTAATTTAGTATCTTAAATATACTTAATTTCTTTTATTATGATGTAACAACCATTATTAACCTTCATTCCATCTTATGTAAAGCGAAAACATTGTTTGTGCGTACGAACAACTTATCATCTCCACGTAGCAGTGTAATTCATTTTTCCTAAACAATTTATAGGGATGGTTATTATAATGGTTTTAAAGTTTAAATATTATATTTATGAAATATTTATTATTCTATAATTATATCTACCATCTTACCTTCTAGTCTTTTGTAAAAATATTATATATATTTATTTATATATAATTATATCTACCATCTCACCTTATAATATAATATCTACAATCTTACCTTATAGTCTTTTTTAAATGATAATGTTGCTCGTGTGTATTTGTAGACCATCACCTCCACAAAGTGATGTGATTAATTTTTCATTTCTACATTAAATGGATGGTAATAAGGATATATTTAATTAATATATATAATATAAATGATATAATAATTATTTATGAAATTTTAATTATCATTTACCATTCTTTTGTTAAAATCATCAAAAAGAAAATACTACGTTCATGTGTACGTACGGCCTACCATATCCATGAATGGTGGAATTAACTTTTTTATATCTCCCTTTTATGTATGAAATTATATATATATTGAATTTATATGATATTTATATAATTATTTAAAAAAATTATATGATGTTACCATGATCAAAGTATAGGTATCATAACTACCAAACCGAAATTCTCATGAAAAATGAAACAATTAACACCCGAAAATGATGATTTTCATAAGGATTTATTAATAAATTAGTGTTGAAATATTATAAGTGGTTCATATATGATATTATAAGTATGTAAATGGTTATTTTATATAGTTATAATAAATATAAATTTATTATATATGAGGTTATCAAAATTATAAATAAAGTTGAACTTGAGGTAAGGGGATTTCTCGTCTCACTTTAATTTCTAGGCGAAATGTGCCATATTCACCACTTATTAATTTTATGTGTTTTATATACCAAAAAAGAATATGTTTTATGAGGATTATCATGAAAATTTTGTATATTTACATATCTACATCATTTTATCTCTTTTAGGAACTTTTAATTCAAATATTACGAAAGCAGTATAGGATTTATGTTTCAATCCCATTTTAATCGGGATTGTTTATGCTCGAATTTCTATTGTGGAAATTATATAATCCTTATATAATAAATATCTTAAATTTTTATTATCCTATTTTTATTCTTATAGATTATATGTTTTACTTTCATTTTCCTATCTTTAACAACTTAAGTGACCAAAAGAGTGTTTTTAAGGAAAACCAACAATGTTTTACTTTTCGGTCAGGAATCTATTTATTTCATGTCCATGTTTTATAAAAATGTTTTCAAGAATATTTTTACTATTATCATATTATTGTTTAAATTAATTTTTACCCATGATTTAATTTTTAAAAAATGTTTTAAAATCAATCTTCTTATCATTTTTTTAATGATGTACTTTTTATCAAAAATATGAAAGGAATATTGTTTTAACGTATATGGTAGGAATAGAAATTCCCACTGTCATGAAAACTCGATTTTTTGAATATTCATTTACAATTTTACAAGGTTATTTTCAAAGAAACAATTCTCCATAATATTTTTTAACTTTTTAGATTTCAAATATGTGATTTTAAATTAAAAAGGGTATTTTCCTCGAGAAATATTCCAAGAGATCATTTAAAGTAATTTTCATTTAAGATTACATACTTTGATGTTACTTATGATTTACTTGGGATATGATCCAATGATACCACCCTTATTATTTATCTGGATGGTTTATGATTATGATGATGAGATGTTTACTAAAATCATTTTATTTCCATGGATTATGATATATGATTAATGATTTATGATCTTGTGACACACATATGAATGGATTTTGATTATGTAATGGGTGGGCTCAGAATTATATATCCCTATAATGTATTGGGTAAATACGGAAAAATCATGAGATAAATATGTTATACATGAACCTGATTTCATGTTTACATCTTTATCTATGGACCAAGAAATGATGTCCATAATATTATGCATGGAACTACATTTCATATCCATAAGGTTATGTGTAGACCTAGTTTCTTATCCATAACTTTTTACACGGACCTGATTTCATGTCCTTACCTTAATGAGTTAACCTGCTTCTATTTATATATGTTTAAAATGTTATAATTTATGTTTTTTCTTCACTCATATTTCTATGTTATAATCTCACTGATCATGACTGATTATTGATAATTCTATAATCTTATGAATATTGTTTATTATTAGGTAAAGTTTTATACAATAAATTGTGTTATTGATATATAAAATATTTGGTGTAAACTTTTTAATTTATGATCATGTTCTCATAACCTTATTCTTATCTTATTATCATGTTTGATCATTAATTAATGTCACCTATGTATACCCTTACTGTGTGTCTGAGTTCACCCTTTATTATTTTTTCTCTTTCCTAGGTTAAGAAGAAAGGTTTTATATAGGGTATACCTAAAAATCATTCTATGTGGGAAACATATAATATATTTTATGAAATAATAAGATTATGTATCTTTTCTCTAAATATACTAAACCTTTGTTGTAACGACCCGAAATTTTGAATAAATCTTGTTTCCTAATTTTATGTGTTATTTTATTTTATTTTTATACTCAACAAAAATGTTTCGTTTGATAACATGATTATAATTAAAATGAGACCGTTGGGTTTACATGGTTATATGACCATTGGTCAATATGACCGCAGGAAACTAAACATTTTGATTATTGTCTCTAAATACAAGTAATCTTGGTTAATTATTATAGAAACAAGATTTGATGGCCTCACCCAGTAGTCTTGGACCGATCGAAGCCCATCTAACAGAACTTGGGAAGGAGGTAGCACCACTGGGCTTTGCTCTGGACCAAACCCAAGCTGAACTTCATCGTGTGAAGCTAGAACGGAATCGCCTTTGCGATAAGTTCAAACTGATAGAAATTACTACTCGTGCGATGTTAGCCGAGCCTCCCTCAGATTCTCTCACCTTAGCACACCTTACACTTAGGTCATATGCTGGTGTGATAAGGGACTATGTAAGGAGACCGTAACTGCCTTGTGTAATCCTTTGTTTTAAATAAAAATTGGTATTTCTTCTTATGATGAAGTTTAGGAATTTTTAAATGAACGGATAAATATAGTATGCATATTTTTGATGAATTTTAGAAAAAGGATATTTTAAAAATGTTTATGTAAACCTTAAATAATTAAAAATGTGTAATGATTTTCAAAAAATGGTCTTCTACAATTATGTTCAGTACAAAATTTAGAGTCTAATAAGATCAACTTGATTTTTGATGAATAGTAAATTATGAATAGTGATTTTATGATTAGGATTAGTAATGTGTCCAAATGGATTAGTAATCTCACTTAAAGAAAGTATTAATATAATCTAGGCACCTTGATTAAGTAATGTGATTCAATAAAATGGTTAAATAACGGTTTCATAAATTATTATTCAAGTATTAGTTTTTTCGAGTGAATAGTGTTTTTTAATTAAAAATTAAATTAAAAAAATTTTAAAAAATTATTTTTATAAAATGGATTTCATTTTTGAACTCAGAGCACCGATATTATGTTATGGTAATTTTTGGGGTTTTTCTGAAAAAATGAGTTTTCAGTGAATAGTGTATTTATTTAAAAAAATAAATTAAAAATATTTAAAAAATTATTTTTATAAAATGGAGTCCATTTTTGAAATCAGAGCATTGATATTTGGTTAAGGTGAAATTTTGGGATTATTCTGAGAAAGTTGAATTTTCGATGAATAGTGAAAATACAGTTTTTAAGTTGCGGGTGTTTAATGACATCATTAAATGATGTATTAAGTTTTTAATCAATATTTTAGACTTATGAATAATAAGATAAGGTATTAGGTGTCCCATGTGGCCAATACCATGGGAAAATACCGTGGGAAAGCCCGTGGTTTTGCCAAAACCACTAATGAGGTGTCCCTTGGCCATTAATGCTTTGTCCCCTCACTTTCCCTATAAATACCAAGCCATCCTCTCATCCATTCGACTCCCCACTCTCCCCCAATGAAGTTAGAGTTTCATTACCTCCCAAAGAGTCCTCCCAAGGTGCCCACAATCCCTCAAGGTCCAAACCTTTGAGTTTTAAGAGTTACGTTTTAAGGTAAGGGATCTGATCTCTCTCTTTCTTTTCAAGAAATCTCTTTTATGTAATTTCTTTTTTGCTCCATGTTCTTATGTTAAAGGGTGTTCTTTTATACTCCTCTTACTGCCCTTTTCATGTTCACATAATGATAGATCCCCTCTTACTCTCATTATTTCGTTTTATGAAGTTTTAAGTGGCGTCGTTAGGCTGCCGAAATTTTTGTAACGGATTCTTTCTCCCTTCTCATTTTTCAAGATCTATTATCATGTAAAGTATTTCAAATTCCTTTTTATTATGTTGGGGTATGATATCTAAATTTATCATACTGATATTCTATGATCATATGATGAGAGACCCCATTTGATCTCTTGAATTCAGTATTTTGAAGTTTTAAGTGGCACTGTTAGGCTACTGAATTTTTAAGTGGTTCTTCACCCTTCTCGTTTTGATGTTCTACTTTCATGTCAATTCTTTCAAGTTCCTTTTTATTATGTTGGGGTATGATCTCTAAATTTATCATACTGATATTTTATGATCATATTATGAGAGACCCCCTTTGATCTCTTCAATTCAATATTTTGAAGTTTTAAGTGGCGCCATTAGGCTGCCAAATTTTTAAGTGGTTCTTCACCCTTCTCATTTTGAAGTTCTACTTTCATGTCAATTATTTCAAGTTAATTTTTGTTATGTTGGGGTATGGTCTCTATATCTATCATACTGTACTCTTATGTTCATATGATGAGAGACCCTATTTTATCTCATCAATTCATTTTTTTGTTGAAGTTTAAGTGACGTCGTTAGGCTGCCGAATTTTTAAGGTATTCTTTCACCCTTCTCCTTTTCAAAGTTCTAATTCCATGTCAAGTCTTGAAAGTTCCTTTTTATTATGTTGGGGTATGATCTCTATATCTATAATACTGATATTTTATTTTCATATGATGAGATACCCTATTTGACATCATCAATTCATTTTTGGTTGAAGTTTATGTAACGCTGTTAGGCTGCCGAATTTTCATAAGAGAAATCTTATTTTTGTCTTCCTTTCATGTTCTTCATTTCATATGGTATATTTTCAAATTTCATTACCATGTTCTTAAATCCCTTATATTCTGTCCCTCTACTGTTTTATGGGTGATTTATGATTGTTTGACCCATGTCCCCTCTCTTTTCAACGTTTTCTAAAACCCTGTAACGTAACCGTTGTGCTGCAGAATTTTCGTCTCAAAATGCCTCTCTCTTTTTCTCAAAATTACTCCATGTTATTAAGTGAATACTCAAAGCTCTTATTTCTACAGGGTTATTCACATATATACAAAAAAAACTATTTTAAATTCTGGGATTTACATACATGAAACCCGCTCTCCCCTTCCGTGGGTTTAAAGTGACGCAAAGATCATGTCTTTAAAGCAGTTTTTAAAATGTTATGATTATGAAATGAAACCCATTTATTTTTTTGCTATATGGGTTATTTATGAAATTTTTTATGATGATATATGTGGCTCACATGATAATAAATTCAAATTTAAGGGTGCGCCCTGATATCGCTCCAATGCATTGGGTAATGATGTAACCACTAGATATTACAATTTTCACGATACCTTGGTGAATAACCTTGGTAATTTTCAAATGACACCTTAGGGATGGACCTTGTTGATATGTTCATGATTTTATATGTTAAATGATGTAGCCAAATCTTCAATTTATTAAAATGTTATTTTTATTATGATATGCCTCATGATTTCATTCTCATGCCTTAAAGTTCTTTTCATGACCTTATTGAAGTATCTCAAGTTCACATGTAAAATGTTTCTCTTGTTTCCCTTACTGGGATTTTTTCACACCCTTTCTTTTGATGTATGTCCCCAGGTTATGTGATGCAGTAATGAACCTAGGATGAACATGAGGAGAAGCCTTTCAAGTGTTTTAGAGGAATGTTTTATGTTTTCATGTTTAAAGTTCCTGGTTTCCAAGACACTAAACCTTAAAGATCCTCAGTTTTGTAAAATGTAATGAAAGTTTATGTGATAAAGAGGCGGGATGCTATAGTTGGTATCAAAGGATGGTTTAGTTATTTGTGGAAATTAGGATATGAAAACTTTAGGAATAAGCCTATAGAAAAGTTAAAATATAGGAAATATTCCTGGTATTTTGGTGAGTATTGAGTAAGGGGTTGCCAAGAAAATACATCCCTGTCTGGATACGAGCAGGTAGAGGTGGATCTGGAACAGATGTACATAGGGGTAAAACCCGAAAACACCGCTTTGAGCTAGACTCGAATGGGAACTGGTACATGACAACGGGCCTTGCGGCACTCTTGGTTACGACACTCCCGAGGGATATGCTTCGGTAAATTCATAAGCTTAGTATGAACCATTGTTAAAGGAACAAAGATAAAATAAAATAAAGATTCACATAAGAATATATGATCATGGATAACCTATATGGGAACCTAGGGGATCACAATTTAGGGTATACTTTTCTTCTACAATTTATCCTTATATGCTTTCGGTTCCTTTTCATGATTATTGGCTAAGTATTTAAGCCCCTAATTATAGTTTCTTTTCTTAGTTAATGGCGGGAAATGGAAGAACATTTCCCAATAACCAATGTGATAAGAAATGCGACGATTGTCGTATTAATATAACAGGGATGATTAGGGGATTAAAATATGATTATTATTTTGGAAGACGTTCACTATTTTGGGGACCCTATATGATCTAGGTAAATAGATTACTACGGTATTTTCATTGAGGGGTAAGGTTGACTTATAATTTAAGGTTGAATTATAGTAATTTAGGTTACTTATGGAAATGATTAACCTATCTTGGGTAAAATATGTTTAGGTTAGCTACTTTTGTTATAAGATGTTAGGAGTTGTTGATGTTGTTTGGAGATTAATAATGAATTTTATTTTGGAAGACTATGTCATCAAATCCTTCTTGTATTTGGGTTTCAATATTATTTTGGTTTATTTTGAGGAATCATAATGACCATTATTTATGGAATGGTCAATGATAAACTATGGGCAGTACCATGGAACTTTGAAGATTTAAAATTAGTTCCCATTCCTATGGGATTCTTTCTTTTTGAAGAGTTGTTTTACCTTACCCTTTCTGTTTTTGGGATAATGTTTAAAGATAGAAGAAATAGATAGTTAATCTTTTGTGGATTATGTGATTCTCTAGAAGATGATTCTTGTGTTTTGATGAGACCAAGTAGTTTTGAATGCTCATAGTTTGGAGAAAAGATTAGTTTTGGGTAGAAACTTATTAAAGGATGAAACTCTACATGAAGATAGGTATATTTTCTTATGTTTTTGTTTTATGTTGTAAATGAATTCCTCAAAATTATGAAAAGGAACGTAAAACAAAAACATTGTTGGTTTACGTTTCCTACTAGTTAATCAAAGACCATTTACACACATCATAAGTTTGGGATTTTCTTATGGTTAACTTTCTCCTAATCATGTTCTCTATCACTCTCCCCCAGAACTTGACCCGTTGTTTTTCTTCCATGTCCATGTTTTCCTACATGGAATCCTAGTGTGGGTTAACTCGGGTGACCTTTTTAATTCCCTTTCTTTCTTTTAAAGTAATAATTTTACTGACTCCTTTTACGATGTGGGACTTTCAATGAAATTTCAAAACCAAATTTTAAAAATTGCGAGGATGCAATTTCTTAAGGGGGGAAGAATGTAACGACCCGAAATTTTGAATAAATCTTGTTTCCTAATTTTATGTGTTATTTTATTTTATTTTTATACTCAACAAAAAATTTTCATTTGATAACATGATTATAATTAAAATGAGACCGTTGGGTTTAGACAGTTATATGACCATTGGTCAATATGACCGCTGGAAACTAAACGTTTTGATTATTGTCTCTAAATACAAGTAATCTTGGTTAATTATTATAGAAAGAAGATTCGATGGCCTCACCCATTAGTCTTGGACCGATCGAATCCCATCTAACAGAACTTGGGAAAGAGGTAGCACCACTAGGCTTTTCTCTGGACCAAACCCAAGCCGAACTTCATCGTGTGAAGCTAGAACGGAATCGCCTTTGCGAGAAGTTCAAACTGATAGAAATTACTACTCGTGCGATGTTATCCGAGCCTCCCTCAGATTCTCTCACCTTAGCACACATTACATTTAGGTCCTATGCTGGTTTGATAAGGGGATATATAAGGAGACCGTAACTACCTTGTGTAATCCTTTGTTTTAAATAAAAATTGGTATTTCTTCTTATGATGAAGTTTTTGAATTTTTAAATGACCGGATAAATATAGTATGCATATTTTTGATGAATTTTAGAAAAAGGATATTTTAAAAATGTTTATGTAAACCTTAAATAATTAAAAATGTGTAATGATTTTCCAAAAATGGTCTTCTACAATTATGTTCAGTACGAAATTTAGAGTCTAATAAGATCAACTTGATTTTTGATGAATAGTAAATTATAAATAGTGATTTTATGATTAGGATTAGTAATGTGTCCAAATGGATTAGTAATCTCACTTAAAGAAAGTATTAATATAATCTAGGCACCTTGATTAAGTAATGTAATTCAATAAAATGGTTAAATAACGGTTTCATAAATTATTATTCAAGTATTAGTTTTTTCGAGTGAATAGTGTTTTTTAATTATAAAAATTAAATTAAAAATATTTAAAAAAATTATTTTTATAAAATGGGTTTCATTTTTGAACTTAGAGCACCGATATTATGTTATGGTAATTTTTGGGGTTTTTTCTGAAAAAATGAATTTTCGGTGAATACTGTATTTATTTAAAAAAATAAATTGAAAATATTTAAAAAATTATTTTTATAAAATGGAGTTCATTTTTTAAATCAGAGCATTGATATTTGGTTAAGGTGAAATTTTGGGATTATTCTGAGAAAGTTGAATTTTCGATGAATAGTAAAAATACAGTTTTTAAGTTACGGGTGTTTAATGACATCATTAAATGATGTATTAAGTTTGTAATCAATGTCTTAGACTTATGAATAGTAAGATAAGGTATGAGGTGTCCCAAGTGGCCAATACCATGGGCAAATACCATGGGCAAGCCCATGGTTTTGCCAAAACCACTAATGAGGTGTCCCTTGGCCATTAATGCCTTGTCCCCTCACTTTCCCTATAAATACCAAGCCATCCTATCATCCATTCCACTCCCCACTCTCCCCCAACAAATTTCGGGTCTCATTACCTCCCAAGGAGTCCTCCCAAGGTGCCCCCAAGCCCTCAAGGTCCCAACCTTTGAGTTTTAAGAGTTACGTTTTAAGGTAAGGGATCCGATCTCTCTCTTTCTTTTCAAGAAATCTCTTTTATGTAATTTCTTTTATTCTCCATGTTATTATGTTAAAGGGTGTTCTTTTATACTCCTCTTACTACCCTTTTCATGTTCACATAATTAGAGATCCCCTCTTACTCTCATTATTTCGTTTTATGAAGTTTTAAGTGGCGCCGTTAGGCTGCCGAAATTTTTGTAACGAATTCTTTCTCCCTTCTCATTTTTCAAAATCTATTATCATGTAAAGTATTTCAAGTTCCTTTTTATTATGTTGTGGTATGATCTCTAAATTTATCATACTGATATTTTATGATCATATGATAAGAGACCCCATTTTATCTCTTCAATTCAGTATTTTGAAGTTTTAAGTGGTGTCGTTAGGCTGTCGAATTTTTAAGTGGTTCTTCACCCTTCTCGTTTTGAAGTTCTACTTTCATGTCAATTCTTTAAAGTTACTTTTTATTATGTTGGGGTATGATCTCTAAATTTATCATACTGATATTTTATTATCATATGATGAGATACCCCCTTTGATCTCTTCAATTCAGTATTTTGAAGTTTTAAGTGGCGCCGTTAGGCTGCCAAATTTTTAAGTGGTTCTTCACCCTTCTCGTTTTGAAGTTCTACTTTCATGTCAATTATTTCAAGTTACTTTTTGTTATGTTGGGGTATGATCTCTATATATATCATACTGTAATCTTATATTCATATGATGAGATACCCTATTTGATCTCATCAATTCATTTTTTGTTTAAGTTTAAGTGACGTCGTTAGGCTGCCGAATTTTTAAGGGATTCTTTCACCCTTCTCCTTTTCAAAGTTCTAATTCTATGTCAAGTCTTGCAAGTTTCTTTTTATTTTGTTGGGGTATGATATCTATATCTATCATACTGATATTTTATTTTCATATGATGAGAGACCCTATTTGACATCATCAATTCATTTTTGGTTGAAGTTTATGTAACGCTGTTAGGCTGCCGAATTTTCATAAGAGAAATATTATTTTTGTCTTCCTTTCATGTTCTTCATTTCATATGGTATATTTTCAAATTTCATTACCATGTTATTAAATCCCTTATATTCTGTCCCTCTACTGTTTTATGGGTCATTTATGATTGTTTGACCCATGTCCCCTCTCTTTTCGACGTTTTCTAGAACCCTGTAACGTAGCCGTTGTGCTGCAGAATTTTCGTCTCAAAATGCCTCTCTCTTTTTCTCAAAATTACTTCATGTTATTAAGTGAATACTCAAAGCTCTTATTTCTACAGGTTTATTCACATATATACAAAATTTTCTATTTTAAATTCTGGGATTTACATACATGAAACCCGCTCTCCCCTTCCGTGGGTTTAAAGTGACGTAAAGATCATGTCTTTAAAGCAGTTTTTAAAATGTTATGATTATGAAATGAAACCCATTTATTTTTTTTCTATATGGGTTATTTATGAAATGTTTGATGATGATATATGTGGATCACATGATAATAAAGTCAAATTTAAGGGTGCGCCCTGATAGCGCTCCAATGCATTGGGTAATGATGTAACCACTAGATATTACAATTTTCACGATACCTTGGTGAATAAACTTGGTAATTTTCAAATGACACCTTAGGGATGGACCTTGGTGATATGTTCATGATTTTATATGTTAAATGATGTATCCACATCTTCAAGTTATGAAAATGTTATTTTTATTATGATATGCCTCATGATTTCATTCTCATGCCTTAAAGTTCTTTTCATGACCTTATTGAAGTATCTCAAGTTCACATGTAAAATGTTTCTCTTGTTTCCCTTACTGGGCTTTTTGCTCACCCTTTATTTTTATGTATGCCCCCAGGTTATGTGATGCAGTAATGAACCTAGGTTGAACATGAGGAGAAGCCTTTCAAGTGTTTTATAAGAATGTTTTATGTTTTCATGTTTAAAGTTCCTGGTTTCCAAGACACTAACCCTTAAAGATCCTTGGTTTTGTAAAATGTAATGAAAGTTTATGTGATAAAGAGGAGGGATGCTATATTTGTGGTTTTGGGATAGATCATAATGTTATGGGGTGAATATTAATCAAAATTATGTAATATTTATTGATGAAAATCTTGGGTCTCAATAATACAAACATTATATTTTCAAATACATTATATTACCTATTAAATATATATTTCTTCTATCAAAAATGTTTTATAACTTTTAATTCATTCTAATGTAAGGATAATTTCATAAAGGTGACATTATTTGTAAAATTGGTATTTTTTAATATTCACCCTAAAATCAACTTTTTCTGGAAAAAAATTAAAATCTTCACCCTAAGATAATTTTGATATGATGAATCCAAAAATGAAGTTAATTTCATAATATTAACATTAAAAAATTAAAAAAATTTATTTTTTAAATGAAAATATAAAAATATAAGGAAACCCCTCTTTTATAGAAAAAACCATTTTAAACTTTAATTGTTTAACATTATATGATTTAATAATTATCATAAAAAATTAAGTACTTATTTCCTAGGAAATATTCCATAAATTTATGTATGGAAACTTTTAAACCTATATTTTATAACATGTTTACTCGTATTTTTTCCTATTAAACCGATGAATATGTTATAAGAGTCATAATTATATAATAATATTTCCATAGTATATTGTAGTTCGTTTATGCTTGATTTTGTGTGTGGCACATGCTATTGAATATAGTATTTATTAAAAATATAATTCATTCTTAAATATAAAGGATTTAGATGTATGGTACCAGCTAGATCCTGATACCAATTATGATATATTCTATGATGTATAATCCTTCAATATTTATATAAATTATAACTTTGAGATATTTTTAATTCTTTCATACATCACCTTAAATTCCATTCCATAGATTATAAGAAAAATTATATGGGAATAAGGTGGGTCTTGATTAACTCTTTGACATGAGAATCATGGATGATAGTTTTCTATTAACCTAGAAACTCCTTTCCTTGAAGTTATAAAATGTATGTACCTATTCATGCTTTTATTTTATTTGGATTTTTTGATTTTTATTTCACTTATAATAATATACTTATTATTTATTTCATTATTATTCCTAACTATAATAGACTTATTTACTTGAGATATAAAATCACATTCATTATTTTCAATTTACTCCATTATTCTATCCTCTTCTAACTAGATTGGGTATATTTTTAAGCATTCCTTTTTCACATGCACATCCTTCTTAGTGTGTAGTGTAACACCCCGGGTAAATAAAGAATATGACATTTTCATATTTATCCATATTTTTGAATAAAATATTAATATGACTTTAAAGGGGATGCTATGCTTGATGGCGTACCCAACACACAACAACGGGTTTCTTGGGAATCTTACGTTGCACTCTAATAATAAAATAATATTATTTTAAATGGTAGTTAACATGTAGTTGTTGTATTGGCAAGAATGGATAGAAATAACTAAAATATTATTATATATGTTTTTAAATGTTTTTACATTTATCCAATAAAAGATAAAGGCTTAAAATATGGAAAGAATTCAATTTTAGGCGTATATGCCCTAGTTTTCACTAAAGTTCACTTATAGCCTTTTGATTGTGAACAGTCATTTAATATAGTTTTGTTCACTCTTATAAATTCTATTGGACCAAATAAAACACTTCTTAAGAATTGGGACATCAAAATTTACTTTGTGTAAATTTTTGGTATCTTTCCGATAAAGTTCATTTTTTTAATGAATAGTGTAAAATGTTGTATTTTAATTCAAAACCTCTTTTTAATATAATTTATTTATATTATTAGATTATCTTCTGAATTGGTTATAAAGTGAAATTAGAATATATTTTTACCATCAAATACAATAGTGGTCGTTGGAATTAATTTCACTTTGAAATCAGACTTAAACTAGTGTCAATCTTTTGATACTTATTGTTTCATAAAAACACGCTATTTGCTCTGACAGCAGGAATTAATTATTAAATTAATTAATGTAACTTATATGTTTTTAATTTTTTAAAATATACTTCATATTTGAATTCGTAATATCAAATATATCTTAGGGTGAATTTTTGGGATTTTTCTGAAAAACTTCAATTTTTGATGAATAGTGAAACCACTAAGTGGTACTTATAAAAACTGATTTTTCCGTTTAAATGAAATTTTGTCATCTTTCTATTTTGAATTTTAAAAATCCGACATATATGGTTGTCATTAAGAAGTAAAATGTGGTTCAATGGGATAAAAATAATTTTTTGGTGAATAGTAACTTATTATGTTTTTAATCGCGATTAGAGGTAATTAGTGTAGTTTATAGTAATAATAATGTTTTAATAAAATGAAATGACCTAGAAACATGTCCTACACTCCTTTTATGTGTCATGGCCGACTAATACAATCCATGGGTCAACTTGGGGACCCCATGGAGCCACTTTGGTTGGAAAATGACATTAATATCTTTTTATTTAAAGTTAAAGTAAAAAATGAGACAAACATGAAATGTTTTACTAAACCAATTTTTACATGGGGTTATACAAATCAGATTTTTGAATATAAATATTAATTGGAAATATAAGAAGATTTCCTAAATCATAGTATTTTTTATATAATTTTTAGTCATTAAATAAATTAAATTATTTATGACATCATGATGATGCAGTGATGACCTCATTATTTAACGATTTAAATGAAATGGAAAGATAATATAATATCTAAGACCTAAACATATCCAAAACCTATTGGATGAGTTTATTTCTAACCCTTATCACCTTATCCTCGAAATACATTAATTTGGGACCTTTAAAATCCGAAACTCTTTTGAAAATAAAGTAACATTTTGTAACTTTACAAGAGTGCCCCTCCTCTCCTCTTATAAAAGGCCCCCACCTCTACCACCTTACCCACACACCCAAAGCCTTTGGCTCGGACAAACTCTGCCCATTTTGTCTCTACACTTCCCTCTCTTACTCCTTGAAGCCTCACTTTGGGCAGAAGTCTTCCCAAGGAAGCCTTTGAGCTCAAACCAAAGGGAGTTACCCGATTTTAAGGTAATGTCTTCTTTTGAGTCCTTTTGTTTTATTTTGCTTCTCCAACCCCCTAAAATCTTTTTATTCTTTTCTTTTGTAACAACTCCAGTATCCTCAATATACTAGGATTTTGTTATAATAAGGATTCGATCTACACTTACACACACCTACATCTAATGGTTAAAGAACATATTGTTTCCGTGGATGGCGAATTTCTGCCTCCCGAAACGATGATTGTTCAACATTATTTTAACACCTTCAAAGGTGGCCATTAAGATGACACTATATTTATATATGATATATAATATGTTTATTTTTTCCTTAAGCTTCTGTATTTTTCATTTTGGGAATACCTTTATGGTTTCCATTATGGGTAAACGCGATATCTTCATTTAAGGAAGTGTGGACTACCGCCCCCTAAAAGTGATTTGATTCGTTAATACCATATGTGGTACGTATAAAGGATATATTTAATGATATTATATATGATACCATACTGTAATTAAAATACTATTATTTATCATTATGTTTTAATTCCATTAAATATGAAATAGAAATGGAAGTAGTGTTCATGCGTACGTACGGCTTACCGTCTCCATGAACGGTAAATTTCATTTCTTATCTCAAAATGTTATGTAATATTATAAGTACATATATATAATGGATATATATGTAATATATTACATCTAAATTATGGATATCATTCTGGAATTATAAAATATATATATCTCTCTCATTTTGTTTTAATTCCATTAATATGACAAAAAAATGAAAGTAGCGTTCATGCGTACGTACGGCCTACCGTCTCCATGAATGGTGCTTTTTGTTTTTTATCTCCAAATGATATGGAATAGTATAAAATGAATATTTACTGGATATATATTATATTTTAATCATTAATACTATTCTGGAAATTATTTACTTATAACTACATGGGCAATCTTTTTTCAAACAAGTTCATTTTTGACTCATGTACCAAACATCGGTAAAAACGTCTGATTTGAACTAAAATTATTAAAAAATTATTATAACATTATAATATGTGATATGAACTGAATAATAATATCTAAAGGAGGTACTTAGAAAATTATTAATTGAACAAAGTTTATTATTCAGGAATATAAAGAAACGAACAAGACAAGTTGGACTTGAGGTAAGGGATCCTACTCCTCTCTTTCTTTTTAAGTACACTCTTTTATGTCATTCATTATAAGCTCAACTTTCTTGTGATTGGGATGTTCTTTTATATTACTCTTACTTTAATTTTTATGTTCATATTATGAGAGACCCTATTCTCTCTCATCAATCCATTTTGGACGTTTTGAGTGGCGTCGTTAGGCAGTCGAATTTTCGTAAGAGATCTAACCTCTCTCTTTCTCTTTAAGTACTCTCCTTTATGTCACTTATTTTAAGATACTCTTTTTTATGATGGGGGATGTTCTTTTATATTCCTCTTGATGTAAATTTTATTCTAATGTGATGAGATACTCTATTTTATCTCATCAATCTATTTTTAGAAGTTTTAAGTGGCGCCGTTAGGCTGCCGAGTTTTTGTAAGGGATTTTTCATCTCACTTTTATTCCTGTGAGATTTATGCTACATTTGCCACAATTTCCTTTTAGTGGTGTATGTACTGACCATTATTTTACTCATTGTGTAATATTATTTCATTTATGAGTATTTACATCAATGTTGTATTGTCCTTCTTTCACGGGGTGTATGTTTCGAAAGATACCCATGTCGGTAAGGGAAACTTTCACCCTCCTAATTTTAAAAGACTTATTTTGTTGGGTCTTTTAATTTACATATTGTTATGTTGGGATATGTTCTCATATATCCTAATTGATGTAAATTTTATGTCCAAGTGATGAGAAACCCTTTTTTGATGTGACGTCGTTAGGCTGTCAAGGGAACTTCTTAACGCAATTTCGATTTCTTTGGGTTCAACATATAGTTATTGAATATGTCCTCCTTTGAATATGTGTGAATTACCTTTGATTATTTTACACTTAATATCAAATTATATTTGGTGTATTCGTTTCTCACATAATTATGTAATTGATTTGTCCTTAAACCAAGGATATCGTCTTTGTATGGGACTTCGTCTCAATCTCCTTTCATTGAGGCATATTTTGTTTTATACACAACCTTCTTTTATACGGTGTATAAATCCCTTTGACTTTTACGTTTATTCAAAAGGAATCTTTTTTATACGAAGCATTTACTAAACGACAAAAGGGAATGTTTTTGTCATACGTATGTGGCGACAACGACTTCTCCGCCGCCGTGACCATTATTTGAGTTTCGGCTTCCTCTACAAGCCATACATTTTTTAAAGAAAAATAAATACCATGTTTTACTTTTCTTTTATTTTGGTATTGAAAATGGTTTTCATAATATTTTTATATCAATGTGTGGTATTGATATCTTTTGATTGAAAGGTGGAAATGTTATGTTTCCTTTATGCATGTTTTATGTGATACGATTATGTTGAGGTTCTTGGGCATTATTATGAAGACTGGTGGTTCCGTGATAGACTAAGGGCGGGTGAGCCCGATATAGCTCTCCAATGCATTGTGTAACGCGAAGGAGTGAAACGTTAAGGTTTCTCCGAAGAGATTTAGGGAATATATTGTGATGGGTATTCCAAACGTAACCAAGAGGGTTACTCCCTACGTAAGAATGTCATGAATGCCTCAAGTTACCTTTTATGTCTTATGATTTCTATGATTTATTCATGATTTTATGAGGTATGTTAAAGTGCTTATGTTTTATGGGTTAAGTATGATTTCATTCTTATGTATACATGTACTCATGTTTCCTTTCCATATTTTTATATCCCTTACTGAGCTTTTTATGCTCATCCCAAGTTTTTGAAATGTTTTTCACAGGTCAAGGGAAGGGTACATGTTGTGATTATAGTGTCAAGGATGTGTCAAGAAAGAATCCATGTTTTATTTTAAATATGTTTCATTTGATGGGAAGAATGAATACTGTCTTTTATGTAACCACTTTGTTTAAATGTGGAATGTAATGCAAGTTTCATGATCTAATTCTCTAAAACTCTAAACCTGAAAAGATCCTCAATGTGTAATCTTGTAATAACTCAAGATTAAATAAGGTTTAAGGCTGGGGCCTTATAGTTGGTATCAAAGGTCGGTTTAGATAACTTTAGAGGTTAGGGTATTCTATAAGCATAAGTGACAGTACCATAATGGATAGGATTTCAGAAAGAGTCTTAGTTTTAGATAAAGTGAATAAGTAAGTATATCTTAGTGGTTATCTTCCTCTTTATTACATGATGGTTTTGTTGATATACTCACACTGAAATTTCTGTTTTTAGTGAATGGATGGATCTAGCAGGCACCAAAGTGACAATAGGCTTGAAGGAAACTGTGGTGGTTCTCTGATTGAGAGACTGGATGAAATGGTATATTCAATGAGGAAACTCGTGGTTGTTCTAAACCAACTATCAATGAGTAATGATCATCCACTTTAACCTTGCTATGTTCTGTAATGCATCATGTACGAGATGACCAATCGATGTGGAAGTTCAGGTAATAATTATAAAGGTAACCATTATGGTTTATATGATCCTTACTTTTGAGGTAATTATGGGTTATTATATGTTATGATGGAAAATGAAAGGCATGAGATAAACTTGAGGTTAAAATATGTTATGGGGAATGTTTTATGAATTATATATTTTTGGAAAAAGGACAACACACAGACCATGTGACAACCCGTCGCGTCAGACAAAGCTGCGGGAATCGAACCCACAACCAAAGTGTGACGGGTATTTATCGCCTACCACTGGACTACATGAAGTCCCTGGTTAGTTTGACTAATTCTTTTTAGTTATATGGTTTTAGGAATTAAGAGTAAGTTGATTTTGGGTTATTTATGAAAATGATTAACCTATCATGGAGGATATGTGATTAGGTTAATTACTTTTCAATACGAGATTTAGGAGCAACTGATATTGTTTGGAGATAAATGTTACGATTTAACTTGGAAGACTATGTGAATAAATCCTTCAAATATTTGGGTTTCAATCTTAGTTTGGTTTACTTTGAAGAATTTTATGGAAAATTGATTATAGAATGGTCCTCGTTGAACTTTGGGTTTTGTTGGACAAATTTTGGAGATTAATAATAGATTTTCTTTTTATAAAGGGTTATCCTTTTCTAGATTATCTGATCTTGTACTAACCTTTTTGGTTTTGGTTTTGGTTAAAGTCTAAAGACATGGGAAATATATAGTTCTCTTTTGTGGATTAGGTGACTCTCTAGAAGTTGATTATAGTACTCTTAATGCGAACAAGTCTCCCTAAATACTCGTCTTTTGGAAAAAAATATGATTTTGATTAAGGAATCTAGTAAAAGTTTAAAGTCAACATGATAAGTGATTATGTTTCCTTATGAATAAATTCCTCAACAAAAAGTAACTTAAAACAAAAATGTTGTCTATTAACTTTTCCTACTGGGGAATCGAATACCATTTAACCCATCACAAGTTTGTGATTTTCTTATGGTTAACTTTCTCCTAGACATGTTTACTATCACTCTCCCTCAAGAACATGACCCTTTGCTTATTCTTCCATGTCCATATTTTTCTACATGGAATCCTAGTATGGGTTAACTCGGGTGACCTCTATACTTATCTTCTTTTATTTTAAAGTGATTGTTTTACCGACTCTTGTTCCGATGTGGGACTTTCAAAGAGGTTTCCAAGATCAATTTTAAAAATTGCGAGGACGTAATTCCCAAAAGGGGGGAAGGATGTAACACCCCAGGTAAATAAAGAATATGAAATTTTTATATTTATCCATATTTGTGAATAAAATATTAATATGACTTTAAAGTGGACTCTATGCTCGATGGTGTACCCAACACGCAACAACGAGTTTCTTGGGAATCTTACATTGCACTCTAATAATGAAATAATATTATTTTAAATGGTAGTTAACATGTAGCTGTTTTATTGGCGGGAATGGATATAAATAAATAAAATATGATTATATATGTTTTTAAATGTTTTTACATTTATCCAATAAAAGATAAAGGCTTAAAATACGGAAAGAATTCAATTTTAGGCGTATATGCCCTAGTTTTCAGTAAAGGTTCGCTTATCACCTTTTGATGGAGAACCGACATTAAATATAGTTTTGTTTACTCTTATACATTCTATTGGACCAAATAAAACTCTTCTTAAGAATTGGGACATCAAAATTTACTTTGTGTAAATTTTTGGTATCTTTCCGATAAAGTTCATTTTTTTTAATGAATAGTGTAAAATGTTGTATTTTAATTCAAAACCACTTTTTAATATAATTTATTTATATGATTATATTATCTTTTAAATTGGTTTTAAAGTGAAATTAGAATATATTTTTACCATTAAATCCAATATTGGTCGTTGGAATTAATTTCACTTTGAAATTAGACTTAAACTAGTGTCAATCTTTTGATACTTATTGTTTCATAAAAACACGTTATTTGCTCTGACAGCGGGAATTAATTATTAAATTAATTAATGTGACTTATATGTTTTGAATTTTGTAAAATAGACTTCATTTTTGAATTCGGAATATCAAATATAGCTTAGGGTGAATTTTTGGGATTTTTCTGAAAAACTTCAATTTTTGATGAATAGTGAAACCACTAAGTGGTACTTATAAAAACTGATTTTTCCGTTTAAATGAAATTTTTCCGTCTTTGTGTTTTGAATTTCAAAAATCCGACATACATGGTTGTCATTAAGAAGTAAAATGTGGTTCAATGGGATAAAAATAATTTTTTGGTGAATAGTAACTTATTAAGTTTTTAATCGCGATTAGAGGTAATTAGTGTAGTTTATGGTAAGAATAATGTTTTAATAAAATGAAATGACCTAGACACATGTCATACCCTCATTGTATGTGTCATGTCCGAACAAGAAAATCCATGGGTCAACTTGGGGACCCCATGGAGCCACTTTGGTAGGAAAATGACATTAATATCTTTTTATTTAAAGTTAAAGTAAAAATGAGACAAACATGAATTGTTTTACTAAAACAATTTTTACATGGGGTTATACAAATAAGATTTTTGACTATAAATATTCATTGTAAATATAAAAAGATTTCCTACATCATAGTAATTTTTTTATAATTTTTAGATATTAATTAAATTAAATTATTTATGACATCATGATGATGGAGCGATGACCTCATTATTTAATGATTTAAATGAAATGGAAAGATAATGTAATATATAAGACCTAAACATGTCCAAAACCTATTTTATGAGTGTATTTCGAACCCTTATCACCTTATCCTTGAAATACATCAATGTGGGACCTTTAAAATCCGAAACTCTTTTGAAAATAAAGTAACATTTTGTAACTTTACAAGAGTGCCCCTCCTCTCCTCTTATAAAAGGCCCCCACCTCTACCACCTTACCCACACTCCCAAAGCCTTTGGCTCAGACAAACTCTACCCATTTTGTCTCTCCACTTCCCTCTATTACTCCTTAAAGCCTCACTTTGGTCAGAAGTCTTCCCAAGGAATCCTTTGAGCTCAAACCAAAGGGAGTTACCCGATTTTAAGGTAATGTCTTCTTTTGAGTCCTTTTGTTTTATTTTGCTTATCCAAGCCCCTAAAATCTTTTTATTCTGTTATTTTGTAACAACTCAAGTATCTTAAATATACTAGGATTTTTTTATAAGAAGGATTTGAGCTACACTTACACACACCTACATCTAATGGTTAAAGAACATACTATTTCCGTGGATGGCGAATTTCTGCCTCCCGAAACGATGATTGTTCAACATTATTTTAACACCTTCAAAGGTGGCCATTAAGATGACACTATATTTATATATGATATATAATATTTTTATGTTTTCCTTAAGCTTCTGTATTTTTCATTTTGGGCATACCTTTATGGTTTCCATTATGGGTAAACGTGATATCTTCATTTAAGGAAGTGCGGACTACCGCCCCCTCAAAGTGATTTGATTCGTTAATACCATATGTGGTAAGTATAAAGGATATATTTAATGATATTATATATGATAACATACTGGAATTAAAATACTATTATGTATCATTATGTTTTAATTCCATTAAATATGAAATAGAAATGGAAGTAGTGTTCATGCGTACGTACGGCTTACCGTCTCCATGAACGGTACATTTCATTTCTTATCTCAAAATGTTATGTAATATTATAAGTACATATATATAATGGATAGATAAGTAATATATTACATCTAAATTATGGATATCATTCTGGAATTATAAAATATATATATCTCTCTCTTTTTTTTTAATTCCATTAATATGACAAAAAAATGAAAGTAACGTTCACGCGTACGTACGACCTACCGTCTCCATGAACGGTGCTTTTTATTTTTTATCTCCAAATGATATGGAATAGTATAAAATGAATATTTACTGGATATATATGATATTTTAATCATTAATACTATTCAGGAAATTATTTACTTATAACTACATGGGCAATCTTTTTTCAAACAAGTTCATTTCTGACTCATGTACCAAACATCGGCAAAAACGTCTGATTTGAACTAACATTATTAAACAATTATTATAACATTATAATATGTGATATGAACTGAATAATAATATATAAAGGAGGTAATTAGGCAATTATTAATTGACCAAAGTGTATTATTGAGGAATATAAAGAAACGAACAAGACAAGTTGGACTTGAGGTAAGGGATCCTACTCCTCTCTTTCTTTTTAAGTACACTCTTTTATGTCATTCCTTATAAGCTCATCTTTCTTGTGATTGGTATGTTATTTTATATTACTCTTACTGTAATTTTTATGTTCATATGATGAGAGACCCTATTCTCTCTCATCAATCCATTTTGGAAGTTTTGAGTGGCTCCGTTAGGATGCCGAATTTTTGTAAGAGATCTAACCTCTCTCTTTATATTTAAGTACTCTCCTTTATGTAACTTCTTTTTGGATCCTCTTTTTTATGATGTGGGATGTTCTTTTATATTCCTATTGATGTAAAGTTTATTGTAATGTGATGAGATACCCTATTTTATCTCATCAATCAATTTTTGGAAGTTTTAAGTGGCGTCGTTAGGCTGCCGAGTTTTCGTAAGGGATTTTTCATCTCACTTTTATTCTTGTGAGATTTATGCTACATTTGCCACAATTTCCTTTGAGTGGTGTATATACTGAACATTATTTTACTCATTGTGTAATATTCTTTCATTTATGAGTATTTACATCAATGTTGTATTGTCCTTCTTTCAAAGGGCGTATGTTTCGAAAGATACCCATGTGGGTAAGGGAACCTTTCACCCTCCTCTTTTTAAAAGACTTCTTTTGTTGGGTATTTTAATTTGCATATTGTTATGTTGGGATATGTTCTCATATATCCTTATTGAAGTAAATTTTATGTCCAAGTGATGA
Source organism: Viscum album (assembly GCA_963277665.1). Lineage (NCBI taxonomy): Eukaryota > Viridiplantae > Streptophyta > Magnoliopsida > Santalales > Viscaceae > Viscum > Viscum album. The sequence continues at coordinate 1,722,151,563 of OY728161.1, forward strand.
GAAACCCTTTTTTGATGTCACGCTATTAGGCTGTCAAGGGAACTTCTTAACCCAATTTTGATTTCTTTGGGTTCAACATATAGTTATTGAATATGTCATCCTTTAAATATGTGTGAATGACCTTTGATTATTTTACACTTAATATCCACTTATATTTGGTGTATTCGTTTGTCACACATAATTATGTAATTGATTTGTCCTTAAACCAAGGATACCGTCTTTGTATGGGACTTCGTCTCAATCTCCTTTCATTGAGGCATATTTTGTTCTATACACAACCTTCTTTTATTTGGTGTATAAACCCCTTTGACTTTTACATTTATTCAAAAGGAATATTTTTTATACGAAGCGTTTACTAAACGACAAAAGGGTATGTTTTTGTCGTACATATGCAGCGACAACAACTTCTCCGCCGCCGTGACCATTATTTGAGTTTCGGCTTCCTCTACAAGCCATACCTTTTTTAAAGAAAAATAAATACCATGTTTTACTTTTCTTTTATTTTGGTATTTAAAATGGTTTTCATAATATTTTTATATCAATGTGTGGTATTGATATCTTGTGATTGAAAGGTGGAAATGTTATGTTTCCTTTATGCATGTTTTATATGATACGATTATGTTGAGGTTCTTGGGAATTATTATGAAGACGGGTGGTTCCGTGATAGACTAAGGGTGGGTGAGCCCGATATAGCTCTCCAATGCATTGGGTAACGCGAAGGAGTGAAACATTAAGGTTTCTCCGAAGAGATTTAGGGAATATACTGTGATGGGTATTCCAAACATAACCAAGAGGGTTACTCCCTACGTAAGAATGTTATAAATGCCTCAAGTTACCTTTTATGTCTTATGATTTCTATGATTTATTCATGATTTTATGAGGTATGTTAAAGTGCTTATGTTTTATGGGTAAAGTATGATTTCATTATTATGTATACATGTACTCATGTTTCCTTTCCATATTTTTATATCCCTTACTGAGCTTTTTATGCTCATCCCAAGTTTTTGAAATGTTTTTCACAGGTCAAGGGAAGGGTACATGATGTGATGATAGTGTCAAGGATGTGTTAAGAAAGAATCCATGTTTTATTTTAAATATGTTTCTGTTGATGGGAAGAATGAATACTGTCTTTTATGTAACCACTTTGTTTAAATGTGGAATGTAATGCAAGTTTCATGATCTAATTCTCTAAAACTCTAAACCTGAAAAGATCCTCAATGTGTAATCTTGTAATAACTCAAGATTAAATAAGGTTTAAGGCTGGGGCCTTATATGTAGACTCCTTTCTGCAAATAGAATCCTTGATACAATGAGTCACTGGTGATTTCCTTTAGCTTTAAAAAACTTTTATTGTTTAGGAAACCATGTCATATATGTGGTTTTTATGTGTTCATATCTTTTTTACCTTCCACATGAATTTTCAACCACTTTAGATTCACCCTTCTTGGGTATCTTATGAAATTATTCACAAGGAGTGTCAACCACCAAACTAGTTTCATTGTCTCTTTCTTGGATTGATTCCTTTCTTATTGTTTATAGATTTCACCCTTATTTCTATAAATTCATGAACATATTATAGTGGTTCATGATATATCCTCTCTTACTACATTAGAATCATAACTTCCATATTGTTTTTACATATTTATTATATTTATTATTGGGTATTCTCTTCTCAGATTTATTCTTCTGTTTGTTTCATAAAGTAGACTAGTCATTTTTCACCTGCTTCCTTTTCTGTAGTTGGGGCCTTCTATTTTTATCAAAATAAGATTTTTTTTGGATATTATATATCAAAATTATTTATAATAGTTGACATCTTCATTTCAATTCTTATTGAAATTATGAAGATATTCAAATTTATTCCTTAAAGACAAATTCCTTCTATTCTATGAATCCTTATTTAGTCCAGTAGGTTTCCTTTGACTTTAATCTCTTATAGACCACTATTTAAGACTTAGATACATTCTTTATACAGAAATATTGTGTCAAAAATCAATGTACTTAGGTCTAAACCTCTAGAAACACAAATAGTGGCCAAAAAACCTTATTATTTTCATTGTGACGTCATTTCTTAGATTTACATGTTTTTTATTTTTTAACACTGTAATCATTATTTTGTACTTATTTTTGGGATTTTATCTTCATTGACACGCATATTTCCACCCTTTATTATGTGGTAGATTTTTTAGCATTTTTAACCATCCACATTTGTATAGATTTTGACGTTACTCCTACATTAGCAGTTAAGATAGATTTAGTGCTTACTGAATTAAATGGATAGTGGGATACCTTTTTATATGAGCTGGTTATGGGTTAATCAGAATATGGTTCCTATATATTATTTCCACCAAAAAGAGTCTTCTTAGAGTTAAGACTCTTATCTAAAATTTATGTGGTGGTTTTTATCTTTTTAATAGCTTAGGAAGTTCCATATTGTGTCACTTCTAGATTTTTCAATTTGACTTTCATCTCAAGACACTTCATGTTGAAGGAAAACTTATTAGCCTCAACTGGATTCAATTTATCTTATCATTCTCTCTTCACCATATGAAACTTATCTTCATGCATTTTTTTATTATAAATAAATTTTTAAAGCTCTTTAACCCTTTTTTCTTTGATTTCCAGTTGAACATTTTTTACATCTATTAATAATTTTTGGATCTTTTCAAAAACACAGATAACATCTCTAAAAACATTCTCAAACACCTATTTATTAAAAATAAAACTTTCAACTGTTCATCAACTAATGAAAATATTTCATTACGGAGTTAAAAATATTCTTTGTTGGCATTCACAAGTCTTGTAAGGGTGTTTCAACTACTTATCTTTTTTTTCTAATATGTATTCCATTGAATCGATTTCAACCACCAGCTATGAATTTTCATCCAGTATCCCTTTCATTTATGGAAATGTGTATATTATGTCATAAATAGGGATTTATTTTAAAATATACATGACTTCTCAATAAATATCACTAATTGTATCATTGAACGTATATTCTTCACAGATTGAACTTGATTGAATAGAGGAATAATCTTCAATATATTTATGAACATTCTTACCATTCTGATAGAATTCTTATAGTGGTTATTATTCCATCAATTTTTTCTTTCTTTATTTCTTGGCCTCTCTATTCTTCCTAGTTTTTAACATATTGGTCAAAACCTCTAAATCATCACTGATGATAATGGATATATATTATTCCATATGAGTCTCTTATATTTCAAATATTCACTTCATGTATTCATGTAAAAATAATTAGAGAAATATTATATCCAATAAAAGTGAGACTTGTGATTTTATACCACTTATAATTCCTCAGGAGTGATATAGACTCCTCAGAGTGGGGTGATTTGGTTATTGTTAAATATTTTATGAAATTCAAATTTCTCAGTTATATTTAAACTCCCTTTAGTTTTGAAACTCTACCAATAATTAATATTTAAGTGGATATATTTTTCTTTACCTAATCATATACACTACATTATATGAAAGTAAATAATTAAAGAATATAACATGTTTTTTACATGGTTTGGCCTTGATGTGGGAAAACAACTCCTTACTATGGTTTGGGTTTCCCTAGGTTATATATTTTTCACTATAATCTAATTATCTAAGTACATTATTTATATTAGGTAACATACTCTACCTAGAAAACCATATTAAATAGGTGTTTTTGGGTTAAATATATTATACAAGTGAATAAGAATAGCATCTCATGAGTTCTTTAGCTTATATTATCTCCTGACAGTTCTCAGTGAATTTCAATTTCTTGAAGTAGATCATTAAATCTATATAGGGACGTTAATACATTCAAAAACCATATCTTCTTATTCTCAGTAGAGTCTTTTAATTCATATAAATTTTTAAGGATACTTCCAACATCTCAGTGTTTATTTTTTTCTCAAAACATCCAATTCTTATTAAAAAACTATTTGTTGGGAATTCTCAACTCAAATATCAAGGAACTCGATAACCACTGGATATTTTTTAGGAAATTTTATTAGTGTCCCTCCTAAATGATATTCTATAAAAAATCCCAAAAAAAATACCTAGTGAGTAAACAATGAAATCCTAGTATGTTATATCTTGTTGAAAGCTAACTCTTAAAGGTATTATTATTCTTATTCCATCTTCTTCTCAAACTTCTACAACACTAGGTGAAATAAGAAATGGTAAGTGAACTAGCCTTCTCCTTTTTCTTCTTATAATTTGTTTGATACCCAAATGGTTTACATGTTCACCATGGTATCATCTCATAATTATTATTATTTGAGTGGTATTATTTTTTCACTTGGATCACCCACACAATTAAAAAACCCTAATGTATATCTCTCTCTCTTTACTATTTTATATTCTATCTTTGATACATAGTTTTATAGGTGGCCTCAACCATTTTCTGGGGTCATATTCATATTACCATAAATGGAAAAATATTACTAATAATTTTAATGAAAAAAATTTCTCCATGATCCTATGTATCTATTCTCAAGGGTAGCATAGGGTGTTGTGCCCACAATCACTCCAACCAAACGTCTCTAGTTTATTTAAAAATAAATTTTTATTTCTTATTTCTTATTTTATCTTATATGAACACATATCCTCAATATTATTCAAGTAAGTTATATTTTTATTCTTCTCAAAAATAATCTACGCATATCTATATTCAAATAAATAAAACACATTTATATAAAAATATATAGTATCCTATTGCAACATGGATCATTATCAGTCATGGGATGAGGCTTCATAAATAGATGTATCTTCCACTTAGATTCTTAGAATAATTCCCTACACATTCACTATATTTTTCTACTTAAACAACAAGTTATTTAGTGGTATTTAAAATAATTAAATTTAGAACAAACATCTTCCCATTTAATTTCCATATTAAATTAATATGGAATTTATATATTTATAATCTATTTAAATTCATATCCTTCCATCTCAGTGATCACCCTTTTCTCTATTTGATGAGTAGTTACTCATTTAAATATATTGTACCATAAATAATTTTTTGATAATTTAAACACTAAATAACTACCCTAGAATCAACTAATTTAATTTTTATCATAGATATTGAGTTTCAAATATTCTCATTGAAACTAATAGATTTAATAAAATGGTGATTTCCTCCTCATTCATCTCATCCACTCTTTATCAACTCAATAACGAATCATGGAAAAACATATATTTATAATTATTTGAACATGAAAGAGTGGTTTTTGGTATCATCAAAATTCATTTCCACTTTAGAATACTTAATTCTAAAATTTTCCCATTTTCCAAGAATTTTTCTCAAAATCTAGCTAAGTGTTAAACCTTATGCTGCTCCATAAACCCCATAATTATGTCCCTTATAATGAGTGTAGGGTTTATTATACCTTATGATGAGTATTAATTATACCCTATAAAGTTTTTAAACCTTATAAAGAACTAGCACCAACCTTATAAGGACATAAAAAACTTTATGAAGACATTTTCAAATCTGATGAGGACACTTCTCAACCTTACATGTGGTCTACCACAAATATAGAACTATTTAAATTGTTTTATGGATTTATCAAAACAACTTAAGGTCATCTCAAAAACTTCAAAAACTCCTTATTATAACTTCAATATAATGTGGTAATTGTCAAAATAATTCCAATCCTTTTTCTATAATTTCTATGGTCCACTGTAGTAAATAAATACTCAAGTTTGAGTATTTTAAGTAGCTCACTACCTTCATCATTTTATCTTTATTCAATTAGGCTTATCACTGATTTTGTGATACCATATTCTAGGTAATCCAAGTTTGTTTCCTCTATAAATTCATCTCTTATTTTAAAAATTAATTCATAGGTTTCAACTTCACCTTCATTCATTGGGTGTAATATAACTTTATAACCCATAATCAAAATGCATTAAATTTACTCTAATAATTACATTGTAAAAAAATACAATACTCAATGAGAAGGGTGATAAATTATCCTTTCATGGATATTATTGCAAATTTATTTAATGATTTAATATAAAATGAATAATTAAATAATTTTTTTATGAATATATAATGATAAAATGGTCATGATAATAATTATATTAAAAGTAAACAATTTAATTTATTTTTAAGAATCTATGACACGATTAACAAGAGATATTTCCAAAAATTGTAACTATATACCAATATATTGAACTTATTTTCTTTTGGAATGATAAAAAACATATACCTTTACACTTATAGAGCTTATGGGGCCATTGTAAATGGATATTTGACCATTATCATTATACTAAATCTGTTTTGGAATTATATACCAGATAACCTCAAAACGAATGATGTAAGAAAAATTAATCCAATAAATAAATAATAAATGATAGTATATGAAAAAAATGATTAATAATAATGAAAAAGGTTCATAATAAGGTAAATAACTTCATTATTTAAGAATATAGAGGATGTTTGAATCAACTCAAGAATTGGGGATATAGGATTCTCATCTCGGTTTACTTTCTTTAATATATCTTACATGTTCATTATTTATTTATTTTAAATGGTTTATATGTTATACCATGAATGAATTTTATTATATTTTATATTCAATTCAAAGGAAACACAATTTAATTTCAATTTATCTCTTCCATAATAATTGATTCATACATTACCAAGGTCATAAGGGGTTCTCTTTTAAACCTTTACTCTTAATTTTTTAAATTATATCTCTCATCTCTCTATCTAATGTTTTTAGAGAATTTTACTTATCATATTATTATTTATCTTTATCAATTTTCTATTTTTCTCTTCAATTTTTATTTTAGTAGGGAATTATTTAACCCATTATTTTTAATTCATTTTATTTTCTTGGGTTAACTTTAATCATTATTCTTATGGGTTGAAATAAAAGAGCTTATATGATTTCTTCATGTTATGGTTATTGTGAATTATATATGATGATAATTGGGCCCAGTATATAGAACCCCAATGCATTGATTACTGATTTATTCTCTAGATAAAATATACTAAAGGTAATTGAATTGGTTATTTCATTATAAGGGTGATTAAAAATATGATGTCCTAAGAATCCTTCTTGATTACTCTATTAACTTTACACTTTCTTATGTGTATTATTTGAGAAAATAAATCATATTCATAAGTGAATATGAGTTTATATGAGATCAAATTTTATTATTTAAAGGAAAAAATTCAATTTTTTTACATATTTTAATTACCTATTAAATTTTATCACCTTTTTATACAACTTGTTAATCTTTAGGTGTTTATACCATGTTTTTATAATATTTTTTATAGGGATTAAGGATGAATATGAACAATGATGAGTTCAGAATTCAACTTAACTATTCTTATCTTTTGGAAAAAAAAATATTCATGTTAGGATTAAAAGGAGTGGTTTGTTATTTATTATTAAGGTTTGTGTGTATTAATTCTCTAAAACTCTAAACCTAAAAGTTATTGGGGTTGTAATTGTTGTAATATTTTTTAAAAATCATGTAAATATGGTATTGTTATTTTCAGGCTATTATATTTCATCCCACATTCCACTTAAAGTGAGGATGATACCCATTTCCCACTGCACCCCTATCTCCATTTCAAAACCAAATCCAATAGGTAGATATTGATAAATTTTTCCTCCAAGAATATGGTAGCGAGAAAGATTTTGGATATGTTCATAATAGATAATATTGGTATTTATTGTCCAATCCTTGAATCCCTAAAGTCCAAGAACTTAGAGCATGTATTAGTGGTGTAGGAAGAGTCTTTTCATGAGCTTACATTATCGTTTCTTGCTAATTTTTTAGTAAAATCATGGAGATGTACAATTTAGAATATCTAAGTAGTATTGTAACTTCTCTCTTATTGACTTTAGATTTGTATTGGTTATCTATAGCCATGATTTTTTGAAAAAAGGCATACTTTCAGTTACTAATGGATCTAGGATGGGAATGAACATTTTAGAAATGGGTGGATTTGACATCTAGCCCCACTATTTCATATGATCTTGTTAAAAAATATCACACAACTCATGATCTCACTCCTTTGTATCATTCATACGGAAACTACACATTTTTTATTATCTGAAGGTGATATCTAGGGTAGTATGGGGAAAATTTATTTCTTGATTTGTTATTATATTTTCAGGGGACCATATTGGATATAGGGAAAATGTTTTCTCATTATTAAATAATAAAATTGTTATATTCATTGTTGAAAAATCCTTAAAATATTTATCCAAACACCTTATATATTTTTGAGCATTTTTTTTCTAATTACCTCATTGGATAAGGTTTATTTTAATGATTAACCACAATTAGAAAATATGGTGATACTTTAAAAGGAGGGAAAAATTATTAATGGTGTAGTAATTGTAAATTCACCAAGGGAGGGGATGAGGCTGATGGGGGATATTACCTAGATACCTCTAAACCTTGACCTAGTTTCATACTGTGATCATGACCAACTGTAGTTTCAGAGCCTCATGAACCTTCAGTACCTGAATTAGAAGAATATCAGTTTGTGGAGCAGTAAACTATGTATATTGTGGGTCTTTGGGAAAATATTTTTCAAAAGACAGAGATTCCCTTCAACCCACCTCACACCCCAACCCTAGTACCACTATCACCACCTTGCCACACCCACCCCATATAACCCCTTCCTATTTTGTGATCACTCGAACCTCAGGGCCCATGCCGTGAATACGCCGATCCCACCTTCTATAGGCCATGGGATGGCAACTAGCACCAGAAAGGTGTATCCCTAAAATAGGAAGGAATTGTCTTTAAACCTATAAAAACACACAGACTAGAACACAACAAGATGCAACCACATAGTAATCTTCTGTGGTAAAAGTGTGCTGAAAGTAAAGGGGGTGGAATACAAACCCAAAAGAAAAAGTAAAAGAACAAGTGAAAAGTAAAAAAAACAACTGAAAATTACTAAACAGATCCTGGATCATCCACTGAGGATGCTACCTAAAGGGTAGGTAAAGCTCACCAATAGTAGTCCCTACGTCACGTCACACCAAATGGTCCACCTCCAGCACTATCCATTCATGGATCCCTCATCCTTGATCAATGTTGTCTTTAGTTTTCACAAGACACAACAAGGTGTAGGCGTATCCCATGCAGTGGTGAGTATAACAATACTCAGTAGGGACCTCGAGACCCCCGTAGGTCTCCCAAAATTCCAAAAATAAAATACCACAAAGAAAGACCCCAATCTCAAAGAAAGAAGTAATAGTCATCAATTCAAATTTGGTATATGCCCATACATATACCTAAGTTATCAAGTCATACTCATCTCATACATGAGGGAAGAATACCACAAAGGTAACACCATGAAGTTAGAAGTACCACATAGGTAACACTATGTAGATAGAAGTACCACACAGGTAACACCACAAAGACAACACCACGAAGGTATAAGTACCACACAGGTAACACCGCGAAGATAGAAGTACCACACAGGTAGAAGCACCACACAGGTAACACCACAAAGATAGAAGTACCATATAGGTAACACCACGAAGATAACACCATGAAGGTAGAAGTACCACACAGGTAACACCACAAATATTGAATTACCACATAAGTAACACCACAAAAATTATAAGTACTACACAGGTAAAAGACTCAGCTCAAAATCAGGTATAACTTAAGTACAGAAGTACAGATGATTAGTCCTAAGCGAGATCATCTTATTCTGTTAAGAGTAACTACTGTAAACCCACACAAGATCGATAGGTACTAACCCCCACTGACCCACACAGGATCTAACCAACACGGGATCGATATGCACTAACCCACCCAAGATCACTGAGAAATAAACCATACAGGATCTTATAGAGGCTGACCCACAAGGATCGATAGTTGCTGACCCACATAGGATTGATGTTATTTCTTCACGTTACAGCCTACCACAGGATTCCTCGCACCTGGTGCGCTCTAGTTCTGTATAATCTTTCCCTTAATATATTGGTCATACCACAAACTCCACTAAACTCCACAAAGGAGTAACCTAAAGGATCGTCATGTCGTAAGGGTTCCAACGCGATAGACGGTGCGTCAATCGGACGTCTCGTCTGTGAGTTATTAGTGTTTTAGTTCCGAGGACCCAGTTGGATTTGAGTTCGATCCAACCTATATGTACTCCAACTCTCTCCAAAACTCAAGTGGAGTATACCAAAAGGACTGTCTTGATCCAAGGATCCCAGCGCTATAGACAGTTCATCAAATAGACATCTGATTCTCAATAAATGTCCATTTAAGTGTTTCTGGGTCCGATTGGGCCTACGTCCAGTCCGACCTATCGGACTGACCTGACCTAACCCAGTTGGGATAGGCTACGGTGGGCTCAACCTGCTGGGTTGAGGTCTAGCCCGGCCAGCAAGGGAGCTCAGTCCGGCCCACAAAGGGGGGCGTAGCCCAGACCTCAAGGGGGCGGCCCGGCCCGCTGGGCTCGTGCGGCCTGGCCCGCAATGGAGCGCAGCCCGGCTCGCAGTGGAGCGCGGCCCGACCCAAGGTGGAGCGTGGCCCCGCCCGAGGTGGAGCGCAGCTCGGCCCGAGGTAGAGCACGTCCCAGATCGAGGTGGAGCGCGGCCCGACTCCAGGTGGAGCACGGCCCTGACAGAGGTGGAGCATGGCCCGGCTCATGGTGGAGTGCATCCGGACTCACAGTGTAGCATGACCCGCAGGTGGTGCGGCTAGTCTAGAGCAGGGCCCACCCTAGACAATAGAGAAAGTGAGACCCCCGATCTTCCCGACTGGCCCGTAGTCCGTTCGTCTTGTGAAGCGGTGGCGCCACGTGGGCGCCGCCCGGTCGCCACGGAACCCACTAGAGGCATGGGTTCCTCCTCCACTACGGCTTCGGTTGTGACCCCTTACTCACCAGTAGTGCACTGGTCACACTGCCCACCCCTTTTGCGGACTACCGATTTATCAGTCATCTCCTCCGACCTCCATAGCTGACGAGCCACGGCCCCTTGCTCACCGGCAGTGCGAGACAGCGCGCCGCACCTCCTCCCCGATTGGTCGGTGTCGGCCGCTCCGCTGACCACTATAGCTTAGTGCCACGGCCTCCTATTGCTGCATACAATGGCATATTTTCTCCATCATAGCTGGTTGGTGCCACCACACTGGCGGTCTTCCATGGATAACTCAAGGGTAGCAAGGTAGCGAAGGGTTTGGGCCGAGTTTTTTAGGCCCCTTCCCTCCGCATTAGCTTGTAATAATGAGGAATGATTAAAGGATTTAATAATTACTTGAATTAAACAAAACAAAAATCCCTACATCAATAATGATTAATAATTCCCATTATTGAGGAAGTGGGTTGGTGTTCTTCTTCCCCGCAACAAGATTCCAATAACGCCGCTTGTACATCGTCCTTCGGTTCGTGGTTCGGTGTCACCCATCTCCGTCCGCTGGAAAAAGCTCTATCCTCTAAGGGTTTAGTGTCATGGTACTTTATCAGCACTTCGTTTCTTAGTGAAGCAGTACTGAAACCTCTCCCCAAGCTCCTTAAAAATAGGTGAGGGGGAGGGTGTCTAACGCTCATAAAATTTATAAGGGTTCATTAATAAGAACCTTCCTAAATTCTAACAATGTGGTTATATAGGATTTGAAGGGTCAAGAAAATAAATGGCTTGACATGTCACTGGTCTCACATTTTCTCTTGTCCATTGGAGGAAAATAAAGAAATAAAATAAAATAATAAATCTATTTTATTTAAACTTTTAAAAAGTCTCAAAATCTAACTTTTTCTCCAGAGCTACTGCAGTTGAAGTGAAGTCTCCTTTAACCGAATCTTGGCGCTATAGATTCAACAGTGCCCTCGGATTTTTAATCTGAGCACTGGTTCAAAAGTTAGAAAATGATTCTTGCGCATTTACTAAAAGTACCTTTAAAAATTTTCAAAAATTCATTCCAGGAACACCGGGGCTTGGAATCGTGCACCGTTAATTTTCTCAAACTCGTAAAAATTATATATAATTAAAAAAAATTACATGGATAATCTGAGTCTTTACATTCTCCCCACCTTAGGTATTTTCATCCCCAAAATCCACAATATAGACTAAGAAAACAAGTGGGGGTAAGGAGTATGAATTTGAGCCTCCCGCTCTTATGTGCTCTCCTAAAAGTTCTCATGCTGCTGGAAAACACGCACCAGAGGTATCGACCACTCATGAAGGACTCTCTCCTACCGATCCTCATTCTATACTAGAACCTCCATAAATGCCACCCCATCATCAAAGTCCAACTCTCCATGGTCAATGATGTGAGGTGGTTCATGCACGTATCTCTTTAGCTGGGATACGTGGAATATGTCCTGCACCCTCTCCAATTACGGTGGAAGTGCCAAGAAGTATGCCACCTCACCTATCTTCTGAAGTATCAAAAATGGTCTGATAAACCTCAGTGATAACCTTCCGCCTCAGCCAAATCTCTGTAAACCTTGTCAAGGTGAGACTCATAAGAAGACATGGTCTCCCTCCTCGAACTCCAAAGGTCTTCGCCTCCTATCAGCATAAGACTTTTATCTACTCTACACAGTATTCATCAACTCCTGGATGATCTGCACCTTCTCAGTGGTAGCTCTTACCTACTCTAGACCCATAAGTGCTGACTCCCATGGGTCTATCTAGAATATAAGGGATCTGCAAGTTTGGCTGTATAAGGCCTAAAATGTTGCCATACCGATGGTGGAGTGATAACTGTTATTTTATATGAACTCCACCAAGGGAAAGTGATCCTCCCAACTTTAGTCAAAATCTAGGATGCAAGTAGGAAGCATGTCCTCTAGTGTCTGTATGGTCCGCTCTATCTGACCATTAGTCTGATGATGAAAGGCGGTGCTCAAACATAGCTAAGTCCCGAACACATCTTGTAATCCATTCCACAATCGGGATGTGAAACATGCATCACAGTCAGAGATTATAGTCGATGGTACCCCATGAAGTCACACAATCTCATGTACGTAGAGTCATCCCAAGCCCTCTACTAATCCATACTCTCAGATAGGTAGGATGTGGGCCGACTTGGTGAGTCGGTCAACGATCACCCAGATGGAATAATGTCCCCTAGACGTACATGGAATCCATTTCAAGAAGCCCATGAAAATACCATCCCACTTCCACTATGGAACCTCTAGTGGCTGCGGTAATCCTACTGGAACCCGATGCTCAGCCTTCAATAGCTGACAAGTGAGGCATCATGAGACAAACTCTGCAACTGCTTTCTATATCCCTTTCCGCCAGTGCTGACGCCGGAGGTCCTGATACATCTTCTCCACACCACGATGTACCGCCAGAGGGGACGTATGGAACTCCCTCAACACCTCCTACCGTAGCGCCACTGGTACCATGGTACATACTCTGAAGAGGATAACGTGCTCCCCACCTTCATAAAATCCATCAGGTGCATGTCCTGAGGATATCTGAGAACGTTGAGCCTCATAGTCAATGTCCCCAAGTTGCACCTCCCTGACTCACTGAAGGAGTGGGGGAGTGACTATCATAGACTGGAGGTATGATACTCCATCTCTATCCATGAAAGATATTTGCAACGCAGCTAGCTACTCTGTCACCTCACTCAACAACTACAGACTATACATCCTTCTGGTTGCATCTGCTACCACGTTCCCCTTCCCAAGAGTATATACTATCTCAAATTCAGAGTCACAGTGGAACTCTAGTCATTATCAATGTCTCAGGTTCAGTTCCTTCTGAGAGAATATATACCCGAGACTCTTGTGATCAGAGTAGACTGTAAAAAATTCACCCATCAAGTAATTTCACCAAATCTTCAGGGAGAATACCACTGCTGCTAACTCCAGGTCATGGGTAGAGTAGTTTTTCTCATGTTTCCTTAGTTTTTTTGATCCTTAGGCGATCACTGCTCACTCCTACATCAGGACACACTGAAGTTCGGTCCCTAATGAATTGTAGTAGACTGCATACCCAACGCCCTCTTCTAGTAGCCTCAAGATGGAGGCAATCATCAGTGTTTTCCTCAGATCCTAAAAACTCTATTGGCATCTATCTATCCACACGAAGGGTTGTCCCTTCTTCGTCAATGCTGACACGGGTGCAAAAAATCAGGAAAATTTAGTCATGAATCTCTGGTAGCATCCAGCCAACCCCAGGAAACTTTGCGCCTCGGTCACACTCCTAGGTGGCTCCCAAGAAAGTACAACTACTATCTTTGTTGGATCCACTACAACACCAACTTCTGAGATATTTGTCCCAGAAAGTGGACCTCTCGTATCCAGAACTGGAACTTTGAGAGATTACCTTAAAGTTGGTTCTCTTGGAGTGTATCCAGAACCATCTGCAGATGATAGGCATGCTCCTCCTATAACCCTGAGTATATATAGATGTCGTTAATGAAGACCACCACAAAGAAATCGAGTTATGGGTAAAATATTTTTTTCATGAGTCCCATGAACACTATTGGGGAATTGGTCAAACTGAATGGAATAACCAAGAACTAATAGTGGTTATAATGACATCTGAAGGTCTTCATATGTACATCCTCTTCTCGTACCCATAGCTGATGATAGCCTAATCTGAGTTCTATCTTCGAAAACCAACAAGCTCCCTTCTGCTGGTCGAAAAGATCATCAATCCTCAGAAGTGGATACTTTTTCTTCACGATCACTTGGATCATGCACCGATAGTCTACACAGAGTCTCAAACTCTCATCTTCCTTCTTGGTGAACAAAATCGAGGCTTCCCGTGGAGAAATGTTGGGCCTTATGAACCCCTTCCTCTGCAAGTCTTCCAACTATACCCGTAACTCACGAAGCTCCATGGGAGCCATCCGATATTCTGGCATAGATATCGGTGTCATCCCAAGATACAGGTCGATATAAAAGTCTACCTCTCTGTGTGGAGGTAGTCCTGGAACATCATCAGGAAAGACATCGACATAGTGGTCCACCACTACAGGATAGCTTAGACTCCCAACATTCACTACTTCGAGGGTAAAGCTAGCCAGCTGGTGTGTGATTGGCTACACCTTCTTCGGGGTAAGTCTATCCAGTGCTTCAAAGGTTCCCTTCTCACCGGTGAATGAAAACTTGGTCTCATCCTTGCATACACACCGCACTTTGCACCTAATATAGTCAATCTAGGCATGGACTAGGGATAACCATTCCATACCCAAGATGATGTCGTAAGGCCTCGATGCCACTACTAGAAGATCCCAGCTGAAGCTCTCGCCTCCTAGAGTAAGATCACACTACCAAAACCAGTGTGTAATCATCAAATCCCCTCTCGTAGGAGTCTCTAGCCATAAGAATTGATCCAACGACTCCACCAGAATCTTCGTGCTCCGAACATGGGTCGTGGGAATAAAAGAGTGACTAGAACATGTGTCTATAAGTATTTTAGCTAAGGTGGAGTAGACACAGATCATACCTCTAATCATCTTCAGAGCATCATGGTCATAGGCCTCAGCTGCCTGGAGCTGAGATCGTTCATATCCACCTACTCCCTGTGGTAGGGGTGGACCACCAAGAGGTGGTGGTGGTAGAACCTCAAATTTATGCCCACCACCTACTGCATGGCCAGCTCCTCTTCCATATCCGCCTACTGCCTTCGGACCTACCCGATTGATTCTCTGCCTCTTCCTCGGTGTTCCCTCAACAGTCTGTTGGTTGTCCGTATGGCGGTTTGGGTAGTCGTGTGCCATGTGACCCTGCCCGTCGCACGAGTAGCATTGCCTACTCCTCGGTTTTCCTCCTTTTTCATATGATCCCTGCACCACCAACCCTATATCCTGGGGTCACCCACTAGAAGTCCTGGCCCACTTGGGCCCCTGCATCATCTGTCTACTGCCTACTACAGATGAATCTTATTTCTTACATCGGGTGGTCGCTCACGTCATTGGTAACTTCCCATCTAGGAAGATCTCCACCAAAAGTGCTCGCTCTAGCACCCCAGCCTATATCAGAATGCTGAATGATATCATTGATGATCTAATCTCTGGCCAGAGACCCTTCTCAAAGGTCTAGGCCCTAAAAAAAGGGTCTCGTACCATGTATGTGGAGTAGTAGGAGAGATCAGTGAACCTCACCGAGTACTGGGCCACAGTCATGTTGCCCTACTGTAGGTGTAGTAGCTTCTGTATACGCACATATCATAAGGTCATTAGGATGAGCTATACCCTGAAAATTCTCTCTAAGTCCTCCCAGATGAGGGTAACCTCATTGTGTATCTAGAGCATTAAGCTTCACCATCTCCCTACTAATTCCGGAAAATGACTAGCTTCTAGGATCACCATAAGGTCAGATGGTGTCCCAACCAAGTGGAAAACTCTGACCACATCCTTCAACCGGTCCTCAGCCACCTGTGGTTCTATATCACCTCAGAACCTCAGAGGCATCTACTGTTGAAACTCATAAAACGTGCTCAGTCGGTGTGCATCCTCTACTGGTGGGGCTGGTGGCAACGACTACCCAATGAGTAATGGTACTGCTGATACACCACCTGAAGGTGATAACGTCATAAGAGGGCCCTACACTAAGGCCTCATCGCTTGGTGGGCCATTATAGAGTACTCTATCGAGAATCCTAGATGGATGTCTATGTGGCAGCATCCTTAAATAAGACAGGTGTGCCACGGTCAATAAGTTATACCTAGAGAGAAGACTCGAATAGATCACAAGAAAAACTTTTCCAAAACACACACAATCATTGTTTCTATGCAATGAGTTAGAAATAAAAATTCATGGTCCTGGTGTATGGATACATTGTCTGCTGCACCAACACTGGATTCCCCAAACTGAAAACCACACTCATAACACTTATCACTATTGCCACATTGAAAAGATCAGAGCCCTAGTTCTTTGGTTGAACTGACTCCTCTAATACCACTTTTTCACGACCCGACCATAAGGGCTCATGTCATGACTACCCCAATCCCACCTTCCATAGACCATGGGATAGCGACTAGCACCAAAATTCATATCCGTAAAATAGTAAGGCATTGCCTTTAAACCTGTACAAACACACTGACTAGAACACAACAAGATGCAACCATGTAGTAATATACTGTAGTAAAAGTGTATTGAAAGTAAAGGGGGTGGAATACAAGACCAACTGAAAAAGTACAAGTACAACTAAAAAGTACAAAAATAACTGAAAAGTACTAAATAGATCCTGGATTGTCCATCTAGGATCCTATCTGAAGGGTAGGTATAGCTCACGAATAGTAGTCCCTGCGTCACGTCACGCCAAATGTTCTACCTTCAGCACCATCCAGTCTTGGCTTCCTAAGCCTTGATCAATGTTGTTATTTGTTAACACAAGAAAGAACAAGGTGCAGGCATATCCCGGGAAGAGGTGAGTATAACGATACTCAATAGGGACCTCGAGACCCTCGTAGGTATCCCAGAGATCCAAAAAGGAAATACCACAAAGAAATACACCAATCTCAAAGCACGAAGCAATAGAAATCAACTCTACTTAGGTATATGCCCATACATATACCTAAGTTATCAAGACATACTCATCTCATACATGAGGGAAGAATGCCAGAAAGGTAACACCATGAAGGTAGAAGTACCACACAGGTAACACCACATAGATAGAAGTAACACACAGGTAACACCACGAAGAAAACACCATGAAGGTAGAAGTACCACACATGTAACACCACAAAGATAGAAGTACCACACAAGTATAAGTACCACACAGGTAACACCATGAAGATAGAAGTACCACATAGGTAACACCATGAAGATAACACCATAAAGGTTGAAGTACCACAAAGGTAACACCACAAAGATAGAAGTACCACATAGGTAATACCACAAAGATAGAAGTACCACACATGTAAAAGACTCATCTCACAATCAGGTATAACTTAAGTACATAAGTACAGATGTTTAGTCATAAGATAGATCATCTTATTCTATTAAGAGGCATTGTTGCTGACCCACACAGTATCGATAGGTACTAACCCCTTCTGACCCACACAGGAGCTGACCCACATAGGATCTATATGCGCTGACCCACACAGGATATGATATAAGTTGACCCACACATGTTTGATAGTTTTTGACCCACATAGGATCGATGTACTTTCTTCACGTTACAGCCTGCCACAGGATTCCTCACACCTGGTGTGCTCGAGTTCCGTAGAATCTGTCCCTCGAGATATTGGTAATACCCCGAACACCACTAAACTCCAAAAAGGAGTAACCAAAAGGACCTCTATGTCGTATGGGTTCCAACGCGACAGATAGTGCATCAATCGGATACCCAATATATGAGTTATAAGCGTTTTAGTTCTAAGGGCTCGGTTGGATTCAGGTTCAATCCAACCAAGTCATACTCCAACTATCTCTAAAACTCAAGTGAGGTATACCAAAAGGACCATATCTATCCAAGTATCCCAGTTCCGTAGATGGTTCGTCAAACGGATGTTTGGTTCTCAAGATATGGCCCCTTAAGTGTTTCTGGGTCTGTTTGGGCACGGGTCCGGTCTGACCCGGTCGGGCTGGGTCGTGGTGGGCTCGGTCCGCTGGGTTGCGGTCTAGCCCAGCCCACAAGGGAGTGTGGCCTGACCCACAAAGGGGGCCATGGCCTGGCCCTCAAGGGGGAGGCCCGCTGGGATCATGTGGCTTGAGTCGCGGAAGCACGACCTACTGGGTTCGCGTGGCCCAACCCACAGTGGAGCACAACCCAACCCAAGGTGGAGTATGGCACAGCTCGAGGTAAAGCACGGCTCGGCTCGCGATGTAGCATGGCCCGGCCTGAGGTGGATTGCGGCCTGGGTCATGGTGGATCGTGGCCCGGCTCGCGGTGGAGCGCGGCCCATAGGTGGCGTGGCCCAACTGGAGGAGGGCCCACCCTAGCCAACACGGGGGGTGAGTCCCCCGTTCTTCCCAAACAGCTTGGAGGTCATTTGGCTTGTGAAGCGGTGGCACCACATGGGTGTCGTCTGGTCACCACATAACCCGCCGGAGGTGTGGGTTCCTCCTCCGCCACAGCTTCGGTCATGGCCCCTTGCTCACTAGTGGCGCGTTGGTCATGCCCACTCCCCTTCCATCACTGGTCGATGTCCCAACTGCCTCCTCCGACCGCTGCTGCTAATGAGCCACGACCCCTTTCTCACCGGCAACACACAACGGCACGCCACACCTCCTCTATGGTCGGCCGGTGTCGGGCACTCTACTGACCATCACTGCTTAGTGTTGTGGCCTCCTCCTGCGGTGCGTGATGGCGTGCCGACTCCATCAACGCTAGTTGGTGATGCCGCATTGAAAGTCTTCCACAGAGAACGTAAGGGTAGCAAGGTAGCGGAGGGTCCGGGCCAGGTTCATTAGGTTCATTCCCTCTGTGTTAGCTTGTAATCATAAAGAAGTATTAAAGGATTCAATAATCAATTAAATTAAACAAAAATCAAATACCTACCTCAAGAATGATGAAAAACGCCTGTGATTGAGGAAGTGGGTTGGTGTTCATCTTCCCTGCAAAAAACTTTTAATGATGCTGCTCGTACGTCGTCCTTCAGTTCATGGTTCGGTGTCACCGGTCTCTGCCTACTAGAACCAGCTCTGTCCTCTAAGGGTTTTGCGTCACGACACTTTACCATCACTTCATTTCTTTGTGAAGTAGTGCTGACACCTCTCCCCAAGAACTATATAAATAGAAGAGGGGGGAGGTGTCTAACACTCGTAGAATTTATGAGGGTTCATTAATAAGAACCTTCATAAATTCTAATGATGCTATTACATAGGATTTGAAGGTTCAATCCAATAAATGGATTGACTTGTCATTGGTCCCACTTTTCCACTTTTATGTTGGAGGAAAATAAATAAATAAAATAAAATAACGAAGTTATTTTATTTATTATTTTAAAAAGTCCCAAAATCTAACTTTTTCTCCAGACATACTACGGTCAAAGTGAACTCTCCCTTAAGGGAATCCTAGTGATGCGGATTCAATGGTGCCCTGGGATTTTTAATCTGAGAAATGGCTCAAAAGCTAGAAAATTCCACTCACATGTTTACTGAACGTACCTTAAAAAAATTTCAGAAATTCATTTCAGGCACACCGGGGCTCGGAATCATGTACCGTCAATTTTCGTAGACTCATAATAACTCCATATAATTAAAACAATTACATGGAAAATTTTGTTATTTACATATTTTATCCCTACAATACACTTTTATCCACCAGAAAATACCACTAAGGAACCACATACCTCGCTACCTGCATCTTTTACATCACATGTTTCACTCTACCTTCCCCCATATCTAAACCACTCCATACATAATTAAATCTTGATTCAAGGTAAGTATATCCTTATTAGTGTAGAAACATTGAAGGTTAGTGAATATGTAATAAAAAGTGAAGGGGGATTTGGTGAAAACCTTGATGCAGATACCCTTATCAAACTAGTATTCAGTCACATACACTCCATCTCAATCAAAGAGAAAAAAATGTATGAATATATACCTACCAATGATGAAAATAATAAGTGTCCCATACACATGTCTATTGAGATAGCCTAGAAACCATCATATCTTCTATGAACCATATGGAATAATATGCCGCCTTTTCGGATACCACCTCTTATGAGACTATGAGTGACATATTCTTTGAGATGATGGGTGAAATAACCCCAATTGACCCTCCTCAATATCATTAACCATAAATTGAGGATATTTCTTGTGGATTACTCACAGATAATGATAATTCCATATTATAGAGACATAAATTAATGGTTGAGAACCCTTTAATGCCTTTAATTCTAAAATATGAGAGAGAATAATAGGTAAGAAGAGTTGATGAGGCAGAAGCTTCAAAACCCTGGGGCTCCCACTTTTTTATTTTTAGTTTTTTAATGAAATTTTTCCTATTTATTTTTTCATCATGTATTTATTCCTTTTTCAATTAATTTTATATCATATTCTATATTTCCATGCTTAAATATCTAAGGAAAAAACACTTTTTCATGGAAATTCAATTTTTTATTTTCCTAGTGAATTACTTGTTAATATTGATTATATAAAAATTTATAGAGTTGTATTTTTTTCAAATATATGATTTTAAAACACAGAAAATATATCAAATTCATTAGTCCTTTAAATAATAGTCAATTCCTTTCAATTCAAATATCAAGGGATAAATTATTATTAAAATAAGGGAGAACTACTTGTTTCTCTCACTTACTTTACTGTTATTCCTTTATTCACATACAAGAAAATTTTTGAAACTCTTTTTCCTTCGATAAAAATTAAGTACAATTTTTAATTCAAATGTGGGGTATGGATATTTAGAAACACTTGAAAAAAAATTCTTTTTTGATATAGGAGTCATCGCCTCCTAAGAGATATATTTTTCCTTATTAGAAAATTTTGACTAATCATGATAATAAATCTTAAATATATAGGTGTAAATTGTTGAAAGATGCATTATTATTTAAATTTTAAGTTTGGTTTAATTTTATTATTGATATAATATCAATTTTTTCTTGACTTATTTTAAATTTCTATTATTTATACTAATTATCATTATTCATTTCATGAGTGATTGATTGATGTTTAAATTCTCATTCTTAAGAGGAATTATAAATCACTTTGACATATTTCTTCTTATACCAACTTTTTTTAGAGATAATCGGGACTTGAAAAACCAATAAAACATGATTTATTTCTTTATTAAATTTATAAAAGTCAAGTCACGTTAAAATTATTGAGGTCATTTTTTATTATTTTTTATCTCTAAACCTTTGAGGTCTCCCTTACATTTTTTCCTTCTTTAAGCCCTTAGAAACTATAAAAATATTGACAAGGTATCCATATTACAAGACTATATTCCTTTACTATTATACTCTTAGTATTTTTCCATGATTTACAATGATATAACTATGAGGGAAGCAGTTAGTTTCATGATGTTAATTGAGAATATTAATATTAATAAAAGAAGAATATGAAAACTAGTATAATTAGTCTTAGGGAAAAGGTTTAAAATTAATCTTTCATTAAAATTTCATTAATCCCCTTTAAAAAGATAAAAGTGGGGGGGATTTATGCATTAAATGTTTTATTTTTTAATTAGTGTTGATAAAGGAATTGGAAAAAGTTTTGATGGGTGATTTAGTCTTAAAACAAATCATGTGAGAGGTGTTTTATTTGAAATTTCAATTATAGATAATGTATTATATATAAGAATTAAACCTCCTCTTTGGGGATTTTTTTTGAATTTTTACACTAATTACTTACCTGTTGTATACTTTAAAACCAACCTTATTTAAATCTCTTATCATTAGTGTAATTTTTTCTTTAAAATTATAAATTTAGAAACCTTGTTATTTTATGGTTAGAATGCATGTGCTTAAGGATTAAGAATAACTTCATTGTAACAATCCTTGAGAGATGATAGAAATGATTTATGTTAAGGTATATAATAAGAGATCATGAATAATATTAAAATTTTGAATGATGTAAGCAAAAGAGAATAAAAGTTGGGAATTGGAGTCATAATGGATGAATGATTGAGAACTCTTAATTGCATGAATTGTTTACTTTTAAAATCTACATATAAAAAGTTATATTTATGAACAATATGAATTTGAGTTTTACCTCAACACATTATGTTTTTTCTGAGATTTGATGTATATATTTTTCTTGAGTATGAGAAAGGGTCATGTGTAAGGGAATTTGGTAACCCTAATTTATACATTTAATTTTATCATGATTTTCATTATTAATTGAACCTAATATTTCCTAATTTTATGTGTTTTGATGTTTTTTATAAAAATTTTGTTCTTAAAATAATTTTTATAAGTTTTATGAATTTTTAATATAATGGTAAAAAATTAGGCTACAACATAATTCATTTCAGTGTGGTTTATTTTGGGAGAATAAAGTTGAGTTTCATGAAATATTTTATAGAATAATACACAATTATTATGCTTTAACCATCATGTATGATTGAACTTGGAGGTATTAAAGAATGAATCATTATATCGTAATGGTGTTACCAATGAACTATAGATTTCATGTTACATTAAACTTGAGGAAACAAAAGAGTTGTCATGCCATAATGAAAATTGAGGAATGTACAGATTTCTGCCAATATTATTATAATGTAATACTTCACTCATTATGATGTAATCATTTATATATGGATATATAGAATTAAAATTAATATTGAAGGATTTAGGAGAAATTATAGTGTGATTTTTGGATATTTGAATATATTTTAATATTACAATGTAATCAGAAATGACATGTTGTAATGTGATCAACATGAAATTTGAAAATAAGAGATAAAGAAAGGTTGGTTGAGGAAAGATAAGAGGTGTTGTAGTGATAAACTTATTACTGTGAAATGGATAATGTTACATTGTGGTTTATTTAATATTATAAATTTTTAATTTTTGGGACTGTTAATAAGACCTTAGAAACTTTTACTATAATACACTATAACATATTTGGGTTTATTCGGCGCTAGATTTTATCAACACTTTGTTTTTAGTGATGATTAAGGGTTCTCTTTGTCAGTTCTTTCATTGTATATTTGATAAAGGGTAACATTTATCGGCACATTTTCTAGCACTGATAAAGGTTGTGATCACACGGGAGTCCTATATTGAACTTGCGGATGTTTGGCCACTTATTTTTATACGATTCTGCCTCATGACAACTCTAGAAACCTACTACGGGGACGACCTCCTCCATACACTCTTCACACACCTAAATGGGTTTGTGCCTATAAGCATGGGTCCACAAAAGCCTTGGACCACCCTATGATCATCACAAGCCTTGGTCCACCCTCTCCTCAATAGGCCTTCCTTATTGGGCTTCCTAAATAGCTAGCCCTTCAGGTTGAAAGCTAGTAGACTTCCTAAATTTTTTATAATTAAATTCTTATTTCATATATAAAAATATATATTGATATATATATTTGTGTGTGTGTGTGTTAATATATTAAATTTTATCGTTTTTAGTTTTCATTTATATAATATTTTTTAAATTTTATTTTTTTTAATATTTAGTTATATTTATTCATTTTTATAATTAAATTCTTATTTCTTATATAAAGGTATATATTGATATATATAAATATATATATATATATATATATTAAATTTTGATATATATTAATATATATATTAACATATATTAATAAATAATATATAGATTATTTAATTATATATATAATTTATTAAGTTTAGTATATATTTATAGTAATAAATACTATATTAATTATCTTATTAAAAATTAATAAATTAAAATATATATATATATAATTAAATAAGTAATACACTATTTATACTTAATAAAATGAATAAATTTATTAATTACTTAATATAATAATTAAATCATTAATATACTATTTATTACTAACATATATATATATATATTATTCATTTTTATTAATAATAATTGTGTTAATAATTTTTTAAATAATTTTTTTAAGCATTTAATTTTTTTAATATAGTTGTAATTTACGTAATTAATACATTGTAATTTTTTTTAAACATATATTCTTGAGAATTCACGAGTTGGACTCGGTCAACCCCCAAATTTGTTATAATTAAATTTATTAATTTAAATATATATATAGTAATTATTAGTATGTTAATTATATATATAATTAAATAATTAATATATTTTTTATAATTAATAAAAATGAATAAAATTATTAAATACTTAATATACTAATTGAATAATTAAAATAATATTTAATGTTATATAATAATTAAATACTTAATATACTAATTAAATAATTAATATATTATTTATTGTTATATATTAAAATTATTATTATTTTATTCATTTTATTCATTTTTATTAATTATAAATAGTATATTAATTATTTAATTATTTATATATATAATTGAATTTGACTCATTTTTAACATGTATTCATTTAATATAATTTATTCCTTGATAATGTTAAGTGTGTGCTTTATTTTTTTATAATTCATAAATTTAAAATATTTATTCATTTAATATTTTTTTAATTTATTCATTTTTAATATTTTTTATACATGATTATTCATTAATATATTTAATATTTTTTGTAATTTAATAATTTTCAATTTTTAATTATTCAATATTTTTTAATCTTATCATTGTTCTAATATTTATTTATATATGTTTTTTCATTAACATTTAATTTTTTTAATATGGTTGTAATTTATATAATTAATATGTATTAATTCCAATTTTAACATATATAAATATCCATTTTTATTTTTTTTAATTATCTATATAATTAATAATAGTTATTTGTTTTTAAATTTATTCATTTTTATTGATATTTATTTCATTAATAGATGCTACATATTAAATAATGTCATTATTCAATTTAACATATATCAAACTTGTATATCTATATATATATATATATACATACATTAATTTGACACACAAAAATATTTAGATAGTTAATGAAATCATATATTGAAACACACAAACCTAATATTAATGTAATTTATTCAAATTTTAATATTAATTTTAGAATTTCATTTAGTAACATAATATATTTAATATATTATGTGTTTAATCAGTAAATTTTATTTATTTATTTTTAATTTTATTTCAGTTAGTATTATTTATTCGTTTTTAATTTTTTTTAATTTAATCATTTTCTAATATTTATTTATACGTAATTATTTACTCTATTTTAATATTTTCAATATGTATTGATCTTCATTTCAATATATATCTATATTTTATTTTTTTAATAATTTCTATAATTAATAAAACTTATCCATTTTTTAATATTTTTAACGTCTACTCATTTTTAATTATTCAATTTCACTCATTTTTGACATTTAAGATTTTCAGATTATATATTCATTAACAATGTTAAAAATATATTTATTAATAAATATTTATAAATAAATATGTTTATAAATCTATATTTACTTTATTTATAAAATTATATATTTATAATTATAAATCAATAGATATAATTTTTTAAGTATTTATATAATAATAAATAAATAATCATATATTTAAATAATTATAAAATTATAATAAATATATTTAAATAATGAATATATTTACTATATCAATATTTATTAAATATATATATAATTATATAAAAATATTTATTAATATATTTACAAATATATATATATTTTTATAATTTTAAATATAAATATATATCTATAATTATATTTAAAAGTATAAATTTGCAATTATTTTAATATATTTATAATTATATACATTTATATTTATTTATTTACTTATAATTATATACATTTAAATTTTTTAGTTATATTAATTATATTATTAAAATTAATTATATATGTTCTATCAGCACTTTCTTAGAACTGATAACGATATGTCTTTATGAGTGCTAAGAAAGCGTTGATAAAGTGGTATTTTATCAGCACTTATTATTTTAGCGTTGATAAAATGTAACATCTCAAGATTTTATGAAATATATTATTTCAAATTAATTTAAATTCTTTGATAGCTTGTGTTACACAAAATACATATTTTATCTTGAATTATACACAATACTAAGTTTATCTTGTGTTGCACATAACATCAACTTTCTTCGATAACTTGTGTTACACGCAAGGTCGAGTCTTACCAGACAATAATATACAATTAATATTGTTATTAAACACGGTTGTTATAACCTAGCTATTGGAATGGTAGGAAATAATAATATTAACATAATTATGAAAATATGGTTTACACAAGTTTTTAGAATTAATTATTTGGTTTTGAATTAATTACAAATGAAAATAAAAACCGATTGAAAATTAAGAAAATGTTTTTTATAAAAATAACTATTTTTATGCGTCCAAAGAAGTTTTATATTAATAAATTAAATTAATTAGTATTATTGGATGACATTAATGAAATATATAAATATAATATTCAATATAATGTTTAACATTTAGCCTTTGTGTTTTCAAAATATGATATAAAAATAAATCTAATTTTACACATAAAAAACTATATTTTTCTAAAGGTAGTTTTGTCGCCTTTTAATGGTGCACTTTTTTTAAAACTCAATTTTGAAGATTTTATAAATTTAATTTAAAAAAATAAACTTCCTGTTTGAAATTATAATTTCAAATTTATTTCAGGGTTAATTTTTTGTTTTTTCCAAGAAGATTCATTTTTTGATGAATAGTGAAAAATACTGAATTTTAATTGAATACTAACTTTTCATCTAAATAATTTATATAATTAAATTATGTATTAAATTTGTTTTAAATTAAAATTAGATCAATTATACATATATTAATCCAATATAGGTTATTTTAAAAAAAATCATATTGAATTTTAATATAAAAATATTATGGACTTTTGAACTTTGGAACTTTAAAACTTTGTTTTCTCATCATGTTTGCAAGATTAATATTTAAATAAATTCTGTCACTTATATGAATTGAATTTTTAGAAATGGATTTCATATTTGAATCATAAAAATTTATATTATTGTATAATTTTAACTTAATTTTTTATCAAAGTGATTAGTGAAAACAATTAAAATTAAGTAGAATAATTACGGTAAAAACATTTTTATTTAGTGGTGAAACTTA
The DNA here is from genome assembly GCA_963277665.1 of Viscum album. Lineage (NCBI taxonomy): Eukaryota > Viridiplantae > Streptophyta > Magnoliopsida > Santalales > Viscaceae > Viscum > Viscum album. Next base: position 1,722,179,086 of record OY728161.1, read on the forward strand.
GAATATAAGGTGTACAAGTGATGAAACACTTGTCCAACAACCATTTTCTACAAAACGTTAGACCCTTATAAGCTTAGTCTCAAAATTTATGAGTTTTTGGGACACTTTTCTATGAAAGCAACCCGTATAATAATTTAAGAAAAGAAAGAGGCAAAAATGCACCATTCTTCATTTTAATTTATATAAACATTTGAGGAATTGGAAAAAGTAATTAGATTTGGTTATGAATATTATTTTAGAAGTTAAATGTTTTATTTTTATCATAATAATTTATCTTTAATTTTTATCGATGATATAATTACATTAAATGCACAAGAAATGTCAATGCATGGATTATTTAGTTAATAATTAAATAAAATAAATGATACTAAAAACTTTAAAAGTGAGGTAAATATAATGAATTTTTATGTTCCATTATTTATTTGGATTAATATATCATTATACACATGTGTGAACATAATATATTCAAATTCTATCATTGTAATTATTTTTTAAAAATTCAATTTAAATGAATAATGTCAAAATTAACATTAATGTTATTTTATAATAATTGATATTTTATTAAATGATTTAAAATTACTAAAAAACCTACCCTCTACCAAGTTATTTCTAAATGTTAATAAATATCCAATATGGTCCATTCATGGGCCAACTGATCTTTTATAATGAACATATTGACCCCTAAATAGTAAAACTATTATTGGCACAGTTGGGGTTAAAAAATGTTTTTTGCGTGTTACATGCACTTCTGTTAAGATTAGTTTCCAACACACATGAGATTTTTATTTTATAATTTGGATTTAATATTTAGAATAATTGGTTCTAATTTTTCTAATAAGTCTCACGTTAATTTAGTCTTCATGGATAAATTAATTAGGTTAGAAAACTAGTTAGCATAATGAAAAACCACTACTATAAAATAGGTCTTTAACTGTGAAAAAAATGACCTTTATCAGTTCTAGTGAAGCACTGACTACTATAGCAAGATGAAAAACCTGATTATTTTATTAGTTGTAAAAAAATTCTGATAAAAGACACATTTATCAGTGCTTTCTCAAGCAATGATAAAGGACTATTTATCAACGGTGATAAAAGACCCCTTTATGAGTGCTTTTAAAAGGGATGATAAAGGGTCATACTTTAGTGTGCTATAAGAGTACACCGTAACACCAAAAATACCATGAAATTAGAAAAATAAAGTATGAATACATAATTTAAATGAATAGAAAACAATCTAGGCTATTTTTCTTGGTTTTGGCGATGTGATGTGCATTTTAAACTAAAAGAATACTTATATATTAAAAACACATATTGTGTGTCATTTTGATGTTATACTGATTACTACACATCACAAATGAATTATGAATTGTTTTTCTAAATTATAAAGACAATTCGATTAGTTTTTCTTAGTTTTTAGAGAATAACACTTTTTGCACTAAAATGTTGATTTTAAACTGATAACAGACATATTGGGTCATTCCGGACACATTGTGTATCAGATTGAGGTGTGTCTGATTCTTACATGTCAAAAATGACTTATGTATCATTTTCCTAAAGTATTAAAACAATCTGAATTCATTTTCTCATTTTTTTAGTAGGTGAGTTGTCCTTTTTACTAAAATTGATATCAATTTTAAATAAAAAGATTCACTTTTAGTCATATCAGTCACATGTTATAACTTATTGAGGTGAGGATAATTCTTAAACATACCAAATGTCTTATAGATTGTTCTCATAAATAATCAAAACAATCCAAATGTGTTTACTTAGTTTTTATTACGTCACTTTTATTTTTTAATAAAATATCATTTTAAACTGGAAACATGCACTCTAACTCATTCGATCATATCATGTATAAATTTGAGGTGGGAAAAATTTCTACACATCACAAATTAATTATTAATAAATTTACTAAATTGTCAATAAAATCTATCTGTGTTTACTTAGTTTTCAGTGAGTGACATTTTTTTAATGAAAATGTTGATTTTAAACTGATAATGGACACATTGAGTCATATCGGACACATCGTGCATCATATTGAGGTGAGGCTGATTTCTATATTACAAAAATGACTTATTAATTGTTTCTATAAAGTATCAAAACAATATGAATGTGTTTTCTGGGTTTTTAGCATGTTAGTTTTCCTTTTTATTAAAATTGCTGTCATTTTTAAATAAATACGCACTTGGAGTCATACCGGTCACACCATGCATCAGATTGAGGTACATTTGATTCATACATGTATCAAATGACTTGTGGATATTTTTCCTAAAGTATAAAAACAATATTAATGTGTTTTATTAGTTTTGAGTGTGTCACCTATTTCTTTACTAAAATTTCATTTTAGACTGGAAACATGCACTTTGATCAATGTTGATCACATCGTGTATCAGTTTGATGTGATACTAATTCCTACACATCACAAAGGACTTATTAATTGATGTATTAAATTATCAAGAAAATATTAGTGTGTTTTATTTTTTTCAATGAGTGAATTTTTTTGAACTAAACATTCAATTTTAAACTGGTAACAGACACATTGAGTCGTATCAGTCACACCATGTGTTGAATTAAGCTAAAAATGATTCTTATATATCTAAAATGACTTATGGATCATTTCACTAAAGTATCAAAATAATAAGAATATTTCTACTTTGTTTTGAGTATGTCAGTTGTACTTTTTACGAAAATTAATGTCTATTTTAAATAAAAAGAAGCACTTAGAGTTATACCAGTAACATTGTGTGCCAGATTAAGGTGTGGATGATTTATAAATGTTTTAAAGTATCAAAAAAATCTAAATTCTAATGTTATCATTCTTCCATTGTATTTCTATTTCGAACTACCAATACTATATATTGAATTTATGTTCTTATCGAAAAAACATTTCTCATTATTGAAAGTTAGAAAAGAAGAGTAATTCAATAAAGAGAAAGGTTTTTTGGCTAAGAACATCAACTTAATAAGTAGTGTTTTTAGTTTGACAAATAAAACTCAACAAAAATAGAAAGCGTGGAAACATTGGTAGAAATAATAATTTTATTTCTTTTTTATCTTGTTTTAGATAGTTGAAATCAAAATATGACTTCCCAAAATATTTGTGAAAAAAACTAAATAGGTATTAGATAAAAATGATAAGTAAATTAACATATAAATATTAGATAAAATGATGTTAAAATTAATTAAATAAGTAGTAGAAATTCAGTTTTTACTACTGGTTGTATTCATTCTTGACACATTTCCTTAATTTCACTATCTCAATTGCAGGCTCGAACAAAAGAATCCACTTTCACAAGAAAATAATTATTATATGAGTAATAATAAAAAGAAATATATTAAACATAAATATGAAACAATACATTAATTTTATGGATAATGATTTTATTATGAAAACATTGTTGACCATAGGGATATGCTGACGGTAAAGCAAGAATGATCAAAAAATGAAAATACATCTCATCAAACAATAAATAAATAAGTGAGGAAGATGAGGATAATTTATCCACTATGGTTGGTGTTATCCTATGAATTCATTCAAAGGTTAAAGTTATAGATAATTGTAATCCTCATCAACTCATCTCTCAAATATTTATCATTTCATTTTTTTGTTTGACACACATCCTCCATCTCTTGTGGACATGCACCTATGTTTCTTGAAATACTCTAAGCAATAGTCATCCATGGGATGACTAATGCTCATATTAGTACAAGAAACATAAAAAATATGGGGTATTAATCTTAAGGAAACAAAATTAAATAATAACTATTTGAGAGATAAAGCTAATGGGGATGACAATTGTACTTCATTGTGTTCTCTAAAAGGGGAAATGTCTCCCATTTGAGATAATTACACCATTGGAACTAGTTATTAACTCAAAAACTTCATTTCCACCAACTCTTTCTACATAAAATCTCCTCACAACTAGAGAAATTATAGAGTGAATGGAGGGAAATAAATGGATATGGTGGAGATGGTAGAATTAGAATAAGAAATGATAGTTTTGCACAGTCCAAGGGTCTTGGGTTGCTATAGTGTAATTTCATGTGACAAGTGTATGTTACTAAAATTTATTTATTTGATTTTATGTGGAGGCAGAGTTAATGATGAATTAATTTCATTTTTATCCTCATATTTATCCATAAGGATCTGAATAAAACATTAATAAAATAATTGGTTGATGATTTTTTTTAATGTTTTTTTATAAAACATAGTTTTTTAATATGTTTTATTTTATTAAAAAAGTATACGGTTTTATATGATTGGAAAAAGATTTCAATGGGGGCGTGTACTTCATTCACACTTACCTCGATAGGGAGGCTATCTAAAAGGTATATATAGACCTAAAATGTTGAATACCTAAAAAAATTCTAATATATAGAATTTGATAACTTCCATTATATTTTTTAGAACAAATAATGTAGCAACCTAAGGATTCTAGGGAGGCTATCTAATAAACATTGACCCATCCATGATATTTTAGGGATGTCCATAAATAAGTTGGCATAAAGAAATAAAAAAAACACAATTCTAAGCAATATATGTAACTCTTACAGCAGAATATCACAACATAGTAAAATAAATACAACCTCATACTAATTTTTAAAATAGAGATCCATTAAAAATAAAAATAAAAATATTTTATCACCCCTATTAGGATGTATCTTAAAATAAAACAACACAATTCTGAGGAAATAAATTTTTAAGGAAAAACCCTTACACAAAAATATTAAAACACAATTTAAATAAATAAATTTCCTTACATGAATTTCATAAAATCAACTTTTTTTATTGCTTCGCACCATTATCAGACTAATAATAGGTTTTCTAAATCAATATTCTCATTTTTTAAGGTTTTTATATCCAAAACCACCACTATTTATACAGTGGAATAAATATTTATTTAGTTGGTTTATCTACGGACCAGAGGTGATTCACTAAGATTTCAAAACAGTGACAAAATTAAGCTTGAGGAGAAAGATGGGGTATAGATGTAGACATAAAATCAAATTGATTCAAAACAATAGCTTAAAAAGAACAAAACAAGATATACAAAATAGTAGTCAAGAGAACAATGTATCATAAATAAAAGGAAAATAATATAAAAAACTGGACCATGGATACAAAAAGAAAATTGGAACCTATAGAGGAAAATCGGAAACTCTCAGATCCAGATCTCAAAATGAAAAATACATAAAGAAAATCAGAACCTATAATGAATAACAGAGGCCTAACTCTCTAGGTTGAAGAAAATATAAGACCCTCATATCCATATCTCGATGTTTTCTTCAGAAACCCTAACTACAACTGAACACTGGATGTCATATGATGTTTGAGAAACTGGACGAAGTGAGTTTGTTTGATTCTAGTGGTTTTCTATTATTAAGTCTTTGATTCACCAAGTTGGAGTGTTAATAATGGATGGATTACATGTAAATCTTCTAATATCGCGATAGGTTCGCAATAGATTAGGTTTTTTTAATTATATCAGGACACTTTTTTCATTGCTTTTAAAAGTCGTTGATAAAGATTCCTTTTATCATCACTTATTATTTAAGAAATAATAAAAGTAATATTTATCATTGATTTTTTATCACTAATAAAGGGTACCCTTTATCAATGCTAAAAATAAATCGATGATAAAGGGTACTCTTTTTCAGTGCTAAAAAAAAAGCACTAATAAAGGGTACCTTTATCAAAACTAAAAAATCCCTGATGAAGCGTTAAATTTGTTAGTGATTTTTTAGCACTAATAAATATTCCTTTTATCATTGCTTTCTTCTAGTACTGATAAATACTAGAACTTTTAAACTTCGGTATTGTAGTACCGAACCAAAATGAAAAAATATGTAACTTAGGATTTAAGGAACAAAATGTTTAAAAAAATGTATTTATTTTGTGTAGTGGATGTGTTTCTCAACAAAACGATCCCTCCCATCCATTATTATTCAATTTTGGAGGGACATTAGGTAAGGGAGACCTATCAATATTAAATACTTTTGATTATTTACTCGAATGTCACTCCTCAGCTATAAAAAGGCATTCATTATCCCCACATCTTCACACCTATCAATCCTCTTGGATTGTCTAAACTATTCCAAATTCACTCCCCAAAATCTCTCCTCTCATTCTACAATCCTCAATTTGGCCAAAAAGCAAACCAATTATGGAATTTGGTTCAAACCAAAAGTAGTTACCTGAAGAAGAGGTAATGTTCATCAACAAGAATTTTTGTTTTATTCCTTTCTCCGCCCACTTTAATTATTATTATACTATACTTATATAATAACCTCAGTATCATAAATTTATTGAGATTTTTTTATGATAATGTTATGACTTACACACGCACACACTTTCACCAAATTGGTTACAAAATCATCATTCATGTGTATGGCGGACTACCGCATCGTGAAATGATGTCGTTCATTTTTCCATTACCAGCTCTCATGGTTGGGAATAATGATGAACATACTATTTATATATGATATTTATAAAATAATAATATATCTAGAGTAATTATATCATATTCAAATTTTTTATATTACATTCATTAATATATACGATAACATGGCTTGTGTGTATAGTGGACTACCGCCTCACGAAGTGATGTGAAGCGTTTTTCACTAACGTGTTACATAGATGGTAATAAGGGTAATTATAATGAATATATATGATATACATGAAATAATTATGATATTAATGACATAATTATATTTTTAGAAATATAATCTTTCATTTTATTCTTTCCATTTCGCACACTAAAAAAGTGATAATGTCATTTGTGGATGTGTGAACTACCACCTCCTCAAAGCCATGTGATACTTCTTTTGTTCATCACTACATCAAAAGAGTGATATATATATATAAGTATATATAATTAAAAAAATATGTTATTTATGATATAATTTTCATTATTTCATTCTTTAAAGAGAAATTTTACTTACCTTCTTTTTATAATGATCATTAAAAAATGGAAACATTACTCAAGCGTACGTATGGATTACTGTCTCCATGATCATAACGTTGATTAATTTTTTATAACCATATTTCATGAGTGATATTAAAATTATAATTTTTTATAAATATGATAATTATTTCCTGATTATATTCTATATATTTTTAAATAATGACCTCATTTACTATAGTCAACCTAACAAAGTTAGTTTGGACAAATAAACCAAATATGGTGAAAACACCTGACTTAACCTTAATTAATTAATTAATTATGTATAAATTGTTTATAAATGAAAAAAAATAACATAATTTTAAAAAAAATCAATAAATTAAATAATTAACATATGTTTATTATTCAATAAGATAAAGAATAAGTGTGAAAAATCAGACTCATGGTGAGGGTTTTTCTCATCTCACTTTTATTTCTGTGAGATGCATACCATATTTACCACTTATTTTTGTTTTTCATTGTATATAATTCCCATGAATTTATTTTATTATTTTTATCCTTAAATTTATGGGTATTTACATATCTATTTATCTCTATTTCTTGGGTTTATGGTTTCGAAGATGCCAAAACGACATGGATTTTTGTCACAATTTTCCTTCTTTGAGACTTATGTCACATTATGAACCTATCTTATTTTATGAGGTGTATATACATCTAATTTGACATGTAATATAATAAATTAATTTATTCTCATGATATTTTAATTTTCTATGAAATTAATTCATGGGTTTTAAGATTCAATATTACTTAAGTGGTAAGAATTCCATGTTACAATCTCATCATTTATCAGGATTTTTTGTGATTAAGTCTCTAATATTGAAATATTATGTTCTAAACCTAAATAATTCTCATTAATTTTATTGTCCTATATTTATGTCATGATAATAATAATTTTCCCTCTATTTTTCTCTCTTTATGTACTGAATAGTTCAAAAAAATTATGAAAAGTCATATTTTAGATCGAAAACACTTTTTCTTCCAAAACAATGATTTCTAAAAAAAATTAAATTTTTTTAAAAGTTTTTTTCAAAGATGAAAAGATATTTTTCTAAAGAAATTTTTAAATTATTTTTAAAATATTTCTTTATAATATTTCAAAGTTCCCTTCAAATAAATTTATTTTCAAAATATTTTATGTTTTAAAAAAAGTAATTTTTAAAATAAAAATGAAATTTTACTAAAAATGTTTTTAATAGAATTTTAAAGGTATTTCCATTCATCAAAATAAACAAGAATTTTTTTAATTATGATACAATGAGAATATTTTTTAATGATACTATACTCATTCCTCCTAAAGATGGATTAAGATTGTGTCAATGTGATTTGTATGGAACCTGTTTCTTTTCCTTAGGTTAACCATGTTTCAAAGTTATTGTTATGGAACCATTTTCTTTTCACAGGTTAATCATTTTTCAAAGATATTGACAAGAATACCATTTATTTTTCATCGATTTATCAATTTATAAAACAATAATTATTATTTCTATGAGTTTTATAATGAAATATCTGTGTACTTTATTTATATTGAGGTTCTTAGACATTAGAGCTTAAACATGGGGTGGTTGAGATATCACCAAGTGATCAAGTTATATATTATATAATGGGGTGGCCCAAATAGTTCCAGGTGAGCCCATTGTAGATTATATAATGGTGTGGCCTAGATAGCACTAGGTGACCCCATTATAGCTTATATGATGGGTGTGCCTAGATATCACTCTAATTCCTTGAGTAATTTACCTTGCCTTGAGAGGCAAGAAGGAGGGAGTAACCTGAGGTTTTCTCCTATGGATTTAACTGGGATCTAGTTACTTTTGACATTGTTTTAAAATGGGTTATTAAATTGATTCTCCAAGTTACTAAAAAGGGTTTTAATTTATTATTATGAGATTATAATGTTTCTCATGATCGAGATTCACAACACATGGCTCAGGATTATTGATTTTTATGAATCTTTCTTTTTCTATATTTTCATATTTTATTATCCAATAATTTATAGGTATGAGTTATTTTATTATTCACTCATTCACTCTGATTATATTAGCATAACCTTATAAACTTCTCATGCTCATTGATTACATTCAATTGTCAATGTTTATGTTTAACCTTATTGGGAATTTTATCTCACCAGTCTTGTGTTTCCTTCTCCCTAGGTTTTAAATAATGATGTTGAATGAGTTATTTCTATAAGTTATTTCATATGGATAATTATGATGATGTATTAATGTGAAAAATAAAATTTGAGCTAAGTGGGAGAAATATACTTTTAAAGTCATGTGAGTTTTTATACAGGAATTTTTTCCTAATCCTGTAAAACTATAAACATAAAAGGTACTTGAGGCTATAAGTAATCCAATTTTTGAATTTGATGATGTAAGGTCTAGACTAAAAAAATTGGGTCACAATTATTAGCTTCAAATATGGAAATGTAAAGTTCATTATTTCAGTATAGGAACCGAGAGTATGGGTCCTGGGATATTATAGTTGGTATTAAATTTTGGTTTAGATTAATTTGGAGATTATGATATTTTTTTGAGATTTATAAGAGTTATGGATACCATCATAGTTATATAAGATTAAGTATGATCATAAGTTCAAATTCATTGTCACCTTATTTGGGTGTTTTAAGTAGTAAAAAAATTAAGGTTATTAATGATATTTTAGGAGACGTATTATTGGGTTGAAGTATATTTAAAACTTTAGTTTAATGTGAATTATTCCTTTAATTTTTGTGAAAATATGTTTTAAGGTATAGATAAACTTTAGGTTTTATATGATCTCATATATTGAGGTGATTATGGTAACATAAGTATTATCATATAGATAACCATATGATTTAAAAGTAATTTGGTGACAAAGTTATTAATGTTACTTAAAAAGAATATCTCCATATTTTTTTCTTTAAATATAGAAGGTATGAGGTAAAATTTGAGGCTAAAAAACTCTTTAATTCAGAGGTTATTGAGGTTATTTGGGATATAGGGTTATAGAATGATTTAATTTCATATTCGGTTATTACTGTTGAATTTTGAAGATTATTTTATCATATGAAGGTTTATTCATTTTGGGAATTATCTTACTATGTAATAACCATTTTGGTTTTAGTTAATGTTAATAGACAGAATAAATAACTCGTTATCCCTTTTATGGTTATGTGGGCTTTTAAATTTTATTTTAGTGCATCAGGTGTTGAATACTCATCGTTTGGAAAAAAACATTAGATTATGATGGAAATTGGTTAGTAGATGAAATTTTACTTTTCAAGTAAGTATATTTCATTATTATTTTAGTCTAAATGGTGCAAGAATCACTCAACTTTAGGAAAAGGATCTTGAAATAAAATATTATCCTATTACCATCTTTTATGATGATATAAATGACCTTTTCCATGCTTATTTGGATAGTTGTTTTTTTTTGTTATTGACTTTCTATTAACCATGTTCTCTATAACTCTCTATTAGTCCATGGGAATCAGTTTTCTCTTCCAAATCCATCTTTTAATTTCTCACCAATGGTCTCCCTATATGGAATCCTAGTTATGTGTAACTTGAGGGGACCTCTATTTTTCTCAATTTCCCTTTTTAGGGTGTGTTTTATTTATTTCATTTTTATAAAGTGGGTTTTCAAAAATGAATTCTAAAAATTGTTAATCCTTTGATAACCATGATGAATTTCAAGGCTAAAATTCATTTTAATGTGGGTAGGATGTAACATCCCCATATTTTATGAAATATCTTCTTTAAAATTAATTTAAATTATTTTATATCTTGTGTTACATGTAATGAAAATATTATATTTCATTATACACAACAAAAATTTTATCTTTCATTTCAAATAGCATCAAATTTCATTGATAACTTTTGTTATATGTAAAGTCGTGTCTTACTGGACAACAATATACTATTAATAATATTATTTAACACGATAGTTATCACCTTGTCGTTGGAATGGAGGGAAGGAATAATATTATATAAATTATAAAAATATGGTTTACACGTGTTTATATAATGAATTATTTTGTTTCCAATTAATTTTAAATAAAAATAAGAACCAATTGAATATAAAGGAAATGTTTTTATTAAAAAAATTATGCACCCAAAGGCGTTTAATCTTAATAAATTAAATTAATTACTATTATTTAATGATATTGATGAAATATATATATATATATATAATATTAAATATAATTTTACCATTAATCCTATATTTTTTCTAGATATGATATAAAAATAAATCTAATTTTATGTATAAAAACTCTGTTTTTCTAAAATTAGTTTTACTGCCTTTTGATGGCGCACATATTTTAAAAATAAATTTTTAATTTTTAATAAATTTCACTTAAAAAAATAAAATTTATATTTTAAATTGGGATGTCAAATTTATCTAAGGGTTAATTTTTTTAATTTTCTAAGAAGTTCCATTTTTTGATGAATAGTGAAAAATACTGAATTTTAATTGAAAAATGATTTCTAATCTAAATAATTTATAATATTAAATAATATTTCAAATTGTTTTTAAATTAACATTATATCAATTATACATATATTAATCTAATATAGTCCATTTTAATATCTTTCATATTAAATTGTGATATAAATACATTGTGAAATTTTGTACTTTTTCACTTTAAAAACTCGTTTTCTCATCACATCTGAAGGACTAAATTTAAATTAAATTCTTCCACTTATATGAATTTAATTTATAAAAATTAATTACATGGTTAAAATCAGAATAATATATATTATATATTAAGTTCAACTTAATTTTTTTATCAATTTTATTAGTGAAAACAATTAAAATTAATTACAGCAATTAAGGTAAAAATGAGTTTACTTAGTGGTTAAACTTAGAATATAAGGTGTAGAAATGACCCCAAACTTTTTAAACACAAATTTTATGAAATAATATCGATCCTTATTAACTTGGTATCTAAATTTATGATTTTCTGGACACTTTTCCATGAAATTTATCCAAATAATAAGTTAAGCAAAGAAAAAGATAAAAAATGTACCATCATTCCTTTTAATTTCTATAAAGATTTGGGGATAGAGAAGAAACTACTTCGGTTCATTTATAAATATTATTTTGGAATATGAATGTTTTATTTTCATAATAATAATTTATATTTAATTTTAAAGGTTATATCATTACATTAAATGCTTAAGAAATACTAACGTGTGGATTATTTAGTTAATAATAAAATAAAATAAATGATACTAAAAACATTAAAAGTGAGGTAAATAGAATTAATTATTATGTTAAATCATTATTTTGGATTAATATATCATGATATATAGGTTTTAACATAATATATTTAAATTCCCTCAATGTATTTTATTTTTTAAAATCAATTTAAATGAATAATTTTAAAATTGACATTAATGTTATTTTTTAATAAATGATATTTTATTAAATTATTTAAAATTACTAAAAAACCTATCCTATAAAAAGTTATTTTTAAATTTTAATAAATATAAAATATGGTCAATTCATGGACCTATTTATCTTTTAAAATGAACTTGTTGACCCCAAAATAGTAAAAACATTTTTGGCACAGTTAGGGTTAAAGAAATGTTTTTGCGCGTTATATGCGCTTCTGTTAAAATTAATTTCCAAAGCCCATGATATTTTTATTTTATAATTGGTATTTAATATTTAAAATAATTGTATTTAATTTTTATAATAATTATCACATTAATTTAGTCTTAATGGATAAATTAATTAAATTGGAAAACTAGTTACCAAAATGAAAAACCAAAATGAAAATGATAAGAAAACTTAGGAGTTTAGGAGAAAATTGTTTAAAAAATGTATTTATTTTTTGTTTTTTAAGTTTTTATATAATAAATAATCCCTAACCTAAATTATTATTCCATTTTTAAGGCACATGAGTTAAGTTAGACCTCTCAATAGTAAATACTTTTGAGTATTTATAAGAATTTCACTATTCATTCACTATAAAAAGGCACACACTCTCCCCACTTATTCACACCTCTAAAGTTTTTTTTATGGTCCAAAATATAATAAACACTCTAAAAAACCATAATATCATCCAATAATCCTAACTTTTTTCATAATTAAAACTAAGGATGGCCTTTGGTTTCAACCGAAAGGTGTTACCCGAAGAAGAGATAACATTCATTAATAAGAATTTTTATTTTATTTCTTTCTCCACCCCATTCAATTATTATTATACCATGATTATATAATAAAATCATTATAATAAATATATTGATATGTTTTTATGTTAAGTTTAATACCTAATCCCACACACACTTCCATCAAATGGGTTAATAAATCATCATTTGTGTGTACAGTAGGCTACCGTCTCAGGAAATGATGTCGTTCGTTTTTTCATACCAAATATCATGGCTGGGAATAATCATAGACATACTATTCATATATGATATTTATAATATTTATAACATAATAATACCGATATATTAATTATATAATATATACCCTTTTTATATTCCATTCCTTAAGTGGTATGATAACATCGCTCGTGTGTACGGCGGCATATCACCTCATGAATCGATGTTAATTTTTTTTCACTAATGTGTTACATGGAAGGTACTAAAGGTAATTATAATGAATATATGTAAAGACCTGAAATTTACATGTAATTTTTTTTAATTAAATTGGAATTTTATGAGTCCGCAAAAATTGACGGTTCATGATTTTGAGGCCCAAAGTGCCCGGAATGAGTTTCTGAACTTTTTTTTAGGTAAGTTCAGTAAACGTGTGAGCGGGTTTTTGTAACTTTTGAACTGGTACTAGGAATTTAAATCCAAGGACACCTTTGAACTCGCAGCCCTGGTATTCAATTATGGAGACCTTCACTTTGACTATAATAGGTTGAGGGTGGAAGTTAGTTTTTCACTTTTTCCTGAGAGAATAATATAAAATAAAATTGTGTAACATTTTATTTTTCTTTTTCTTTTGAAACTTCCATGTGAATGTTTCATAGGTGGGGAACACCTGAACTAAACCTCCCCTAAGAGCTTATGGTGGTGGGGACCACCTGAACAAACCTCCCATGAGAGGTTATGGTGGTGGGGACCACCCGAGGCTAAAACCCCTTGAACTCCCTCTTAAGTGTGGGGAAGCCTCTTAAACTTCCCCCACTTTAATGGTGCCACCCCCTTTAATTTATTATGCCAACCACTATATAATTAATTAATCCAATTTGAAATTGTGCCGACAATTAAATTTGGGGAAATAAAACAGTTGGCTATTTTGATTTTAGGGGAAATTATTGGCAAAGGGGATACCTCTTGGAGGATTACTTTCTCCGAATGAAGAACTTATTCCATGAAAAATTTCTTCCATGAAGAAAACTCCCCCAACAAAGAACGTCGACGCCTGACTACGAATTCTTCCTTGGGAAATCCTCTAATGTAGGATGTCTTCAATTGATGATCATCTTTCCCTCCTCATCAACGAAAACAATCAAACGAGGTAGGGGTTATTTTTGAATTATTGAATTCTCTCGATTAATTTCCTTGTTCTTGGAAATCATGGAAAAAATAGATCAACAAAAACGATTTGATCCACAATTCGTATTAATTTGTAGAGTTTTCCATTTTTGACTCCTAATTTTTTTGAGTTGCTCACTACCTCTCTAACGCGGATGGTGTAGGAAAAACAAACATGGCCCAACCCCTTTGTCGTTCTGCTTCTTTGGTGTGTTCTTCACAATGGAAGAAGGTGGTGACTGGTGTTGGAAATTGGCACTAGTGGAACTCAAGAACTGCGACAAAGGTGACGAAGGTGATGAAGGCAACGGCGCTGCCATGTGGCCTCCATGCCCCATGGTGCTCCGCTGCCCGTGGCCTTTGTACCCTGTGGCGCTCCACTGCCCACAGCCTGTCACACCGCCCCACAGCCTGCCATGCCACCACACGACCCTCTGAGCCACCCCACGACCTTGCGGTACCCTCGCGGCCAAGCTGCCTTGTGTCCTCGTGCCGTCTGCGGCCGACCCACACCATGGACGAGTCACCCCGCACCCTCATGGCACCCCCGCGGCTGAGCCTCCCCGCGCCCTCGTGGAACCCTCATAGCCAAGCCGCCCCGCAGCCTCGCGTCGTCCGTGTCTGAGCCGACCCACGCCCTCGCGGCCCTCTACGGCCCTCTGTGGCCCCTCCCGGTCCTCACGGCCTGCCGAACCACCTAGCGGGTCGGGTCGAACCCAACGGGCCGAGCCACCCAGTGAGCCAAGCCGGACCCAGTGTGTTGGGCCAGGTTGACCAATACCTGGTCAGGCCGAGTCGGTCCGACTGGGTCGGACCAGCTACGAGCTTTCGCTCTAACAGCCAAAACTTTGGCACCAGGCATTCGTTTGACAAACCATCAACAGAGTTTTAAACCTTAGAGTGAGACGATCCTTTTATTATACCCCACTATAGATTTGGATAAAGTTGGGGAACAGTCGGGTTGGATCAAGAACAAATTCAACCGGGCCCTCAGCAAAAAATGGATAATAACTCACAGACCGGGCGTCTGATTGACGCGCCGTCTATTGCGTTGAGACCCCTACGACGTGGCGGTCCATTGAGATACTTCTTTGTGAGACTTCATGGTAGTTGGTGTATCGACCAGTGTCTTGTGGAGCGGACCCTCCTGGAGACAAGAGAGCATAGTGTGGAAACCCTATAGATGGTTGTGACGTGAATAATGAAGAGCGATCCTATGTGGGTTAGCACTAAGCGATCCTGTGTGGGTCAGCACCTAGTGATCCTGTGTGGGTTAGCACCCAGAAATCCTATGTGGGTCAGCACCTAGCGATCCTGTGTGGGTCAGCACCGAGCGATCGTGTGTGAGTCAGCACCTAGCGATCATGTGTGGGTCAGCACCAAGAGATCATGTGTAGGTCAGCACTGAGAGATCCTGTCTGGGTCTGCCTCTTAATAGAGTAAGATGATTCAGTATTTACATCTAATCATCTCTACTACTTTACTTAATTTATACCTAGTGTGAGCTGAGTTCGTACATGTGTGGTACTTTCCTTCGTGGTAATACCTTTGTGGTATTCTTTTGTGTGGCATACCTATGTGGTACTTGCCTTTATGGTTTTCCTTCCTTTGTGGAACAGTTGAGCTTTGGTCTTTTGGGTTGGACCATGTGTTTCCTCATAATTGAGATGGGTATACTTGATAACTTAGGTATATGTATGGGAATATACCTAAGTAGGTTTGACAGTTGACATCATTTTTTGAGGTTTTTCTTTTGTGGATTTTGTGAGACCTTGAGGGTCTCGGGGTCTCTAATGGGTATCGTTAAACTCACCCCTACACATGCTATGCCTAAACCTTGTTGTTTTTAGTGTAGACGATGGACAACGTTGATCAAAACTGAGGGTACTAGGACTGGATGGTGCCCAGAGGAGGACCTTAGAATGAGTCGGTACATGGAGGAGACATATGGACGTGGAGTGTTGAGGAGTAAATATGTACCTACCCTTCAGGTAGGAACCTCGGAGGATGACCTAGCAGTTTTCTTCCTTTTTTCTCTAGTTTACTTGTACTTTTAGTTTCTTTTACCTTCCAGTTGGTCTTGTATTCTAGCCTCTTTTACTTACTATACTCACTCTATTTACTATTAAGTTTACTTGTGTTCGTATATTTCTGGGTGTTTGGTTGCATGTGATTACAGGTTATAAAGTCAATTCCTTCCCAGTTTTAGGGATTACACCTTTTGGTGCTAGTCTCCATCCCCTGGCCTATGGAAGGTGGGCTTGGTGTTGTCACGGCACGGGCCCCGGTGGATGGGTCATGACAAATTGGTATCGTAGGAGTCGGTTCTACTGTAAAACATAGGACTCTAATCTTTTTTTTAACGAAAATAGTGTTAAGTGTAGTGAGTGTGGTTATCAGTTTAGGGAATCTAGTGTTTGTGCAGCGGTTGACGTATCCATACACCAGGACCCTGACTTCTGATTTCTGACATAGTGCATGAAAACACTAATTGGATGTGTGTTTTGAAGAGTTTTCTTTGTGATCTCTTTTGGTCATCTCACCAGCTATAACTTTTTGACCGTGGCACACTAGTTTCTTTTCAGGATGCCTCCGCGTAGATAACCATCTAGGGTTCTGAGAGTTGTACACACTAATAGCCCACCGAGCAACAAGGCCTCGGTGCAGGGCCCTCTTCCATTAGAGGCACCAGTGGAGGCACCAGTGGTGCCATTACCCGTTGGGCCATCGATGCCACCAGCCCCTACAGTAGAGGTTTCACCCCGCTTGAGCGTATTGCACGAGTTCTAGTGCCAGAGGCCACCTAGGTTCAGGGGAGAGACGGACCCACAGGCGGCTTAGGATTGGATGGAGGTCGTGGTGAGAGTCTTCCAACAAGTAGGGACACCATCCGATCTCATATTAATCCTTTCCACCATTCTTCTAAATGCAATAGCAGGCATATGGTGGAGATTGATGCTCCAGGCTCACGATGAGGTGATGCTTCTCTGGGCAGACTTTGAGAGCCTGTTTCGGGCAGAGTTTGTCCCAGCGACTCTTTGCGCTATGTGCATACAGGAGCTACATCATCTGCTGTAGGGCAGCATGGCTATGGCTCAGTACTCAGTGAGATTCATAGACCTCTCACACTAATCCACTGATATGGTGTGAGACCCATTATTCAGGGCTTGGACCTTCGAGCAGGGGCTCAGGTGGGAGATCAAGGCTTCGATGATCTCACTCAGCATCCCGACGTAGGCAGGGGTGTTAGAGAGAGCCCTCTTAGTGGAGAGTTTTCTTGTTGAGAAGTCACCAGCAACAAGACCCACTACTAGTCATCATGTAGCGGAGTCTTCTGCAGCTGGCAGCAGACAGATGAAAGAGAGGTCCAAGAGGACCAGACCTATAGGTGGATGACTGTAGGATTTAGGGTCGGTTGTGTGGGGTACCCGAGGCAGATCTGGTCATGCCAGGAGCAGGTAGTGTTACGCATGCGTTGGGCAGGGTCACATGGCTCGTGACTGTAAGACCCGCCATACGGATGATCAGAAGATGGTGGAAGGACCGCCCAGGCAGAGATATAGATTCGACTGAGGAGGTCTGTAGGGAGAAGGTGGATGTGTAAGAGGAACTAGTCGTGCAGCTGGTGGTGGGTGACGATTCGAGATGTTACTACCACCACCACTGGGTGGTCTACCCTGACCACAGGGAGTAGGAGGATAGGGGAGAGCTCAGCTCCAGGAAGCTGAGGCCTATGATCATGGCACTCCGGAGATGATACGAGGTGTGATCTGTGTCTACTCCACCTTAGTTACAGTACTTATAGACACAGGTTCCAGTCATTCTTTTATTTCCACTGACCATGTTCAAAGCTCGGAGATTCTGATAGAGATGTTGGATCGATCCTTATAGCTAGAGACTCCTATGGGAGTGGATTCGACAATTTCTCATTGGTGCCGGCAGTGCAAGCTTACTCTAGGAGGTGAGAACTTCGGCTGGGATCTCTTAGTAGCAGCGTTGAGGCCTTATGACATCATCTTGGGTATGGACTGGTTATCTACAGTCCATGCTCAGATTGACTGTATTAGGCGCAAAGTGTGGTGTGTCTGTATGGATGGGACCAGGTTTACCTTCACCAGCGATAAGGGAGCCTTTGCAGCATAGGATGGACTTACCCGAATAAGATTGCAGCCAATCACTCATTAGTTGGCTAGCCTTACCCTTAGAACGGTTGATGTTGAGAGTCTGAGTTATCCTGTAGTGGTGGACCAGTTGGAGAATGTCTTCCCTAATGATTTTTCGGTTCTACCTCCTTGTAGAGAGGTGAAATTTTACATTGACTTGTACCTCGGGACGTCACCGATATATATACCAGCATATCGGATAGCTCCCACGGAGCTTCGTGAGCTGCGGGTACAGCTAGAGGACTTGCAGGGTAAGGGATTCATTCAGCCTAGTGTTTCACCTTGGGATGCCTCGATTTTGTTTTCCAAGAAGTTGGATGGGATCTTGAGGCTTTGTGTTGACTATAGGCGCCTGAACCAAGTGACCATAAAGAACAAGTACCCACTTCTGAGGATTTACGACCTCTTTGAACAGCTGAGGGGAGCACGGTGGTTCTCGAAGATATACCTTAGATTAGGTTATCACCATCTCAGAGTACAAGACGAGGATGTGCAGAAGACGGCTTTCAGATGTCGGTACGGCCACTACGAGTTCTTGGTTATTCCATTAAGCATAAAAAATGCTCTAGTAGTGTTCATGGAACTCATGAATAATATCTTTCACCCATACCTTGATTGCTTTGTAGTAGTCTTCATTGATGAAATTCAGATCTTCTCGTCTACTAAGGAGGATCATGCCTACCATTTACAGTTAGTACTGGACACACTTTGAGAGCACGAAATTTATAGTAAGCTCTCAAAGTTCCAGTTCTAGATCTGAGAGGTTCACTTTATGGGACATGTCATATTAGAGGCTAGAGTTGTAGTTGATCCAGCGAAGATTGAGGCAGTACTAGCTTGGGAGCCACCCAGGAGTGTGACAGAGGTACAGAGTTTCCTGGGTTTGGCTGGATACTACCGGAGGTTTGTGCCATATTTCTCTAGAGTTTCATCACCTCTATCATTGCTGAAGAAGAAGGGTCAACCCTTAGTGTGTTCGGAGAGATTCCATCAGATTTTTCAAGAGATGACTAGTGCACCCACCTTGAGGCTGACTAGTGCACCCATCTTGAGGCTACTGGAGGAGGGTGTAGGGTACGTAGTCTACTAAGATGCGTCAGGGACCAGACTCAGATATTTCCTGATGCAGGAGTGAGCAGTTATCGCATATGGTTCTCAAAAAATGAGACAACATGAGAATAATTATACTACCCATGACCTGGAGTTAGCAACAGTGGTCTTCCCCTTGAAGATGTGGCAACACTATTTGATGGGTGAACGTTTTACAGTCTACTCAGATCACAAGTGTCTCAGGTATATCTTATCTTAGAAGGACATGAACCTGAGACAGTGACGTTGGCTTGAGTTTCTCTAGGACTATGGCTTCAAGATAGTATATAATTATGGGAAGGAGAACGTAGTAGCGGATGAACTCAGCAGGAGATCTGGTATACAGCTGTCAGGTGAGGCGATAGAGCAGCTGGCCACTTTGTAGATATCCTTTGTGGAATGAGATGGAGCAGCTTTCCTTCAGTCTCCTACAGTAACTCCTCCACTTCTTCAGCAATTCACGGAGGTGCAGTGTGGGGACACTGACTACGAGGCTCGATATGCTTAGATATCCATAGGGCAGGCACCTGATGGATTTTCTGAAGGTGGGGAGCATGTAATCCTCTTCAAAGGACGTACCATGGTACCAATATCACTTCGGGAGGAAGTGATGAGGGATTTACACACATCCCCTCTAGCAGTACATCCAGAATTGGCGAAGATGTACCCGGATCTCCAACGATAGCACTAATGGCTTGGAATGAAGAAAGAAGAAGTAGAGTTTGTCTCTCGATGCCTCACTTGTCTGCAAGTGAAGGCGGAGCATCAAGTACTAGAAGGCTTGGTTCAGCCTTTAGAGGTCCTAGAGTGGAAGTGGGATGGGATATCCATGGGCTTCATGACAGGACTTCCACATACATCCAAGGGTCATGACTCGATTTGGGTTATCATTTATCAACTCACCAAGTCATCCCACTTCTTATTGATCATAGAGCAGGGTTCAGAAGAGACCTTGGAACACCTCTATGTGTAGGAGATTATGAGGCTACATAGAGTACCCTCGACGATTTTCTCTGATCATGATGCGCATTTTACTTCCCAACTATGAAAGGGGTTGCAGGAGGCTTTTGGGACGCAGCTTCGTTTGAGCATCGTCTTCCATCCTCAGACGGATGGTCAAACCGAGCGAACCATTCAGACCCTTGAGTACATGTTGCATGCTTGTGTCCTCGACTTTGGTCGTGGTTGGGAGGATCACTTTCCTTTATTGGAGTTTTCACACAACAACAACTATCCTTCCACCATTGGGATGGCACCTTTAGAGGATTTGTATGGGCGACCTTGCAGATCAACTTTATGCTGGACTGACCCAGGGGAGTCAGCACTAGTGGGACCATAGATGGTATGGGCTACCACAGAGAAAGTTCAGATCATCTAGGAGTGGATGAAGACTGCACATAGTAGGCAAAAGTCCTATTCCAGTAGGAGATAGATACCTCTGGAGTTCGAGGATGGAAACCACGTGTTTCTAAGGGTCTCACCACGACGAGGTTTACAGAGATTTGGCCGATGTGGCAAGTTATCTCCAAGGTTCATCAGACCTTTTCAGGTCCTTAGTAGAGTTGGTGAAGTGGCATACCACTTAGCTCTTCCACCTCAGTTACACAGGGGGAAGAAATTCTTCCACATATCCCAGCTGAGGAGATACGTGCATTACCCTTCCCACGTCATCGACCATGGAGAACTGGACATCGACAATGGGGCGACGTTTTCGGAGGTTCCAATTGAGATTGAGGATCGACAGGAGTGGGTCCTTTGTGGGCAGTCGATACCTCCGGTGCACGTTTGCTGGAAGCATGAGAACCTCCAGGAGAGCACATGGGAGTAGGAGGCTCATATTCATGCTCAGTAACCCCACTTTTTCCATTAGTTTGAGTTGTGGCTTACAAGAACATAAAGCCCTGAGGTGGGGAGAATGTAAAGACCCGGAATTTCCATGTAATTTTTTTTAATTAAATATAAATTTTACGAGTCCGCAAAAATTGACGGTGCATGATTCTGAAGCCCAGAGTACCCGAAATGAATTTATGAACTTTTTTTCAGGTACGTTTAGTAAACATGCGAGTGGGTTTTTGTAACTTTTGAACTAGTGCTTGGAATTGAAATCTGAGGACACTGTTGAACTTTTAGCACCGTTATTTCCTTAAGGATACCATCACCTCAACCGCAGTAGGTCGAGGGTGGAAGTTAGTTTTTCACTTTTTCGTGAGAGAATAAAATAAAATAAAATGGTGTAACATTTTATTTTTATTTTTCTTCTGAAACTTCCATGTGGATGTTTCATAGGTGGGGACCACCTGAACTAAACCTCCCATGAGAGGTTATGTTGGTGGGGACCACCTGAACTAACCTCCCATGAGAGGTTATGGTGGTGGGGAGCACCTGAGGCTGAAACCCCTTGAACTCCCTCTTAGGTGTGGGGAAGCCTCTTAAACTTCCCCCACTTTAATTGTGCCACCCCCTTTAATTTATTATGACAACCACTATGTAATTAATTAATCCAATTTGAAATTTTGGCAACAATTAAATTTGTGGAAACACAACAGTTGGATATTTTTATTTTGGGGGAAAGTATTGGAAAAGGGGAGAGCTCTTGGAGGATTGCTTTCTCCAAACGAAGAACTTCTTCCACAAAGAACATCTTACACAAAGAACTTCTTCCATGAAGAATGATCCACCAATGAAGAATGTCGATGCCTAACTTCAACTTCTTCCTTAGGACATCCTCCAACGTGGGATGTCTTTAATCGACGATCATCTTTCCCTCCTCATCGACGAAAACAATAAAATGAGGTAGGGAGTTATTTTTAAATTCTTGAATTCTCTCAATTAATTTCCTTATTCTTGGAAAGCATGGAGAATGTGGATCAACCATAACAATTTGATCCACGATTCATATTAATTTATAGATTTTGTCATTCTTGACTCCTAATTTTTGTGATTTTCTTGCTACCGCTCTAATGCGGAGGGTGCGGGCCAAACAAACATGGCCCTACCCCTCTGTCATTCTGCTTCTTGGGTGTGTTCCTCGCAATGGAAGAATCCGGCAATCGGTGTCGGCGGTTGGCACCGGTGGAACTCAAGAATCGCGATGAAGGCAACAAAGGAGATGAAGGTGAAAAAGGCACTGGTGCCGCCCTATGGCCACCGTGGCCTGTCACGCCGTCCGTGGCACTCCGAGCCGCCCTGCGCCCTCATGGAACCCTCGCGGTCATGCAGCCCCGTGGCCTCATGTCGTCCGCGGCCGAACCACCCTGCGACTGAGCTGACTCGCGCCCTCGTGGCCCTCCATGGCCCTCCGCGGCCCCTCGTGGCCCTCACGGGCTGCCAGACCGCCCAACAGGTAAGGCCGAACCCAGCGGGTCGGGCTGCCCAGCGAGCCAGGCCGGACCCAGCGGGTTGGGCCGGCTTGACCCAAACCAGGTCGGTCCGACCAGGTCAGACCAGACCTAGACCCATTACAAGCTTTTCGCTCTAATAGCCAAAACTTCTGCACCAGGCGTCCATTTTAAAAACCGTCAATGGTGTTATAAACCTTGGATCGAGACAGTGTAACACCCCAAGCTTCCACGGTACGTTTCCCTTCGAATAATGCAATAGCGTGTGTTGTACGCAACCTCGAGCTCTAACACACACCACAACTAATTAAACTAGCCATTGTGAATAGTAATACCTACTTTTTGAAATTTTATAAATTTTATTTATCAAAATGGACTTTATTTTTGGATTCGGAATATCGAAATTAGCCTATGTTGAATTTTTGGTATTTTCCTGAGAACTTCTAATTTTTTTATGAATAGTGAAAAATACTTAAAAATAACTTTTTTAATCAAAATAATTTATAGTGATAAATTATACTATTTAGTGGTTTTAAAGTATAATTAGAATATATTTTTACCATTTTATCCAATGGTGGTCATTAGAATTAATTTAACATTGAAAATGGACATAAACAATTGCCAATCTTTTGATATAAATTGTTTCTTAAAAACACGCTATTTGTTGTGACAGCGGGAATTAATTACAAAATTAATTAATGAAAATTATATGTTTTGAATTTTGTAAAATAGACATCATTTTTGAATTCGGAATATCAATTATAGCTTAGGGTGAAATTTTGGCCTTATTCTGAAAAACTTCAATTTTTGATGAATAGTGAAACCACTAAGTGGTTGTTAAAAACTGATTTTTCGTTAAAATGAAATATTACCACTTCTGTGTTTTGAATTTCAAAAATCCGACATACATGGTTTTCATTAAGAAGTAAAATGTGGTTCAATGAGATTAAAATAATTTTTGGTGAATAGTAACTTTTAAGTTCTTAATCGCGATTAGAGGTAATTATTGTAGTTTAAGGTAAAAATAATGTTTTAATAATATGAGATGAGCTTGAAACATGTCCTACCCTCATTGGATGTGTCATGTCCGACCCAGATAATCCATGGGTCAACTTGGGGACCCCATGGAGCCACTTTAGTTAGAAAATGACATAAATACCTTTTATTTAATGTTAAAGTAAAAAATGACACAAACATGAAATGTTTTACTAAAATAATTTTTACATGGGGTTATACAAGTCATAGTTTTTAATATAAATAGTCATTGGAAAGCTAAAAATATTTCCTAAATCATAGTATTTTTTTTATAATTTTTAGACATTAAATAAATTAAATTATTTATGACATCATGATGATGCAGCGATGACCTCATTATTTAACGATTTAAATAAAATTAAAAGATAATGTAAAATCCAAGGCTTAAACTTGTCAAAAACCTATTGGATGAGTATATTTAGAACCCTTATCACCTTAGACTCTAATTATATAAGTGTGGTACCTTTAGAATCCGAAAAGCATTGTTTAATAAAGTAACATTTTATTACTTTCCAAAAGTGACCCTCCTCTCCACTTATAAAAGGCCCCCACCTCTACCACCTCATTCACACTTTCAAGGCATTTGGATAGGCCAACCTCTACCCAAATACTCTCCCAACTTCCCCCTATTACTCCTAGAAGCCTCACTTTGGGCAGAACTCTTCCCAAGGAAGCCTTTGCCTCAAATCAAAAAGTGTTACCCGTTTTAAAGGTAGTGTTTTCTCTTATGTTCTTTTGTTTTATTTTGCTTCTCCAACCCCCTAAACTCTTTTTATTCTTTTCTTTTGTAACAACACCAGTATCCTAAATATACTAGGATGTTGTTATAAGAAGTATTCGAGCTACACTTACACACACCTACATCTAATGGTTAAAGAACATACTGTTTCTGTGGATGGCGAATTTCGGCCTCACGAAACGATGATTGTTCAAATTCTTTTAACACCTATAATGGTGGCCATTTTGATGACACTATTTTCATATATGATATATATATTATGTTTATGTTTTCCTTATAATTCTGTATTTCTCATTTATGGCATACTTTATGATTTCCATTATGGGTAAACGCGATAATTTCATTTTAGGAAGTGCGGACTACCACCCCCTCAAAGTGATTTGAATCGTTAATGCCATATGTGGGATGTATAAATGATGGAGTAAATGGTATTATACATTATATTATACTGGAATTATATTATACCTTTATATAATTATAACTTCATTCCATTAAATATGAAATAGAAATGAAAGTAGCGTTCATGCGTACGTACGGATTACCGTCTCCATGAATGGTGCATTTCATTTCTTACCTCTAAATGTCATGTAATATTATGAATGAATGTATATACTGGATATATATGAGATATATGATATCTATATCATGAATATAATTCTTGATATAACGGATATTTCACCACATGAACAACTCGTAATTATAAGAAGTCTATTTTTGACTTAAGTACCAAAGATCGACAAAACGACCGTTATTAACTTAAATAATTACATAATGTTCATATGATTGTAATAAGTGATATAAAAAGGATAATGAAATTGAAAATGGTTCTTAATAAGGTATATATTAACTCTAGTTTATTATTCAGGAGGTTAAAGAACGGTTGAGTCAAGTCAGACACGAGGTAAGGGAATTTCTTAACCCAATTTTCATTCTTTGGGTTAATCTCCTACTTTCAAATTATGTCATGATATTATTATGTCCTATATTGTATTTGTACATTATTTATGTGTACTTATAGTGAATACACATTATATATGTACTTTATTTAAAAAAATGATCTTTTTAAGGACTTCGTCTCAATCCCCTTTCATTGAGGCATATTTGGTTTTATACACAAATTTCTTTTATACGGTGTATAAACCCCTTTGAATTTTACATTTAGTCAAAAGGAATCTTTTTTATATGAAGAGTTTTACTAAACGAAAAAAAGGGAATGTTTTTCCTTCCGTACTTATGCGGCGACAATGAATTCTCCGCCGCCGTGACCATTATTTGAGTTTCGGCTTCCTCTACAAGCCATCATTTTTTTAATGAAAAATAAATACAAAGTTTTAACTTTCTTTTATTTTGGTATTGAAAATGGTTTTGAAAGCGTTTTTATTATATCAATGTGTTGTATTTATATCTTGTGATTGAAATGTGGAAATGTTATGTTTCCTTTATGCATGTTTTATGTGATACGATTATGTTATGGTTTATGATATGTTTAAACCTATTCATATGAGGAATGCATTGGACTTAATAAGTGACGGGTGGAGACCGCTATAGCTCCTCGATGCATCGGTAGGTCTCATGAGACAAACTAGTGTCTTGGAACGAGGCCTTGACAAAATCTTATTTGTGGTCTTGGAACGAGGCCTTGGCTACGTGGTTATGATAGTCTGGCATTATGCATTCCATCATTATGAAAGTGGTTATTGATATTGCATGTGATTATTCGACCAGTAGAATATCCATGTGAAGAAGTGAATGGCATTATCTCATTTTACTTTTTCCATATTATGTTTATGTTCAAGTTTAAAAGGCATTTGTTTTAGTTATACATTGCCTTAAATTTTTATGTTTATTTATGAAAGCTTTCGCAATATTTTTATCCTTACTGAGCATCTGAGCTCACCCCTTTCAATGTTTTAATATTTTCCAGGATGTGAAGAAGTATTTTATGAATGACCTGCAGGGATAGTCATAAGAGGATATGATTGTGGACTATGGAGACTTTTTTTTGTATTTTTTCACTTTATGATGTAATGTAATGTTTATGAATGTATCTAGTGTTTCCAAGGCTACTAAACTAATCGGTCTTTCGAGACTTGATCTTTTGTAATCATGCCAATGTTACGAAGTAATGCACCGACTCTGGGTAGCTGGGGTCGGGGCGTTACAGTTGGTATTAGAGGCAGTTTATTACTAACCTTGGAAGCTAGATTTAGATAAACTCTGATTAGAGAACATAGCCCGAAGATAGACTTTGAAGATTAGTATAGAAGAACTTCCTATAATTTTGGTATTATAGAGATTTTGTGAGTTTTCCGAGCAATACATCCCCGTCTGGATACGAACAGGTAGAGGCGGCTCTGGCACAGATGTACCTAGGGGTAAAACCCGAAAACATCGCTTTGAGCTAGACTCGAACGGGAACTGGTGCACGACAACGGGCCTTGCTGCACTCTTGGTTACGACACTCCTGGGGGATATGCTTAGGATAATTCTCGTTTTCTTTACAAACCACTATGAAGGGTTATGAGTATATACTTCCTTAAAGAAAACTTTTTTATGATTATGGGTTATATCCATAAATAGTTCAATTAGTATTAAGTGTTTTACAAGTACGAAATTATGTATTTTGATTCATAAACTAATCTAGTTTATGTCATTGTTTAGAAATGGCGCCTAGTGGAAGGAATGGAAACCGTATCAATGCACGCACTCCGTGCAGGGATTGCCCTCCTGCTCAAGATAATTATTGTGGAGCTGGAGATACAACTGGTGCTGATCAACTTATTACCATACTGGGACAACTCACTCAGGTTATGAATAATAACCTTACTCGTATGGATCACCCTGATCCACAACGTGGAGGATCAATGTTAGACCGTTTCATGAGGCAACAACCACCAACCTTCAATGGGAGTACAAATCCTATAGTAGCTGAGCAATGGATAAATTCCTTAGAGAAAATATTTCATGCCTTGGGGAGTAGTGAAAGGGAGAATGTTGTCATGGCAGTTTACCGCCTCACTGGAGATGCCGATCAATGGTGGTCACTAATTCAAAACACAAAGGAAGATGATGAATTAACAAACATGGAATGGTAGGAGTTCAAAGAGCTGTTCTTAGAAAAATACTTTCCTCGAGACCATCAAGCGGATATGGAAAGGCAATTTCTAAGTCTGAGGCAGAAGGAGGATGAGAATGTCACAAAGTATGAGGCTAACATTACAAGGTTAGCAAGGTATACTGCACATTACATATGTAACCCAAGAAGTAAGACTGATCGTTTCTTTGATGGGTTGAAACCATTTCTCCTTCGAGCTTTAGTATCACAAACCTTCTCTTCATACGAAGGTATTGTCTCGTGCGCTATCAAGACGGAAAAGGAATTCTCTAAGTCTTATGACTTTAAATCAAAGCAAGATAAGAAGAGATCCACTGAAAACTCTGGGAAAGGAAATAAGGAAACATGGAAGAAGGGTAGAAATGAATTTCCACCCTATGATAATTGTGGTAGGAATCACCCTGGTGCCTGTCTAAAAGGAAAAGGAGTATGTTACAAGTGTGGTGAAAAAGGCCACCAAGCTCATGAATGCAAGGGAAAGAAAGCGGCTGTCAACGTGGAATGCTATAATTGTAGAGAGAAGGGAAATTATGAAAATGAATGTCCTAAGCGTCAGGGGAACTTACCTCAGAAGAGGCCAAGGGATCAGGGCCAGGCTTATGCTATCACTACTGCTGAGGTGGAAGCTCCGAAAGACGTGGTGGCAGGTAATTTAATGGTTTCCTCAAGTTTAGAAAATGCATTATTTGATTCTGGATCATCGCATTGTTTCATATCTTCCCAGTTTTCTAAGAAAATTAGATATTTCCAATTTGATTTAACAAGGGAGTTGTCGGTCAAAACCCCTAAGGGAAGTATTGTTGCAACAAAGTTTTTTCGATTATTTCCCATTAGAGCACCTAAATGTTCTTTACCTGCTGATCTCATCATCATACCCATGATTGAATTTGATATAATCCTCGGTATGGATTGGATTTCGGACCATGATGCAAAAATTTATTGTAAGAGGAAAGAGGTTACGATTCTTGATGATGATGATAAGGAACACCTTATCTTTAGAGCAAAATCGTCGCCACATAATTCTTATCTAGATCCACCCCCAATAGCTCAACTAAATTCAATTATTGGGGAGGAAGAGAAGGAAATTACTGAGGGTGAGGAAAGGAATATTCAAATAGAGGATGTACCTATTGTGAGAGAATATGTTGATGTGTTTCCGGAAGATTTACCTGGACATCCTCCAGAATGAGAAGTTGAGTTTTCCATTGATTTAATTCCTGGATCAAGGCCCATATCGAAGACCCCTTATAGAATGGCCACTGTGGAATTAGTTGAACTAAAGAAACAACTAGAGGAATTGAGTAATAAGGGATTTATTTGCCCTAGTGTTTCACCTTGGGGAGCCCCTGTTCTTTTTGTTAAGAAGAAAGATGGATCTATGAGGTTGTGCATTGACTATAGGGAGATCAATGCTATAACAATAAAGAACAAGTATCCCCTAACTCGCATTGATGATTTTTTTGACCAACTGCATGGAGCTCAATACTTTTCAAAGATTGACCTTCGGTCTGGATACCATCAGTTGTGTGTGAAGAAGGAAGACGTTCCAAAGACAGCATTTCGAACAAGGTACGGGCATTACGAGTTTACAGTAATGCCTTTTGGATTGACTAATGCACCCTCTGTTTTCATGGATTTAATGAATAGAGTTTTTAAGGAATATCTTGATGACTTTGTAGTGGTATTTATTGATGATATCTTGGTATACTCCAAAATCCACGAAGATCATGAAAATCACTTACGCATTATCCTGAAGACTCTTAGAAGACATGAATTATATGGGAAATTTAGTAAGTGTGAATTCTGGCTTCATGAGATTTCTTTTCTTGGCCATATTGTCTCTAAGGATGGAATTTCCGTTGATCCTTCTAAAACCAAGGCAATCCAAGAATGGCCAGCACCGACAAGTATAACTGAGGTACGCAGTTTTATTGGTTTAGCAGGTTATTATCGACGTTTCGTCCAGAATTTTTCCAGATTGGCTAACCCATTGACAAAGCTCACACGTAAATGGATTAAATTTGTCTGGACAAAAGAGTGTGAAAAATGTTTTGAAGAACTAAAGAGAAGATTAGTCGATGCCCCTGTATTGACTCTACCATCGGGGAATGATGGGTTTGTTATTTATAGTGATGCATCGAAGAAAGGACTTGGTTGTGTCCTTATGCAGAATGATAAGGTCATTGCCTATGCATCATGACAGCTAAAAATTCATGAGAAAAACTATCCTACTCATGATCTTGAGTTTGCAGCTGTGATCTTTGCTTTAAAGATATGGAGACATTACCTCTATGGTGAAAAATGTGAGATTTATACTGATCACAAGAGTTTGAAGTATATTTTCACACAAAAAGAACTCAACATGAGGAAAAGGCGATGGCTTGAACTACTCAAGTATTATGATTGCACGATACATTACCACCCGAGGAAGGCAAACAAGGTGGCAGATGCTTTGAGTAGAAAAGACCATGGAGTTTTGAATGTGATGAGAATTGAAAGGGATCAAATTTTCTTGGATCTAGTGAAGATGGACATGGGAATAACTAGGGAAGGTGAAACATCAATGCTTTTTCAAATGGTTTCCAAACCATCATTACTAGAAAGTATTAAGAGTTCTCAGACCAATGATGAATAATTTCAGAAGAAGATTAAAGATGTGAATGATGGAAGATTGAGGGACTTTGTGTATAAGGATGGAATTTTGAAATTCAGGAAGAAACTTTGTGTTCCCAATATACCTGATCTAAAAAGGGAATTGCTGGATGATGCTCATAGTTCCAATTTCTCTATACACCCTGGGAGCACCAAAATGTATAGAGATTTGAAGGAACATTTTTTGGTGGGACAATATGAAGAGGGAGATTGCTGATTTTGTGTCGAGGTGTATGGTTTGTCAACAAGTGAAAGCTGGAAGGCAACATCCTGGTGGAGTATTGCAACCTCTTCCCATACCTGAGTGGAAATGGGATAATATTACGATGGACTTTGTCATGGGACTACCAAAGAATCCTAGAAGGAATGATGCAATATGGGTCATTGTTGATCGTCTTACTAAGTCAGCACATTTTCTAGATATACGGGAGGATCTACCACTTGAACGTCTAGCAAGATTATATATTAATGAAGTTGTAAGACTTCATGGAGTACCCCTATCGATTGTTTCTAATCGTGATCCTCTTTTTACTTCAAGATTTTGGAAAAGTCTTCAAAAGGCCTTGGATACTGAACTTCGTTTGAGTACTGCCTATCACCCTAAAACAGATGGACAATCAGAACGGACTATTCAAACCTTAGAAGACATGTTGAGATCATGCTCTCTTGACTTTCAGGGTATGTGGGATCAATATTTACCACTGGTAGAATTTTCCTATAACAATAGCTTCTATTCAAGCATTCAGATGGCACCTTATGAAGCGTTATACGGAAAGAGATGTCGTACACCAACCTGTTGGGATGACGTTGGTGAAATAAAACTTATGGGACTAGAACTGGTGGAAGAAACAATGGAAAAGGTGAAGGTAATCCAAAACCACATCAAATCAGCTCAAAGTAGGCAGAAGAGCTATGCCGATAACAGAAGAAAGGTTTTGGAATTTCAGGTGGGAGATCATGTTTTCCTAAAGGTATCTCCATGGAAGGGAGTTATACATTTTTGTAAGAAGGGTAAGTTGAGTCCCAGGTACATCGGACCTTTCAAAATTCTAGATCGTATTGGGGCTGTAGCTTATCGTTTGGCAATGCCGCCAAATCTCTCCAAATTTCACGATGTTTTCCACATATCGCTATTGAGAAAATACATGCCCGACCCAACACATGTACTTACCTATGAGGAATTAGAACTGGAACCTGATCTATCTTATTGCGAAGAGCCCATCAGAATTCTTGATGTGAGGGAGCAGGTGCTGAGAAACCGGACGACTCGTCTGGTAAAGGTTTTGTGGAGAAATCATAAAATGGAAGAGGCAACGTGGGAACCTGAGGAACTTATGATGAAGAATCACCTGAGTATTTTTATGTAGTAATACCCTAGAAATTGTGAGGACGCAATTATTTTAAGGATGGGAGAATTTAACACCCC
Source organism: Viscum album (assembly GCA_963277665.1). Taxonomy (NCBI): domain Eukaryota; kingdom Viridiplantae; phylum Streptophyta; class Magnoliopsida; order Santalales; family Viscaceae; genus Viscum; species Viscum album. Next base: position 1,722,211,080 of record OY728161.1, read on the forward strand.
AATCTTCCACGGTACATTTCCCTTCGAATAATGCAATAGCGTGTGTTGTACGCAACCTCGAGCTCTAACACACACCACAACTAATTAAACTAGCCGTTGTGAATAGTAATACTTACTTTTTGAAATTTTATAAATTTTATTTATCAAAATGGACTTCATTTTTGGATTCGGAATATCGAAATTAGCCTATGTTGAATTTTTGGTATTTTTCTGAGAACTTCTAATTTTTTTATGAATAGTGAAAAATACTTAAAAACAAATTTTTTAATCAAACTAATTTATAGTGATAAATTATACTATTTAGTGGTTTTAAAGTATAATTAGAATATATTTTTACCATTTTATCCAATGGTGGTCATTAGAATTAATTTAACATTGAAAATGGACATAATCAATTGCCAATCTTTTGATATAAATTGTTTCTTAAAAACACGCTATTTGTTGTGACAGCGGGAATTAATTATAAAATTAATTAATGAAACTTATATGTTTGTAATGTTTTAAAATAGACATCATTTTTGAATTCGGAATATCAATTATAGCTTAGGGTGAAATTTTGGCCTTATTCTGAAAAACTTCAATTTTTGATGAATAGTGAAACCACTAAGTGGTTGTTAAAAACTGATTTTTCGTTAAAATGAAATATTACCACTTCTGTGTTTTGAATTTCAAAAATCCGACATACATGGTTGTCATTAAGAAGTAAAATTTGGTTCAATGAGATTAAAATAATTTTTGGTGAATAGTAACTTTTAAGTTCTTAATCGCGATTAGAGGTAATTAGTGTAGTTTAAGGTAAGAATAATGTTTTAATAATATGAGATGAGTTTGACACATGTCCTACCCTCATTGGATGTGTCATGGCAGACCAAGATAATCCATGGGTCAACTTGGGGACCCCATGGAGCCACTTTAGTTAGAAAATGACATAAATACCTTTTATTTAATGTTAAAGTAAAAAATGACACAAACATGAAATGTTTTACTAAAATAATTTTTACATGGGGTTATACAAGTCATAGTTTTGACTATAAATAGTCATTGTAAAGATAAAAATATTTCCTACATCATAGTATTTTTTTTATAATTTTTAGACATTAAATAAATTAAATTATTTATGACATCATGATGATGCAGCGATGACCTCATTGTTTAACGATTTAAATAAAATAAAAAGATAATGTAAAATCCAAGGCTTACACTTGTAAAAAACCTATTGTATGAGTATATATAGAACCCTTATCACCTTAGCCTCTAATTATATAAGTGTGGGACCTTTAGAATCTGAAAATCATTGTTCAATAAAGTAACATTTTATTACTTTCCAAAAGTGCCCCTCCTCTCCACTTATAAAAGGCCCCCACCTCTACCACATCATTCACACTTTCAAGCCATTTGGCTCGGCCAACCTCTACCCAAATACTCTCCCAACTTCCCCCTCTTACTCCTAGAAGTATCACTTTGGGCAGAACTCTTCCCAAGGAAGCCTTTGCCTCAAATAAAAAAGTGTTACCCGTTTTAAAGGTAGTGTTTTCTCTTATGTTCTTTTGTTTTATTTTTCTTCTCCAACCCCCTAAACTCTTTTTATTCTTTTCTTTTGTAACAACACCAGTATCTTAAATATACTAGTATGTTGTTATAAGAAGTATTAGAGCTACACTTACACACACCTACATCTAATGGTTAAAGAACATACTGTTTCTGTGGATGGCGAATTTCGGCCTCACGAAACGATGATTGTTCAAATTCTTTTAACACCTATAATGGTGGCCATTTCGATGACACTATTTTCATATATGATATATATATTATGTTTATGTTTTCCTTATAATTCTGTATTTCTCATTTATGGCATACTTTATAATTTCCATTATGGATAAACGCGATAATTTCATTTTAGGAAGTGCGGACTACCGCCCACTCAAAGTGATTTGAATCGTTAATGCCATATGTGGGATGTATAAAGGATGGAGTAAATGGTATTATACATTATATTATACTGGAATTATATTATACCTTTATATAATTATAACTTCATTCCATTAAATATGAAATAGAAATGAAAGTAGCGTTCATGCGTACGTACGGATTACCGTCTCCATGAATGGTGCATTTCATTTCTTACCTCTAAATGTCATGTAATATTATGAATGAATGTATATACTGGATATATATGAGATATATGATATCTATATCATGAATATAATTCTGGATATAATGGATATTTCACCAGATGAACAACTCGTAATTATAAGAAGTCTATTTTTGACTTAAGTACCAAAGATCGACAAAACGACCGTTATTAACTTAAATAATTACATAATGTTCATATAATTGTAATAAGTGATATAAAAAGGATAATTAAATTGAAAATGGTTCTTAATAAGGTATATATTAACTCTAGTTTATTATTGAGGAGGTTAAAGAACGGTTGAGTCAATTCAGACACGAGGTAAGGGAATTTCTTAACCCAATTTTCATTCTTTGGGTTAATCTCCTACTTTCAAATTATTTCATGATATTATTATGTCCTATATTGTATTTGTACATTATTTATGTGTACTTATAGTGAATACACATTATAGATGTACTTTATTTAAAAAAATTATCTTTTTAAGGACTTTGTCTCAATCCCCTTTCATTGAGGCATATTTGGTTTTATACACAAATTTCTTTTATACGGTGTATAAACCCCTTTGACTTTTACGTTTATTCAAAAGGAATCTTTTTTATACAAAGCGTTTTACTAAACGACAAAAAGGGAATGTTTTTCTTTCCGTACTTATGCGGCAACAACGACTTCTCCATCGCCGTGACCATTATTTGAGTTTCGGGTTCCTCTACAAGCCATCATTTTTTTTAATGAAAAATAAATACAAAGTTTTAACTTTCTTTTATTTTGGTATTGAAAATGGTTTTGAAAGCGTTTTTATTATATCAATGTGTTGTATTTATATCTTGTGATTGAAATTTGGAAATTTTATGTTTCCTTTATGCATGTTTTATGTGATACGATTATGTTATGGTTTATGATATGTTTAAACCTATTCATATGAGGAATGCATTGGACTTAATAAGTGACGGTGGAGCCCGCTATAGCTCCTCGATGCATCGGTAGGTCTCATGAGACAAACTAGTGTCTTGGCACAAGGCCTTGACAAAATATTATTTGTGGTCTTGGCACGAGGCCTTGGCTACGTGGTTATGATAGTCTGGCATTATGCATTCCATCATTATGAAAGTGGTTATTGATATTGCATGTGATTATTCGACCAGTAGAATATCCATGTGAAGAAGTGAATGGAATTATCTCATTTTACTTTTTCCATATTATGTTTATGTTCAAGTTTAAAAGGCGTTTGTTTTAGTTATACATTGCCTTAAATTTTTATGTTTATTTATGAAATCTTCTGCAATATTGTTATCCTTACTGAGCATCTGAGCTCACCCCTTTCAATGTTTTAATATTTTCCAGGATGTGAAGAAGTATTTTATGAATGACATGCAGGGATAGTCAGAAGAGGATATGATTGTGGACTATGGAGACTTTTTTTGTAGTTTTTCACTTTATGATGTAATGTAACGTTTATGAATGTATCTAGTGTTTCCAAGGCTACTAAACTAATCGGTCTTTCGAGACTTGATCTTTTGTAATCATGCCAATGTTACGAAGTAATGCACCGACTCTGGGTAGCTGGGGTCGGGGCGTTACAGACAGTCCCTTTATTATACCCCACTGTAGATTTGGATAAAGTTGGGTAATGGTAGGGTTGGATCGAGCATGAATTCAACCAGGCCCTCGAGACAAAAAGGCTAATAACTCACAGACCGGGCATCTGATTGACGTGTCGTCTATTGCGTTGATACCCATATGATGTGGAGGTCCTTTTATATACTTCTTCATGGGACTTAGTGGTAGTTGGAGTATCGACCAGTGGCTTTTGGAGCGGACCCTCCTGAAGACAGGAGAGAATAGTGTGCGAAACATGTAGCTTGCTGTGACGTGAAGAATGAAGAGTGCTCCTGTGTGGATCAGCACCGAGCGATCTTATGTGGGTCAGCACCTAGCGATCATGTGTGGGTCCGCACCTAGAGATCATGTGTGGGTTAGCACCTAGCCATCCTGTGTGGGTCAGCACCGAGCGATCCTGTGTCGGTCAGCACCTAGTGATCCTATGGGGGTCAATATCGAGTGATCCTGTGTGGGTCAGCACCGAGTGATCCAGTGTGGGTCTGCCACTTAATAGAGTAAGATGATTCGGTAGTTACATCTAATCATCTCTACTATTTTACTTAAGTTATACCTAGTGTGAGATGATTTTATACATGTGTGGTACTTTCCTTTTTGGTAATACCTCGGTAGTATTCTTATGTGTGGCATACCTGTGTGGTAATTGGATTTTTGGTTTTCCTTCCTTTGTGGAATAGTTGTGCTTTGGGATTTGGGTTGGGACCCTGTGTTTCTTCATGACTGAGATGGGTATACTTGATAACTTAGGTATATATATATGTATGGGCATGTACCTAAGTAGGGTTAATAGTTGACTTAATGCTTTGAGGTTTATCCTTTATGAATTTTGTGAGACCTTCAGGATCTTGGGGTCCCTAATGAGAATCGTTATACTCACCCCTACATGGGTTATGCCTGCACCTTATTGTTTTTGGTGCAGACGATGGACAGCGTTGATTGAGAATGAGGGTACCAAGACAAGAAGATGCCCAGAGGAGGACTTTATAATGAGTTACTACACGGAGGAGACAGATAGACATGGAGTGTTGAGGAGTCAATTTGTACCTACCCTTCATATAGGATCCTCGGAGGATGACCTAGTAGTTTTCTTCCTTTTTTCTCTAGTTTACTTGTACTATTAGTTTTTTGTACTTTCCAGTTGGTCTTGTATTCTGGCCCCTTTTACTTATTGTACTCACTCTATTTACTATTCATTTAACTTGTGTTTGTATCTTTTTGGGTTTTTGGTTGCAAGTGATTACAGGTTATAAAGGCAATGCCTTCCCAGTTTTAGGGATTACGCCTTTTGGTTCTAGTCACCAGCCCCTGGCCTGTGGAAGGCAGGCTTGGGATAGTCACGGCATGGGCCTCGGGGGACGGGTCGTGACAATATATATAATATACATTAAATAATTATGATATTAAGGACATAATTATATTTCTTAAAATATAATATATCATTTTATTCTTTCCATTTCACACACTGAAAAAGTGATAATGTCGTTCGTGGATGTATGGAATACCACCACCTCGAATCGATGTGATTATTATTTTCTTCATCACCACATCACAAGAATGGTATATATAAGCATATATAATTAATTAATATGGTATTTATTATATAATTATTATTATATAAAGAAAACTTTTACTTAACTTCTATCTATGATGATCATTGAAAAAAGGAACGTTACTCATGCGTATGTATGGCCTACCGTCTCCATGATCGTAACATTAATTCATTTTTCATAACCATTTTTCATGATTCATTTTAAGAGTACAATTTATGTATAAATATTATAATTATATAATGATTATTATTCTATATATGTTTAAATAAGGACCTCATTGACCTTAGTTGACCTCCAAAGTCAGTTTTGACACATAAGTTGAATATGGTCAAAACATCTGACTTAGACTTAATTGATTACGTAATTATATATTACATATTTATAAATGAAATAAAATAAATAATAAACTTTTTTAAGATTATATATAAATTAAATAATTAACATAAGTTTATTATTGAGTATGATAAATAAAAATCTTTATAAATCAAACTCAAGTTAAGGGTTTTTCTCGTCTCACTTTTATTTATGTGATATACAAGCCATATTCACCACTAATTTTTTGTTTTGTGGTGTATATACTTCCCATTAATGTGTTTTATAATTATTATCCTTAAATTTATTTTAATTTACATATCCATTTTATAATCTCTCTTTTATGGGGTTTATAGTTTCAAAGATACCAAAGCGGTAATGGATTTTTATCATAATTTTCCTTCTTTGATACTTATGTCATGTTATGAACCAAAATTATTTTATAAGGTGTATATACAAATCCTTTGACATGTAATGTCATAAATTTATTTATTCTCGTGATATTTGGAGTTTCTTTGAAATTAATTTATGGGGTTTATGATTCAATGTTATCAAAGTGGTAAGAGTTTCAGGATACAATCTCATCATTTATCAGGATTTTTTGTGATTAAGTATCTAATGTTGAAAAATTATGATCTACCTATAAATAATTATTGATAATTTTCTTATAATATGTTAATTTAATGATAATTAATGGTTTCCCATCATTTTCCTCTCTTTATGTTTTAAAGAGTTGAAAAAATGATTTTTTGAAAAATCATCTTTTCAATTGAAAACTCTTTTTCTTCCCAAAAATGTTTTAAAAAAGGTTTTAAAAATTGTTTTTTAAAGTCACAAGGTATTTTTCTCAATAAATTATTAAATAATTTTTAAAATCTTAATTTATAAGCTTTCAAAGTTAATTTCAAATTAAATGATTTTTTAAATTTTTTATGTTTAAAAAAAGTAATTTTCAAAATGAATAAGGTATTTTCCTCAAAATGTTTTTAATGATATTTTAATGGTATTTACATTCATCAACATCAATAACCCTTGTTATTACTTATGCTCTAACAGGTATATTTTTTAATAATATCATCTTCATTCCTTCTTAGGGTGGATTAAGATTATTTCAATGAGATTGTTAGGGAACTCGTTTCTTTTCTAGGGGTTAAAAATTTTTCAAAGAGATTATTATAAAACTAATTTATTTTCCATAGTATAATAATGTTTCAAATAGATTGAAAAGAAATACATTTCTTTACCATTGGATAATCAGGTTATAAAACAATAACGATTTTTTATTTCAGTTTTACGATGAAATATCTATGTACTTTATTCATGTTGTGGTTCTTGGACATTACATCTTAAACATGGGGTGACCCAAATAGCACCAGGTGAGCCTACTGTAGCTTATATAATGGGTTTGACTAGATATTGTCGAGTGATCTCGATACAACTTATATGATGTGTTGTCCCAAATAGTGTTGGGTGTGCTCATTAAAGCTTATACGATGGGTGCACCCAAATAAAACTACAATAATTTGGGTAATGTAACTTTTCTTTAGAGGAAAGAAGGAGGGAGTTACTTGAAGGTTTATCCTATATATTTAACTATGCTCAAGTTACTTCTTACACTGATTTAAAATGGGTTATAAAAGTGATGCTCTAAGTTACCAAAAAGGATTTTAATTTCTTGTTATGAAATTATAATTTATATCATGATCAATGTTGATAACACATGGCTCATGATTATTGATTCTGATGAATATTTCCATGCCCATATTTTTATATTTTATAATCTAGGTATTGATGGGTATAAGTTATTTTATGATTATATCATGCACTATGACTTTTCCATTATATACTTATGCACTTAGTATTCTTATTTATGATATTCAATTGTTAATGATTATGTTTACCCTTATTAATAATTTGACCTCATTATTCTTATGTTTCCCTTTCCTTAGGTTTTAAAGAATGATGTTGAATGAGTTATGTCTATAAGGGATTATATATGGATTATGATGATGTATTAATATGAAAAAGAAAATCTAGGATATGTGGGATAAATACTCTTTTAAAGTCATGTGAGTTGTTTATGTAGAATTTTTCCCTAATACTATAAAACTATAACCTAAAAGGTCATTGATGTTGTAAGTGATCTAGTTTTTCCTTTTGATGTTATAAGGTTCTGATGAAAAAAAATAGTATAAAATTATCAGCTTAAAATCCAGAAATATAAATTAAAATATTTCAGCACAGGATATGGGAGTGCGGGTCCTAGTTTGTTATATAAAACCCCTATTTATAAATGTTTTTTTTTTGAAATTTTTTATCAAACATTTCCTGGGTTTTTAAATAGATCCCTAACTGAACCAATTTCCCTCACGCCATTCAAACAATCATGGAAGTTCTGCTCTATCATCTCTCTCACTCAACCTTATCTCGAAAAAATCAACTCTCAAATATATGGTATATTATTTTTTTCTCCTCCTCTGTCATTTATAAATGTCATCAATACTCTATCTTTATACTATAAACTCAATTACAATATGAACTAAACTCTATGAGTATCAAGGATCTCTCCTACTCTCTATAGCACGAAAACACTAGGGTGGATGAGCACTACCAGTGCCATCTCGCATCATTACTCATGGCCAATAATAACACCCGTTGAGAAGTCCTATTACTTCTTAATTATCTTTCCTAAATTCAACCCATTCTAGGATCACTTTTACAATGTTGGATCCTTGTCTGCCTTTCATGACTATTAATGGAATATTTTTTCCCCTCCTTAAAAAATATTTTTTCCTTTGAGAAATTATTCTTCAACTTTTATATTTTTTCTTTTATTCTAAATCTAACATTTAAATTTTCCCTTCCATCCATCCAAATCCATTTTTTTAATTTTTGAAAAATACCATTTCAAGTTTAGTACGAACTTACACAACCAACATATCCCCAAATTCACTAAATTCAAAAATACCAAAAAACAACTTAAATGGGTTTGATGGAACCCTTACATCTAGGCCAAGACCTAGTAGTATATGAGTTAAAGTTAGGTAATAGGGACCAAAATTACACATTTTTGAAAATGGTTCTTATACTCCCTTTATTGTAATAAAATGACTTGTCTCAAGCTAATCCTTATTCCAAACTATCATAGTGACTGGTTCAACTTAAAACATAGTAAATTGGTTCTTGAATTCAAATAGATAATTCTATTTATTCCTTCTAGGTATTCCTTCTATCCCATTTAATTTATGAATAATCATATTCATGTCATGAATTAATCTCAGGATAGGGTGATGCATTCTCCCACGTATCATTAATTAGTCATAAATAATGATAATTGAAATAAATAAAATTTCATGTCGAACTCATGGGTGGTGAAAAATTATAATTCATACTATGCATTATGGATGGTTAGGGTGGGTGTTGATTACAAACATGTGGTTCTTCCCATTCCATTTTGAACTCTTAGGCATCTTGAATTTTCTTAAAATTACTAAATTACCTTGAAAATTAATCTTTTTTAACATAAATAAATCTCTATTGAGGATATCTTAATGCTACAACTTTTCCCAATCATGGTTATATAAATTTGGTATGAATTATCACGATAACCCAAATTTAGAAAAAGGATTTCTAAAGGGATTACTTGATTAAAAGGGTAAATGGTAATTTTTTGTAAAAATAAACATTCAGTTAATTTTTTTAGTGTTACAAATAATAATATGTTGTTCTAAATGTAAACACATGGTTTTGATTAATATTATCTTTTATTTGAGAGAATTATTAAATGGGTTTCTTATAAGGGTTTAGTGTTTGTTTTATTTTAGGCATTTAGAATATTATCATTTTAATATATAAGGTTTGAGGTATATAATTTCTAATATTACACTATAATTTTTATATCATGTTCATATAGAGTTGAAAGGGTATGGAGTTTTCCCATTATTTGAGTATACAAAATCATTTTTTATTCAACATATTTTCACCTTACATTATGGTAAATAGTTATATAATGGAACTATCAATTTTTAGGGAGGTTTCAAGGTGTTTTAAAGTGTTCTATTTGTTTTTATATTAGAATAGTACTCCTAAGATTGAAGGTGTTTTGAGTTTTCCCTGGTTAATATAGATGTTGGTAAAATGATTTTTTAGATTCATTTTCTTATATAGTTACCTTAAATATGAGGGGTGGACAAGGAAAAAATTAGTCATTGTTTGAGTTGTGTGTGTATATATAAGTTTCATCTTCTTATTTATAACATTGTTTATTTGATTAATACATGTACGTAATATTATTTTTATTTTGATCTATTGTGTAACATTAAGAATTTTTTGAGTGTCACCAATAAACATTTATAATTTAAAACACATTTATCTTGGACACATATAGGATTATAAGATAGTGTAAGCATTTTATAAAGTGTATTATAATCTCACCTAACCATATATGTGGTATGTATTTTATTAAGAATGAGTATACACTTTTGGATATACCTATGAAGGTTTTGACTACTAGATGTGGGAGAAGCTTATAATGATAGGTTTCATTATTAGAGGTGGAATTATAATGTTTTAGATCTCAATTATATGAAATATATGCTAACTAAATTTTTTGGAATATTTATTAATGGAAAGTATATGTGGTGTTTTTAAGGAAATTGAATTGTATTTTTGGATATTTTATGATATGTGAAATACACCTAAGATTGATAACTCTACTATTTTTGAAATAGGGGTTCATCAGTGGTTTATAATAAAAATATATTTGTTTTTATTCCTATAATAGATTGTCTATAATAATCTAAATAAAAAAAGAGTAACACAGAATCTAACTTCACTTCTATAATCAATAAAATTTTCATTCATTTCATGAAATTCCAAACCCCTTGACCCTATGTTAAAATCTCGTGATTACATGAACTTTTATGTTCCAAGGAAATATATTTTTACACAAATTTAGAAAGCCATGTCACAATTAAATCACAATAAAGAACAATAATTTTCAAGGGAAGTTTGTCATCCAATAATAAATAAATTGTTTTCCAATATATTTATTACCACATTTTCTCCCATACAACATAAAATTGAGAACCTAGACCAATAACCACATGTTTACCCCAGGTTGTTTCTTTTAATGTCACCTTTGTGTAAAATGATAACTTATCAGGAATCCTAATGGATAACATTCAAATTTTGGGTTCCCCTTATTATATTTATCTATAATTTTATTCTTTAATTGTGAATATATTATGTATCTTTATTTGTTTTTTATAAAAAATAAATATTTATGAATCAAATAAGATTAATATGAATCGAAAAAGGATGCACTCTAATCGTATATAAAAAGAGTGTGAAGATGGAGTTAAATATTTCATCAAGTTTTCAATAGAGAATACATATGAACCCTCACAAATCCTTTGTCCATGTTTATGTTGTTGTTATTCAATACAAATTGGCTTGGAAGAGTTGGAAGAACATTTGATTTGTCACAGAATAGATCAGAGCTATAAATGTTGGACTAAACATAGAGAAAAACTGAATGTGCACACTGATTGGGATGATATTATAGTTTATGAATCATTTGATATGAATACCAATTTAAATAACGATGGAGATCGTATAGAAGAAATGAAAATAGAAATTGTATATGACCTTCAGGATTATCCAAAATTGTTTTAGAATTATAATATCTTCACTAAGAGATCATTTTATATTAGTTATAATAAATTAATAACATTGTTAGTTCTATTGAAGTTATATAATTTGAAATATGGAAGAAAATAGAGATACACTGGCTTTATAGAACTACTTAGTCTCCTGAATGATATGCTACCAGAATAAAATGAAATTCCTTATCAAACATATAATGTTAAATTAATTCTACGTTCAATGGTAATGATCTCTAAAAAATACATTCTTGTCTAAATGATTTTATATTGTTTTTTAAGGACCATGAATCACTCATAAAATGACCTAAGTGTGGTGCGAGTTGATACAAGAAATATGAATCAAGCCCTTTGAAATTTTTATGGTACTTCCCTATCATTCCACGATTTAAAATGATATATGGATGTTAGGAAACCATGATACAATTTACATGGCACACATATATGAGAATTAAATATGGGAAACTACATCATCCAACAAACCCTCCTTAATAGAATAAAAATATTCAAGTATCTGGAATTTCGAAATACAATGAGAAACTTTCATCTTGTGTTATCTATAGATGGTAAATTACAACTTATTTTCATGGTTATATATGAAGTTTAAATACATTATGTTTTTTCTTATTATATCTAGACCAAAACAACCAGGTAATTATATTGATTTATATTTGGTTCCACTAATGAAAGATCTTAAATTCATATGGGATATAGGTGTTATGATGTATGATGCTCATAGAAGTGAAGAATTAATATTGAGGTCCATGTTTTATGGGATGATAAATGACATTCTTGATTATAGATATTTTATAGGATATATAATTAAAAGGAATGTTTGGATTACCCATTTGTGAAGAATGAACACACTCAGTTTGGTTGAAACATTCCTCGAAGACTATGTTTTTAGGACCTTAGAAATTTTTACCTCAATGACATTAATACTAATCCCAAATGACATCATTTAATGGGAATACCAAGAAAGGTACGAAACCATCTCCACTAATGGGTGATCAGTTGTTCGATAAATTAAAACATATTAACACTATTTTTGGTAAATCATTTTTGAAAAACATAACGAAATAAGTTTGGATAAAGAGATCGATTTTCTTTGAATTACTATACAAGAATTGTTTGTACATCATGAATTTTATTGATGTTATTCATATAGAAAAAAATGTATCTGATATTATTATTGGCACATTATTAAATGTTCCTAGAAAAATAAAATATGGCATCAAGGCTAGGTTGGACATGATTGACATGGGGATAAGAGGAGAGTTGGTACAAGTGAAGGGTAAAAGTGGAATTTTCTTTCTCCAACATCTTACACTCTATCCAAACAACTAAAATTATAATTTTTCATTCTCCTTAATGGTGTAAAAGTTCTAGAGGGGTATTCATTAAATATCAATAATTTCATGGAAAAGGCTAATTTGAATTTATAGGGACTAAAATCACATGAATTCCATGTTTTGATATAATATTTGATGCTCTTAATTTTACATTTCATTCTATATAAAAATATATGAAATACATTAACCAAACTCTTAATATTTTTCAAATCCATGTGTAATAAAGTTATATACCCTATGAAGTTTCTAATAATGAATAAGGAGGTTGTGGTCATATTATGTGAATTAGAGATATTATTTCTACAATCATTCTTTGATATAATAGTCCACCTGATGGTTCACTTGGTTTAACAGGTTCAACTATATGGTCTTGTCTATTACAGATGGATGTACCTCATTGAATGATATATGAAGATTTTGAAAGGGTATGTCATGAATTGAAGTCGGACAAAATTTTGTATTGTAGAATGATATATTGTTGAAGAAATTGTTGAATTCTACACTAATTACCTAATAGATGTTGATAGAATTAGTCTCCCAAAATCACCTTTACATTTTTTATAAAAGTGAAGATGTTGAACCATATGTTTAATCCCACGAAACAATTATTATAAATTTGAATCCATCAAGGATAAAGGTTAGATATCAAATACACATAATCAATATTTTATAGGATGGTTCTGAGATCATATTTATAAGGAGTTATCTAAAAATCCAAATTCAGTTTCCAAACAACATCAATGGATAGCTATGGGACCAAATGAAAATGTTATATCTTACATTTGTTCTATAATTAATGGTTATACATTCAATACAAAAGAACACGATAACCCCAGTATGATACTAAATGGTGTAGTTATTCTTATGGTGTAAGCGATGAATATATCTATTTATAAGGATATAAATCCAATTTATATGAATATTTCACATTTTGGAATAATAAAATAGACATAGAAGTTGGATTACACAACATTTTAAATGCTAATTTTCTATTTCAAATGGGTTTACAATAGGAGTGTAGTAAAATTTGATGAAATGGGCTTCATGAAGGCGAATTTTTGTGTGGGAGGGTATAAGGACAAGCTGTTTATAATGGAATAACAAGTAGTGTAGGAATTTTATGTCTCAGATCCACAAAACAATATTTAGTCAATTTTCCTATTTTCAAATTAAAAAACTATAGAGTCAAATGAAAATTCAATCAAGGAAGACCCTTTCATTGGGTGATCACAATCATTTCATTATGGTCCCCATGTAGAAAATGTATTGTGAGTTATATGGGACCACAAATATGGGATTTGGATTCTTGATAGAGGATCCAAATACCTTAAAAATTAAAATAAAATAAAGAGATTTCAATGAGTAGGTTAAGGTGTTTTTAATATGCTATTATTTTACACATAATATTATATGTTCTATACTGTATTAACATGATCTAAATTAAATGTTTAACTACTCATGTGGACAATGAATTCTTCACATGATGATGTTACAAATCTCAGGGAAGAATAGATAGTTGAGGCTAAAACTACAGAATTATTAGGGGATAAAAAACATGTTGATGAAAATAAACAATAACAATGTAGTATCACTATGTTGACTAAAATTATCAAGGTAAGGAGGAAGGGTATAAAATATGAGGTTTCATGGAATAAACACGAACAATATATTGACCCCAGTAGTTAAATGTTAATTAGTTATATTGGGTTTATAATGAGAATGAATGTTCCCATTAACATAGATTTTTGGTTCCATGACTATCCTATAATGAAGGAGACCCTTTGGGAAGATATTAAGGCATTGTTATGATATACTTTATCTATTTTACTAAAAACTTATGTAATGAAATGTTGATTTAATTTTCCTTATCCCTTATATAGATCATATATTTTGGATTATTTATGTAATAAATATGTCTTAATAAACACTATAAAATCCCATAGAGGCTTCAGAACACTTCTTACCAAGTTTTATCTTAGGGATGTTGAGGGGAAATTAAATCCCCACCCACCGGTTACTTATGCACACATTATAAATCAGTAAACATGGAATTATTTCATTAGTAATCATGATGATAAATCATTTTAGGTGAATTTTAGATGATAATATATTATTTTAAATTATTTATTTTATCTAATTTGTTTCAAAAAATTTAATTTATGAAATATTAAAGTAGTGTAGAAAATAAACAATGTAAATCAAAACTAATGTACCCTTATCTCAAAGAAAGGATGGGGAATGATTTACTAGAGAATAAAATGGTATGTATTTTAAATATACAATAGAATATTTATGTGATATGAAAAAACATGTGTTCCTTTGTTTAAATACATATTGATTAATCAAAATTTGAATCCACTTCCATCACACGTCATGTGATCTGAAAGGAGGTCCGTATAAATAAAGAGGATAAACAGGTTGATTAAAATACAAAATTCATATGAGAAACATGTGTAAGTATGAAATAATAGTAACTATTTATTATTTATAATAATATTAAATAAAAATATCTATTTATTTTCATATTTTTTATATGGTTTGGATACAATAATCAATAGTGACCATACCTAGAGAAAAACTACTTTTAGTGGATTTGAAGTGGATGGAACAATATGGTCATGTTAGAGGTGTAGATTTTGGATTTCCACCTCAAAAATATTTCAAGAATAAAAAATCACAAGAATATACATATCAAATGATGAAATTATTTCAAGTAAAAATATATTATTTTCAATATATTATTATCAGGTTTCGTTTGGAAGAATAATATATATGAATGGATCCAAGAGAACCATAAGTGGAACAAATATCATCACATAAACAACCAAATAACCCCCCAATAGCTTTGAGGCTAGTCAATCCTCTCAAATTCATACCTTAATTGAGGTAATCAATTTTAACATTACTCTTTCTCCTAAATTTGAATCAACCAACTTTCAATAACTTTATATTACTAAAATTATATAGGGTAAATTTTATGTGATTTCTATATATAAATACCATGAACCACATTTTTGAGAAGGGAATGGTGTATAATATCCTAGGATAAATTCTACACATTAAAAAACTCCCAAAAGATCACATGAGAGTGGGGATTAAAGTATATCAAGAGATAAGAACTAAGTTTCATGTTCCACTTGATAATCCAGATATTACTACAGTCAATGCTGCTATTAGAACTATACATGAGGTATGTCCTTAAAAAAATTTAAATGAAAAACATGTAACGGTAGATTAAAAAAGTTTTTAAGTGATTTATGGTGTTACATACGCATAACACTATAGGGAAATGGAAGGTTGCAACAATACAATCCAGTGAGTTGGACAAGAAAACAAAAAGGAACATCTGAGAGTACCTTCTTCCCACCAGTACCTTCTTCCCACCAGTACCACTACAACATATATTAGCATTACAATTTTATGTAGACACCATATTAAAATATGGATATGTTTCCTATAATCAAGAATAATTATTTGGATATTTCATTACAGACACAGTCAGTCTTTAGAGTATAAATGACATTCTCAAGTTTGAATAGCTATGAGTATAAGTTGTGAATATATACATGAGGTGCATTTTCATAATCTATCTATCCAAAAAATGATCTACTGTTTTCATTAAATTTAAAATCTATTTATATTTTATACAATAATTTATATTACTAGTATATAAATGGAAAACCATATGAAGCATGATTTAAATTTATTAACCCCTATATCATTTCTATTGAATAAATTTCTTTATGTTTGGAAGAAATTTTTAAGAAAAAATATGATCTAACCATGTATTTGAAAAGAAAATAATAGATAAAAGACTCTTGTTTATTACTAAAATTGAGTGGTAAAACTCTACAATCTAATCTTATAAAATATATTTATCTTTTTTCATTAATTATTTGATTTTGTTTTTTTAGGAATCACTAGATTCTGATGAGAATCAATTTAGATACCCTTAATATTTATTTTTTGGATCTAATCCATGGATTTCCATTGAACCAACCACACATGATGTGTATTGTGAATTTTTTATGCATTGAAATTAATATTTTGTAGAAAAAATTTGAATTATATGCTTCATTTTGTGTTTTAAAACGATTTTGTATGATAGGGTGATATATAAGTATAGTATAATTTATGGTATGAGGTCGGTTACTAAACATAAGAAGCCTATATATTTATTCAAATAGAAATATATTAAGGTATACATAAAAATATTACTATAAAAACATTTTTCAAAACAATTTATTTATATTGGTTAATGTTTCTACAGTTTCTAAAGCAAGATAACAACAACGATTGTGGATATTACATTTTAAATTTTATGAAATATATAATATACCATGAAAAGACCAGCATCCATGAATAGTTAATTTCTTAAGTTAATTATAATTTCATTAAAAATATTTCTTAATCGTTTGTTTTTCTATATTTTCTTAGTAATACTAAGATATAAAATAATATATATACTTGAAAAAATAAGTAAATTTGTTTAGATATGAGTGATCAGAGTATATTATGACAAAATGTTTTCCTACATCAAATTTATGTGATTACCTATTATGTTTGTGATCTAGTATGGGCTATGACCTTAGAAATATATTTGGGATATAAATCATTAGTATTAGAGTGATTATATTCTATATTTGATTATTTTATCCAGGAGAAGTATAATGGGGGAAATCAATTTGTTTATAAATGAATAGGTAGAATGTATGGTGTTATAATGTAGACAAACTTCATGAAAATGTGACTTCTTATAAATTATTTAGATAATTTTATCATCATTTTATTGAATTTTTTTAGTTAATTTTCTTATCATTTTTATCTAATAATTATTTGGTTAAATTTATACATTAGTTCAAAACACACATCACAAGCTCAAAACCAAGAAAAAAATCATATTATTTTCATTATTTAGGGTGGTGATCCATAATTCAATTTTTATATATAAGAATTGACCTCACATCAATTTGACACCCGATGTGGTCAGTATGAATCAAAGTGTATGTTTTCAATACAAAAGTGTCATTTTATTTTGAAACACTTATCACATAGACAAAACCAATTAAATTGTCTAATATTATTTTGAAGCTTTAGAAAAATGATTCATAATTCATTTATAACATGTAAGAATTGACCAAACATCAATCTGACACCTAATTTGGTCGGTATGAATCTAAGTGTGTGTTTTCAATACAAAAGTGCCATTTTAGTTTAAAATAGGCATAAAATAGAAAAAACTGAGAAAATGAGCTAATATTATTTTAAAACTTTATGAAAAATATTGATAAGTTGTTTTTCTTGTTTAGGAAATGACTACAAATCAATCTAATATTCTATGTGGTCATCATGACTTGAAGTGCATGTTTTCAACAAAGAAGTTCCGTTTTAGTTTAAAATGCATGTCATGGTGCCAAAACCAATAAAATAAGATCGTATTATTTTCAAATGTTATAAAAATGATCCATAATTTATTTTTCACATATGAGAATTGACCTAATACCAATTTTACATGCAATGTGTTCGGTATGAATCAAAGTGCATGTTTTCAATATAAAAGTGTCATTTTAGTTTAAAACACAAATCAAATAGCCAAAATTCATAAAATTAGTTCATATTGTTTTCAAAATTTTGTAAAAATTTTCCATAATTTTTTTTATGTGTATGAATTTTCTATACATCAATATGATACATGATGTGACTGATGTGACTAAAAGTGCATGTTTTCGATATGAATTTTTCATTTTAATTTAAAACACATGTCACTAGCCAAAATTGAGAAAATAAGCTTAGATTATTTTCAAACTTTATAAAAATGATTATAATTAATTTTTGATGTGTAGGAATTGATTTCACATCAATACGACATCTGATGTGGTTGGTATGGCTTAAAGTCCATGTTTTCAGTAACGAAGTGTCATTTTAGTTTAAAACATTTGTCTCATCTGCAAAACTATGAAAATGAGATCATATTGTTTTCAAAATTTTAGAAAATTATCCATAATTCATTTTTCATGTGTAGTAATTAACCACATTCCAATCCAACACATGATATGGTCAGTATTACTTGAAGTACATTTTTTAATATAAAAGTGTCATTTTAGTTTCAAACACACATCAAATAACCATAACCAAGGAAATTAGATCATATTGTTTTCAAACTTTAGGAAAATGATCCATAATTATTTTTTCATGTTTCTAAATCAACCACACATCAATAAGACACATGATGTGACTGATATGAGTCTAAGTGTGGTTTCTGAATATAAAGGTGTCATTTTATATTAAAACACACATCACTAGCCAAAACCAAGAAAATGAGTTTAGATTGTTTTTAAACTTTATGAAAATGATCAATAATTCATTATTTATGTGTATAAATTAACTTCACATCAATCTAATATATTATGTGGTTGGTATGACTCGAAGTACAAGTTTTCAATATATAAGTACCATTTTATCTTAAAATTTGCATCACATATGAAAAAACTAATCATAAAAAACTCAAATTGTTTTCAAAATTTATGAAAATTATCCATAATTCATTTTTCAAGTGCAAGAATTTACCTTATTCCAATTTGATACATGATGTAATAGGTATGACTTGAAGTATGTGTTTTCAATATAAAAAAATCATCTTAGTTTAAAACACACACCAAATAGCCAAAACCGAGAAAACGATCTCATATTGTTTTAAAACATTAGGTAAATGATCCATAATTCATTTCTGAAGTTTAAGAATTGAATTCACATCACTCTGAAACATTATGCGATCAATATGACTTAATGTGTGTGTTTTAAATATAATGGTGTCATTTTAGTCTAAAACTCTTGTCACTATCCAAAATGGAGAAAATGAGATCGTATTATTTTTAAGATTTAAGAAAATGATCCATAATTCATTTTTGATATGTAGAAATTGAGTGCATTTCAATATTACACACAATGTAGTCAGTATGACTCTAAGTGCATGTTTTCAATATATAAGTGTCATTTTAGTTTGAAACACGCATCACAGAGGAAAAAATGAGCATAATGAGATCATATTTTTTATCATCATTTTATCTGTTATTACTTAATTAATTTCCTTATCATTTTTATTTGATGCTTATTTAGTTACTTTTCATAGAGATAGTGCTTTAAGATGAATAATGAATACGGTGAAAATTAAAGGCTGGTTCTCAAAAATAAACATCTCTTTAATTGGCTCACATCCATATATGTGATCTAATTCAAGAGAACCTGCTTTTTATAACAATAAGAAATGGTGTAATGTGTAAGAATCAACCAAAGCTCAATCTGATACATTGGGTGAATGGTATGACTCAAAGTATATATTTTTATTTTAAAATTTAAATTTTTTATTTAATTTATTTATTTATAGTGTTACTTACATAAGAATTATTTTTTTATATAGGTTCATTGTTTTTCTCATGATAGGGTGGTTTTTTCAGCAACTAATAGCATGATTGGAGGTCGGGGCCAAAGATAAAAGAACAATTATGTTTTTGAATGTATTTGATAAATTTTACTTACTCATGTAATTATAAAAACCAACGTTTGAAATGTATATAATATAGTTTTTTTATTATATTGGTTTTGTAAATTTTATTTCAATTAAATAATAATTTTATTTTTCTATATTTTCTTCTTTCTACAAATTTTTATTGTTTTAGTGTGCTATAATTTTAACAACACAATACAGTAGTATTCCTCTTTATTAGCACAAGAAAAATCATTTATAAAGGTATTATTTATCAGCACTAAAAAAACACATGATAAAGGGACCCTTTATCAGTGATAAAAAATCACTAACAAAGGATCTCTTTATTGGTGCTAAATAAAAGTGTTGATAAAGGGTCACATTTAGAAGTGCTTAAATAATCACTAATAAATACCCATGTATTTTAAGGTTTCTTTGATTGTTAGAACTTTTTTGTGTTGAAAATACCTATTTTAGCACTACTAAGGTCCTTATGTGTAGTAATTCTAGAGAGATCTATGGAATATGGAACTTGGGTGTGGAATATTTGGATTGATGTTTTAAAATAAGTGGATTAATTTGATTATCTTGAATAATATTTTAAATATTTTATTCTTATTTCATGGTTTTCAAATCACATAACATGAATTATTCATTAATAATTAATTCTTTATCAGTGATGAGTGAGTAGTCACCTTAAGATATGGTAAATTATGAGAAAAACGATGAGTATACATTTAATGATGGGTTTATCTTGTGAATGAAATATTTTGATTTAGTATTTTATTGAGATTGAATTGCTCATATTATTCACTAATGGATTATTTAAGAAAATTATTTTATGGTTAATAATACCAATATGATGGGTAGAGATTTTGGTAATAATGATAGACTTGATACAAATTTTTCTTTTAATATTAGATTTTAATGAATCATGGTTTGAGTATATTCATTTGTTTATAATGAATTGAAAGAAATAAGGCCGCATTTGTCTTGATGGAATTAATTTTTATGGAAATGTAATTCGAAAAATAATAGGAAAATAAATTAAAAATAAATATAAATGAGTTTCAAAATAAAACTTGGTGTGGAAGGAAAATTCCAAAATCAAAAAGGAATTGTAATGTTTGAAAGGTAAAAAATATGTCTCATCCTCTATCATACCTTCTCCCTCACTGAAGATAACATTTTTATGCTCTATCATGACATTATCACCACACCACTGTCATAGATCCATATCATCCCCTCTTCCATAAACCCTTTACTAGAGACACATGTGATAGCCTTTCTGTCAAATCCCTATCACCATTCTCTAAATATCCCATGAAAATTATTTATGGTATACCCTTTGCTGAATATCCCCCTACAATAACTATATTGATCACCTATTTTAAATTTTTAAATGTTGAATATCATATTTGGTAAGATCAAGAAACTGTGATTAAACTAAAATCATTATAATAAAGTATATAAGATAATTAATTGGGGATTATGGTGATAGATTCTTGATAAATGGATAATCAATAAGAATGATGAAGGGAGTGGAGAGATAATTATATTGATTGGGTGAGGAATAAGAACTGGGAGGTTGAAGATGAAGTAAATAAAGAAGATAAAATCATGTCCATGAAACTTATTTATCATAAAAATTGATGATTCCATCCAAATTTTTTCAGGAAACCAAATACCACTATATGATGGAAATAGAAATTCCCTAGAATCCTTCTTTTAATGTATTAAATGTGTCCCTTGTGGGTTTCCTTCACTGTTTGCATTTCCCAACCCCATTTTTCCTCCTACCAAATTTATCCTAAGATGGTATTGATTGAAGTTGACACAGATGGATTCAAATTACCTTGGTAATATTTACACTGATAAATTTAATTATATTAATAAATTATTGAATCATATTTTTTGAAAAAAAAACATCATTTGAAATCAATTTACTATCTTATCCTTTTCATAAAAATAAATTATTGATAGTTTTAGTTTTTATTTCTAGTTGATAATTTTAATATTGAATATGAAATTATGATAATCCATGAGTTATTATTATTTGGGATTTATAGATATTCTGTGTTCCCAATGGATCGAACCTATAATATAAACTATAATATAAAATTGTAGTTAAATTTTAGGGTCCAGGAAATATAAAGCTCTAAACTTTGACACCATCCTTAGAATTCAGTATGCCTGAGGGTGGGTTATATCGAATTCCATAAGATCATCCTCACTTTTTATTATTTCATATGTAATGTGAATAACTTATAATTTATCCAATGATACCATAATTGAATCATTTTCCTCAATCATAGAAACCTTTTCATTAAAGTTGAGTGGAAACATTCTCTATATTCACTTCAAAATGTTGAAAATTTCAATAATTTATCTAACTCTATGTATATCCTCTACAATTATATTCACCTGATAAAATAATGCATCAATAGATTCATTTGGGTGCATCATTAAGTCTCAATATTTATTATAAATCACATTCAATTTGGCTTCTCTCACCTTTGTATCACTTTCAAAAATGTCCAAAAAAATTCTGATGTGGTATTTAAGGATTTTCATTTCATTACCTTCTTGAATATTTTATTAAAAAAATATCCCCCTTAAATCATTGAGTCATTGGGAATATCTATCTAATTTCATGTGATCTCTTTTTATGATCACTCAACTTTCTATATTTACCACAATTACGTAAATTACAGTCATATATACATCCATATCAGGTGATCCTAAATATTTATTCATTTAGTTTTTTCTATAGTTAAAATTTGTTCCCATATAAGATCATTATCCCCTTGGTATTTATGATAGTTGTCTTATTTCTTGAATATGGTGATCACTTTGGAAAAATTACCACTATATTTAATATCATTATCAATCCCAAACCTTTTACTATGATACAACTTATTGGCCCCACTAAGGGATGATACCCTAAGAGGTTGGTTTATTTGGTTATTCAAAGTTAAATAAATACCTCTAAAGATAATTTTCCATGGTTAATAAGAACACACCTCACTTTCTCACTAAATATGAAAATAATAAAAACACACAACATAATAAATTTTATCTGGTTCACCTGCACTAAGATACATTTAAGGAGGATGTTATAATGATGTTTATGTATAACAAAATCCATTAGGTATATTTCCTCACAAGTGTAAGAGTATACTCACTATCCCTCTTTATTTATACTTGACCTCACTATCCTCATACACAAAAAAGGGTCACTGATAAACAATTTTAAAAATTAAAATCACACAAAAAAACAAAAAAAAATACACCACTATTGTTTTAGAAATTAGCAATATCTTCATTAAGATGATGAAATTATCCTATTTATTTCTCTTATTTATCTAGGTCTATAAATGAGATCCAAGACTCCTTAGTTTTCTATATTGTCTCTCTCTATAATTATTCACCATTCTCTATCCTTTTTTATTCCTTCTATCTCCATAACATTTTGCACCACTTCATGAGGTATGGTCAATGGTTAGGATATATTTAAGATATTCATAGTCTTCATAATAATGATGCCCTTCCTTTAACCTTTTTAAATAGTCAAACTTATATAATATTGTTGAAATATATCTTCTAACATCATCCCAATGGCTCTAAGTTTAAGTAATTTTGTATTCTTTAAAACCTATATATATGACAAAGATTAATGAATAGCCAATTGTATTATGGTGTAATCCATAAAAAATCTATATCTCTCCAAAAATAAAGTATTAATCCATATATTCATTTTAACATTTATGGAATTAACAAAACTGAATATATATTTATGAAATCTATTTCAACATGATGCATAATATCATGACACAATCTTTATATCATGACCTTTAACCACAGTATAAACCACTATATATAATTTCTATCCATGTACACCATTGTTAATAAAATCATCATCAATAATTTATTCATCCAATTTTGTTGTGAAAATCATCCCATAATCTATAGATCTACATACATTCTTCATAATTCAAATATATATGAAAAATCATGATGTGATGAACACCTATCATGGTGTAATATTTTTAATGTATTTAACCAAAATTATTCTAAAAAATAATCATGGTAGAATTCATGATCCCTAATTTCCAACCTTTTACTGCATGTATTATAGCATAATCCATACTTCATTATGAAATGTTTTTTATTCTATGGAAAACACTTCTTTAGCCTCCTAAATACATCATGAAACTCTAAAACAATAATTCTCAATGATACCTTGAGTCTTCTTAAAGGATTTCCAATTGTCTTATGAAAAAACACAACCCAAAAATACTTAGTTTTTTTCTAAAAGTATTTTTTCCATTTTTTTGTAATCTCCTATAAATGTTGCTAATCATTATTATTAGTATTGGTGTTTTTATAGTTTTTTCTTTCAATTGTTTATGTTATTTTTTTCAGTGCACCACACACCATGTGGGAGGACCTCATGCCTATATAAAACCCTACCTACTAATTGACCCAAATTTTTTCTCCCAAATCACCAATTTTTCACCCTACTCTTCCTATAAAACCCCTATATGCCTTTTTTCCATCATACTAACCATTTGACCGCCTTGACTGAAGCAACCTAGACCCGCACACCAATATTTAGTGATAAAAACACATTCTTTACACATGGTCTTTGATACCAACTATAGGGACCTAAACTTAACCTTCTATAATTATAATACCTTTATAAAATATTTTATCACTTGAATACCCATTAACTTTTAGGTTTAGAGTTTTGGAGAATTAATAAAAACCTTTCCATAACAAAAACCAATATCAAATGAAGGCTTTTATCACCAAAAAAACTCATCAAGAGATACACTTACTTGATTCAAGGCCAAAAACACACATCTGGAACTTTTTCCTAGTTTTTAATATCTCTCACAAAATTCTATACACATGTAACCCTTCTACACATATCATATATAATACTCTTCTCTATAAAACTGGTAAATGAAAACATACGAAGGGTGATCTCAAACACTCGATAAGGGTACACATAAGTAATAACAATTGAAGATCATAAGTGAGAATAAGATAAGAATATGGGTATGATAACATAATAAAATATATTGGATATAATATAAAATTATTTTACCTAATAAAACATAGATCATAAAGCATGATTCATGGAATAAGGCTTTGGCATAACATAAAACTTTTGTAATAGTTATGTGGATACATAAGTCAATAATCGTGAGGCGTGAAAACATAACATAGGAATAATGATATAACATAACAGTGTGTCACAAACATAATCATAGAAAATAATTTCTTTTATCTAAGACCGTCATCACATTGTGGATAAAGTCCCTTGGTGTATTGGGTTCACTCCCTAGTCCCTTACATGTCATCTCATGAGATATAATTATTTATCCAAGGCATTAGATATATTTAACGGACCCACATTTCATATAGAAATAAACCATACATATCGGTACCACATGAATATGAATACATTCATAATTCCACAATAGATTAATTAATTTTTGAGAAAGAAATAGGTATCATGAAAACCTCCACATGACATGATAATAGGTAATCTAAAGAGAAATAGTGTATAGTATCATTATAGCAAATCCCTTGTGAAAAAAAAAGAAACATTAAATGATATATACATATATGGAAATTAATTTTAAAATTCCATTAGTATATTTCTTTGAAAAATAATAAGAAATATACTTTTATTTTGATAAATTTTACCTTTAAAATGAAAAAAATCAATAAATAATGGGAATAGAAATTACTTTGGAAAACCATGAAAACTTAGAAATTAATATTCATAAAAAATATTGGATATAAATACTGGAAAATAAATTCACATGGAAAAAATTAAAAAAGATATTATTTTCACACTTTTATAATGAAATTAAAAAATAACCCATGCAGAAAATGTTAAAGAGATTCCTTTTAAAACTTTGTAAAGAAAGACAGAATCAATAGAAAATAACCATAAGTAATTAATGAAGTATAGTTAAAAAAATCATAAAATAATATAAATAATATATACATATAGGAGAAATATTCCTCGCTATAAATAAAAGATAAGGTTGGCTTCACTTACAGGAATCTTTTCAGTTGAATCATGCACTAGAAGGAAGTGAAATGATAAGAATGCATATATTTTCCAAAAATAAATAGAAGAGAAGAATATATATGGTTTTTTTATATAAAAATAACATACAAGTCCCTCAAATAGGAATTTAGACATAAATAATCTCAATTTAAAAGTTATATTGGAAAAGAATCCCTTATGGATTTTATAACATCTTAATCAAAACACCTTGAAATAAATAAATATATATGGTTTTTTAAAAACATTAAATTTCATAAAAACTATTGTAGAAAATGTTCATGAAATTTTTTGATAATTACACATTATTGAGAATTCCATCATAATTTTACACATCATAAATTAGGCATCAAAAGACCACACTAAATGAAATAGTTTACATGTAGGAACCCTCTGGAAGTTCAGTGTACCGGAACTTGGAAGAATTCAATTCACCTAAATCACCATACTGAATCCAATACACACTCAATCCCTATTTAATCTAACTCATAAGAAACATTTAATAAAATCATAAAAGATAATAAAATAAATTAAAAGACACATTGGTTTTATGTGGTTTAGATTTATATCCTATATCCATGGGAGAAGACATTGAATCTTTCATTTCATCAAAAGTATAATGTAAAATGACTATAAATGAAAATCCATATATATCACTACATAAAGTTATTGTGTGAAACACTAGTAAAGTTTCCACCACCACCTTAAAAAAAGGTTCCCACTCAGTCTTCTAGTTATAAAGACTTCATGTATCCATGATCTTACATTCATTACACTATGAAATTATTGATCCCATGTAGCTTTCATCAGCTTTACAACCTATCACTGGTAAAACTACATTGTTCCCTACAAATCACTCCTTTGACACAAAACCCACAAGAAATAATTCAAATGTAAACACTACCTCCAATCAATGATTGTATATTCTTCCAATATTTTTAATAAACTGACCATCATGTTGAAGTACATTGGAAGTTCATGAATTTATGGAAGCTTAAATTCCATTTAGATAAATCCTATTATTTTTTCTCTTATAAGACCAAAGGTTCCTCTATATTTTTCTAATTTTGGTGAACTTAATCATGTTTAAAAAGATTCTTCATAACCCTAATAATATCCCACTTGAAGACTACTTCAAGGAATTCTTGGCACCCTATGAAGCTTTTTAAAACATCTTCCACAGTACTTCTACTCCAATCAATGCTCCTCTTTATTCTTAAACTATTCACCCAAGTTCAATGAAGGAATTATATTTCCTCATTAATTCCTGTATTAAAGTCTCTATGAACTTATCTGTTGTATTCCATCATCTATCCATCTTCCACAACCCCAATACTCTATCTTCAAGAAATTTTCATATGCAGTGTTACTTGAGGTCTATGTGCTTCATTCTTGAATTTAACACTAGATTTTTTCCAAAATATTTCACTCTAACTATCAAAATAGATAAATTAATTTTCTCAGATACTTCCAAGATATTCACAAATATGTTTTAACCACACCATGTCCTTAGTCTCTTTTTCTTCCTCTACATATTCAACTTTCATTGTGGATAGTTCAATCATCAGTTTCAGCCTTCATATCCAGCTAACCATGGTTCCACTAAAGGTTAATACATACCCAGTTGTTTTTTCCATGAATATAATTCTTCACAAAAAAATTTAGGAATATACCCAATAAATAGATCATCATATCCAAATAATAGGGAAGTATCTTTAATTTCTTTGAGATATAATAGTATCCACTTCACAACTTCTCAATGTTCTTTTTCTAGATTTTATATGAACCTACTAACAACTCCCACTACATGGGAAATATTTGATTTATTTCACATCATGGAATGCATGAGAATTCCTATAGATGAAGCATATTAGATTATTATCATCTATTTTCCCTATTCTTATGATCATGGTGTTTCATCCTTTGGGAGTTTTTTTTCGAAAAAATGTCTTTTGAGAGTTTGAAGTGGAAAACTAGAGGAGTTGAAACTATCTTTCATCCAACCATATTAAACTTTTCCATGATCTTTCAAATGTAATATTTCTATTATTGAACTAAGATATCAGTCCTCCTATCATGTTCATCCATAATTTCCATGATATTTTTTTCCTCATCAATATCTTTCATTTAAAACATCTTTAATAATTATTTATTAAATTATTTAATCCATTGGATTGATGATCCCACCAAAATCATATCATCAACATACAATAGAAAAATGATGAAATTATCATCACTGTAATCTTTTTAAAAATATTTGTGATTTTAGATTCTATGTATGAAACTATTCTCCTCCATGAATGAATCAAATTACTAGTTCTACTATATTGGGAATTGTTTCAACCCATAAATACTTTTCTTAAGTTTACACACCATGTCCTGATTTTGATACTCCACAAAACCAATAGGTTTCCTCATGTAGATTTCATCTTCTAGATCCCCATGAATAAAATATATCTTCCCATCCATATATTCCATATTTAAAAAACCTAAAGCAACCAAACTTAGTACAACATGAATGGTTGTATGTTTTATACCAAAAAAATTAAAAACAAAATATTTTCCTCCTTTTGTTGAAAACCTTTGAGCCCCAGCCTTACCTTATACCTTTTACCATCATCAAATTCATTTTTAATAATAATAACCACTTATTTTCACGTTTTTCTAGGTGGTAATTCCACTAATTCCTAGGTTTTTCTCTCATGTAGTGATTTTGTCTCATGATTTATATTTAACTCCCACTCACCAGAATATCTAATGTTACCCACTTCTTTAGGGATTTTTGGTTATCCTGAATTTGTTAAAATAATGAAACTCAAGTCATATCTAAACATATCTACTATCCATATGACTCTTGTTGATCACCACAATTCTACCTATAACACTATGCTTTACTTAACTAAAGTTTCCTGGATTTCATCACTTGTAACTCTAGATTATACCTGACCAGTTATAGAGCATCTAGGTACATCATCCATGGGTCTCACTCTCAATCCTTCCATTCTACCCTTTAATATTTCCTATATAATTTTCAAATTTTCAGAACACTTAGAGTCATATGAATTCTATATAATTTTTAAACTTCTAATGCCTCTATTTATATCAACTTTAATTATATTTTCTTTTTGATTTTAACTTCCTTTTCGTTCAATTTAATTTCCTTCCAATGGAATTTCTCATTAATGATCACATTTATACTTTTTATTACTTTCTTCTTATCATCGTCCCAAATTCAAAACCCAAAATCATTATCATCGTAGTCCATAAAGAAACCTGCATGAGATTTATAATCAATATTATATTTATCTTTAACATCCACCTGAACATAGGCTATAATTCTAAACAAATTCATACAAACTAAATATAATAATTTTCTAATCTACAAGGCTTCTAGAAATTCATGTACCATTGGTGAAAAGGGATCTAATTGATTAAGTATGCATTGGTACCAGCTACTACCGCCTAAAAGACCTTGGTTTTACCTAAATGAATATTCATGCTCTACACTATTTCCATAAATTTATAATCCATCCATTGATCTATGTATTTAATTAATATGGATCTCTTGGCTCTCCCTCAAAATAGGCCCCCATTTTTTAAAATTATCCCGCTCGTTGGATGGTGTCTTCCATATCTGATAAGAGAGGATCCTACCCCTCCTCCATCTAATGTCTTTCTTACTCCTATTCCTTTCCTCTGTTTAGTTGTTCTCTCACCAGGTATATATGGTATTCATCCCTCATATAATTCTTATACTAACCCCTCGATGATATATTTCCTCCTTGGTATGCCCCATCCATCGTTCCTTCAAGAGATCCCTAAAATCCCTATGTCGGGCCCGTGATGGTTCTCTCTGAAAGGTTCTACAGTGATCTCCTTTATTTTTGATACCTTCAAAGAGGTGGTAGATTTCCACCGATGGATGTCGGTATCTCTCTTTTGGTTGGATCACCCTTATCTTCTAGAATTTTAGTAATTCATTAGCTTGGGGGTTTATCTTCTTCATATTAGGTTTCATTACTCCATTGGAAGGCCTTTTGTGGTTCTTGGTTCTATGGATGATTTTTTGTAGGCTTGGTCTTGGTACCCTCATGTGGTTGGAAATTGACACTTCTAACTCTCCAGGCAGTCATTGGATGTGAACTCTAGTAGGGAATCACTGTAAGAGGTATCCTGGATTTCTCTCCCAAGGATCCCCCTTCCATTTCTCAACCTATCATTATTATGAGGTATCAACGTTGTGCTCAAATCTTTCGCACATGTTGATGAAGGTTATCTTAGTCTTTTGGATTCCTTATTAGCATGGGTTTTTGTAGAGATATATTTATCCTAACCCCTTCTATCTCATATCTTCCTCGGTGATGGAGTCTCATTCTTTCGATGGAAATGTATTCTCTATTCTTCTCTGGCTCAATTTTTCTTATCATGAAAACTCCAACAGCACTACCTATCAGTTTATAGGTTTTCTTATTTTGGATTCAAGGATTTATCTCTAGGTTTCTCATCTATCCCATATTTTGTGCCTTCAGCTTTTGAGGAGGGTTTTTAGGTTGCCTCGGGTTTGGTTTCTTTTCCTCCGCCTACTCCGGATAACTTGTCTTCTTTTCCTCAGCTCTCTCCCCAAGTGGTGATTACTTCTCTTCATTCACTTCCACCTCTGGTTCTACCTCCATCCCCCCCCCCTATGAAAGGATCATCACACATGGATTTAGTTTTTTTCAAATCATGGTGGGATTCTGAGCCTCCAGCGCCCATGGATTCTCCTCATGCAGATTCTTATACTCCTTCTAGTACCTCTTTGAGGCACATAAAGGCATTGGTTTTGTTGTTTCTTCCTCACATTGGATCTAATCCTATGGATCCAAGTTCTTCTCACGAACCTTCCATCTCCCTCTCTAATGTGTTTTAGGTTTTATCAAATATCCAACCCCTAGTTGAGGATTTGGTGGACCCTTCTATGCCATCCAGTTTGAGTGGTTCTCCCCCAAGAAGGGTTTATACTCATTCTCAATATAGGAAAAGGTTTTTTGGACTTTAGTCTCTATTTTATAGGTCCTTGGTATCACTCTCCTCCTCTCAGTTTCATATTCTCTAATTATTTCATTTCTCATATAGAACACACAGGCCTTAGGAGCTCAAGTGAAGATATATTTCCTTGCATCTGAGTTTTTTCGGTGTCACATTTCTCTTGTTATTGTTCTAGAACCAAAAAAGATCCTTCTAGAATCTCATAGTTTTCTAATAGGATGGGAGTTTAGGATTGAATACATGGAGCCTCAGTGAATCATCGCATTTGTTTTTTTTTTTTGGAATATTTTCATCTCTGTGAATTTTCTTAAGGCTTCAAATCAGTTTTTTACCATTGAGGTTAGGTCTGGTTCCTTGACCAGTATTTTTTCTTTTGTGT
The DNA here is from genome assembly GCA_963277665.1 of Viscum album. Lineage (NCBI taxonomy): Eukaryota > Viridiplantae > Streptophyta > Magnoliopsida > Santalales > Viscaceae > Viscum > Viscum album. The sequence goes on from OY728161.1 coordinate 1,722,242,686, forward strand.
ATTCTAGGTGTGTGGATTTAGAAAGGGAGATGTTGTGGAATGATCTTGGTTCCTTCAATGTGGGTTCCTCTGCATAGTTCATAGGATGATATTTCAATTCCATTTGGTATGTATCAGAAAAGAGAGGTTGTGATGTATATTAAAGGAATTCCAAGATTAACTTTTCTAGCTTTGTCTCTCGATCTATTCTTGTATACTTGGGTTACATGGGTGATCCATTAACCTAGTGTAATAATCAGAGGTTATAAAGTTGAATGTGGTTTCACCTATTTTGGTACCTTTTAATCCTTAATTGCCTTTCTACTTTTTCAAATGATTATGTTCATCATGTAGTTGAAACTCTATATGATCATTTTCTAGTTCACATCAACTTAGAAGCTTTAAATAATGGGTTTCAACACGTCTTCTTCTCTAATCATTGGAAAATTGAACCAAGTTTTCTTCAGGAGGTGAGGGATTTGTGGGATCAGACTATGAAAGGTTTCCCATGGGTTCTGTTTCACAACAAACTTCTCCACTTGAAATGATCCTTGCAGACATGAAATAATAGGAAACCCTCATGTTGTAATGACTTGGATTTGATCTTGGGTGAAATTTCTCTCCTTGAGTCTTTTCTTGATGAAAGTTGGGATGATGTCCTTACTCAATCTCAGGTGCATCAAAAGACCGAACTATTAGATTTATTGTTGGATCAAGAAAGGGAGGCTCAGGCTCAATCCATGGCCACTTTGCTTAAAGTGGGAGATTAGAAAATAGAATATTTCCAAGCCTGTATCAAATAGAATCATCACAACACTAGCCCAAATATCCTCCTGAAGGACGGATCATAAACTAATGATCCTTCAATTTTTGGTGGTATGGATGTGGTTTATTTTCATTCTATTATTGTTAATATTAACTCATACATGTATAATGGTTATCTGAGTGGTCATGATGATATTTTTTGATTTCATCCCATGTGTGGTGTCTGGTCTTAATAATGATATTCTTGGTTATATTCCTCTTGAAATTTAAGTATGGGATATGATAAATTATATGATCTGAGAGAGCTACCCTGGGATGGATAGATTCTTAGGTTCCTTTTACATGGATGCATGGGATCTAGTGAAAGAGGATATTATTAAGGCCATCCAAGATTTATTTCATGGAGGAGGTATTCCAAGAGTTTCTTATGCCACCACATTGGTTCTCATACCAAAGTTTAAGGATCAATCGGATCTCATTCAGTTTTGTCCCATCAGTATGTACAATTTTGCTTATAAAGTCTTGGAAAACATTCTTAGAAAATAGTTGTTTGTTATTCTATCGATCTTGATTCATTGTGATCAACATGGTTTTATTAAGGGTCGTTCCATTCAGAGTTTCAATGGTATTTCTAAATAAATTATTGGGTACCTAAATTTGAAGAATTTAAGTTCCAACATTATCATCAAAAACTGATATGGATAAAGCATATAAAAGGATAGAATAGAATTTCATCCTCAAATTCATGATCTGAATGGGCTTCTCCCATTGGGGTTCTCATATCCTCTTCATGTGACTCAACTCCATATAGATTTCTATCTATTTCATGGGTAGGAAATATGGTTTCATGAAGATGGTTATGGGGTTGAGGAAGGGGGCCCTCTCTCCCTTGATCTTTTCATTTTGGTTCAGGACTCCTTCAGAAGGTACTTAAATTAGAGTATCCTTAAGGGATTTATTAATCCTTTTTAGACTAGGGGTGTGTATTTTGGAATTTCATATCTACTCTTTGTAGAGAATATGGTTTTTTAGTGAATGGAAATAGGATATCACTTTAGGGATTTAATAGAATTATATAGGAGTACTATAAATGAAGTGGACAAAAAATAAAAAGTGATAAAATGAGTATCTACCTCCCTACTTACTTCTCTCCAAGATGTTCTACCTTGATTGAATACTATATGAGTACCTATAGGAGAAATTTTCCCATGGAATATCTGGGATCCCCCATCTCCCCTGGGTGGATTTGTATCCATCCCTTTGAGGGGTTAGTCAATAAAATTTATAATCTCATTATTAACTATAAGAATTGATTTATTTATTTTGGTGGGAGGATTAATTTGGTTAACCATGTTTTTACTCTATTCTTATTAATGTTCTCTTTGTATGAAAGTTTCCCAAATTGGTGTTCAAGGAAATTCAAAATAATGTGTTTTCTTTCATCTAGGATGATCACTTCGAAAATTGGTGTCATCAGGCCTCTTGGGGAAGTTTATCCAAGTATTAGGAAAAGGGTGGTATTAACCTCAGATATAGTTTTCGGTATGATGAACAATATGAAAGTTAAGTTGGCATGGGAAGTGAAAAACTTATGTATCTTTGGGGAAGCTTAATCAATAGTAAATATGGGATGGATTTGAGGCACTTAAGGGTTAAGGTCTATAAATTATGGTATTTTATTTAGGGCCATATTCTGTTTATCTTGGATAATTTTTATTGGATCATTGGACATAGGTAGATTGGTTTTTGGAGTCATAATTGTGTTGGGGACTCACTTGGTTTCCTGGGGTGTTATATTTCCATATGTTTCTTTTAGTAAAGCTAGAAATTATCCTTCCTTTGTTAATGCGTTTTTGAAACACCACTATCATTCCATTTATCAAAGTATTCAAATGACTAAGGATACCAACATCTTTGTTTTCATGGTATCTTCTTCAAGTTTCATTTTAGATAAGGATTATTACAGTGTTGTTCATGGAAACTCAGTTCATGATGCATGGGAATCTATACTTTACTATAAAGATCTTACTCCTAAGTATAGCTTCATTTTTTGGAAGATCCAGAACTATGCTCTTCCCACAGATGACCAAATCAAGTGTAAGGATTTCTATATCATCTCAAAGTTAAAATTTTGCAGTAATCCTCATGAGTAATTGGTTTTTCACCCCTTCTTTGAAGGAAAATAGACATTGTCAGTCAGTAGATCATTCAATTCTTTTACTGGTCTTTCTCATAATGATCATTATGGTAGTGAATCCTTCCATCTTTGTTTTAATGGTCTTATGGGTGATAGTATTGAATGGAAGGTTATGGTTCTTCTCCTGGTGGATTTTTGTTAGAGTCTATGGGATGCTAGGAACAAATCTCATTATGAAGGGGTTACTGCTTCTAGAGAGTTCATGGTATCCAAAATGATATGCCTAGTGATCGAGTTTATTCCTTTTCATAAATAGTGGTAGAATTCCCCATCACTCAGAAGTATCAGTCTTGTTGGCATCTCATCCTTCCCTAGGTAGTGCATTTTATCTCAGGGTCATTGGATATAATGTATCCCCCCTCAAGTGGACACAAACTCAATGTGGATGGGTACTACTACTCTGGTTATATGTGTGGAGGTGTTATTATATGGGATCTTGGGGGATCTATCCTATTCACTTTAAGTTCATCCTATGGCCTTGGAGATTCCCTTATGGTGGAGGATTGTGAAATATTGGATGGTTTGTAAATGTGTAGTAACATGAACATCTTATTATCAAATGTGGAGACTAAATCAGTTATACTTATTCACTCTCTAAAAGATCAGATAAAAATTCCCTAGCCTATTATTTATCTAATTTTAATATGTAAGACTCTTATTAATGACCACACTATCATACTTCACACTTTGAGTGAAGTGAACCAGGCTGTAGATTTTTTGGATTCTCGGGTAAGCTCAAAGAGTTCATGTATGTGTTTTACTACCTTTTTTCTCTTCCTATTAGTTTTATTAACATTTCTAGGGGTTATTCCCTCATGCTTCACCATTTTATACCCCCTTGATCCTATTTTCCCCCTCTATTTTTACAACACTAATAAAAATTAATTAATTTTTTCTAATTTAGATAAGTCATTTTTTGTAGGAATTTCAGTTTTAGTTACCTCGTATTTAATTCCATTACATCTCCATAAGTTTCAAAAACCTCTTTTTTTTGTAATCACCTCCATTTTTTATCTCAATAATTTTATCTTATACCTCATTCACCTTTAAACCATATCTTTCCATTATATGAACACTAAAAACACTTAAAATTTATTTTTTGGGAAGTATATCCATGATTTTCTTATAGATTCATTAATTAAATTCACAACTTATTATAAACCACTATGATATTTAACTAGGGTAGGTCCCCAGACATCTGTATGCACATGATCCAACATTTAGTTTTTCATAATTTTTCTAGTATTATTAAAACCCACCTTCTACTAATTCCTAAGTATACAAATATCATAACTCCTAAAATATAAATTATCTATTTTCAATATGTTTTTTCCCCTAGAACATTCATACCATTCTCACTAAGATGGAAAAGTAAACAATGCCATGGATGTAAACTTATAGTAGTTGAACTTATAGAAAATAATAATTTGATTTCCTTACCAATTCGATATAGTGTGCCATACTGTACATATCTATCTATGACTAAGGATCCTTGAGTGGTTTTCCATACTCTATTGTCAAAAAATCAAGATAGATCCTGATCAAGTTGAAGTCATTCACATGATCATTAGCATGACTCCCTTCTAATAGCCTCTTTTTGAATAGTCATCACATTAATCACACCATGTTGAGTGTTTTATCCTCCTCATAAATGAATTTTTTGGCCAATATCAACCCCATTATAGTCTTATTTTCTTATATTTTCAAAGCCACATTCCAGGATAATGACATTTTCACAACACATAATGCCTTTCTGTATTGATTTTCCCATTCATATTTCTCCATTTTCTTTGACTTCTCACATTTAAAAATCATTTACAGATAATTCTATATGATATAGTCCTCTATTTGTATCCTCTGGTAACTTAAATACTTCAAATCAAAATTTTCAATCCATACCCCATTATATTATAACACCATCCCCTTTTGATATAATAAATCTTACTGAACTTAAAGTACGTATGAGCATAATGAGAATGTTACATAAGTAATTTAAATTAAAATATTTAGCCTTTATGTTCCTCTTACTATTTTGATACCATTTTTTGATAATTACATTAAAATTTCGTACACTAAAAATGCAGAATCAAAAGACCACACTAGAAGAAATTGGTCACCGCTAGGAACCCTTAGTAAATTTAGTTTACCATAACTTATAAGAATATAATTTAACCCAAATTAACATATTGAATCCAACACATACTAAATCCATGTTTTATCTAGATCACAAAAAACATTCAATCAAATCACAAAAGATAATTAAAGAAATTAAAAGACATATTATTTTTACCTGGTTTTTATTTACATCATACATCCAATATCCATGGGAGAAGACACCACAACTTTCATTTCATCAAAAGTATAATGTACAACCAATATAACTCATAATATATGTAGATATCTACATCCAAGTATTGTGTGAAACATATGTAAATTGGTCCCACCCACTTTATGTAGAGGTTCCCACTTGATCATTTGGTTGCACCAACTTCTTACATTCATGGTTGTCCATCTATTGCACTCTGTAACTATTGATCACCTATAGCTTTCCTCAGCCTGAATAATTATCACCTATAAAACAAAAGTCTTCCATATTCCCCACACCATTACCAAAAAATCTAATAGAAATGATTCAAATGTTTTAACTTCCTATTACCAGTTATTTCATACAATTATCTAATTTATGGTAAACTAGCCAACATGCTAACATCCATCGAAAGTTCACAAGATTCGGACAACCTCAGTTTCAGTTAATGGGATAAATGCCCACTGGGCCTTTGGGATATGTAATGGGTCTCCCTCTACCCAGTTAAAGAGGTATTTACTTTTCTTTAATAATAAATGAAGTTTCAGCCCCAACCTTTAAAAAAACATGATTAGTGACATCCAGCTGAAGCCTAATGTCATTTATCTAACAAGACTGAAGAGTCCTCTAGATTTTTTTACTTTTTGTGAACTTACTCAAGTTCTATAAGAGTATTCACAGTACTAATAGAAATTATATACACCGAAAAAATAAAATAAGTGATGGATATGAATCACATCTCAATTAATATAAAATTGAGATGAGAAACCCTTACCTTGGATTCCTACTTAATCAGATGAACTCTAAAATATTCTGTAATAAAATAATAAAAAAAATAAATATATTTTAAAATCTTATTAACATTCATTAGTTTTTAATTAATGTTTTATATTCATATATTATATAATTATTACTCATTTTTAGTTAATATCGACCATCGGTTGTTAGTAGTTTCAATTTTTCTTTATCTATTTCATTATAATAGTTTCCATAATCTATTTATGTTCATGATTTAATCATATCTATAATAGTATAGGTACGTTGATAAAATTTATCTAATGTGTTATGAATTTCCAAGTTCATTCTATGGGATTTTTGGGTATGGTTCTTCAAGATGAAATCTATAACATGCTTGTTTTGGTAAATTTTTAAAAATTTAATGGGCTATATTAATAATGAGTTAAATCATAAAATTACCATTATATAAAAAATACAAAACATTATTTACTTATTAATATCATATTTTACTATAGTTAAGTTTTCATAGTCATCCATGATAGAAATTTATAGAATCGTTCATGTGGGTGGTAAAACCGACCCAAACAAGAACAAGTTATAATCAATGTATGTGGATGATTATGAAGTGATTTTATTATAATATCATTATTATATAAGTATAATATATATATATATAATTAAACTGATAAACTATAATTTTTAATACTTATAAGAATAAGATAAATGAAAATGAAGGATAATAGGTAATTACTTACAAAGAAGAAATCGCATATTCTCTTAGAATCCATCTAGGTTTTGATAGGTTTAAAGTATTCTATTGAGGTCAGAAGATAAATAAAATGGGAGATAATTATTAAAAAACTAAATATGGTATATTATAGGTAGAAATATAAATTTTTTGTGCAGTTTAGGAATGGTGGTGGATGGGTCCTTTTATAAGTGAGAGGGATGGAATTTTTTAAATACTTATTTATTAATATAAAAGGAATGTCATATTCAATTAAAGTGCATCCAAAATGGATAAAAATTTAAAAGATATAAGTATAAGTTGAGATTTACCTCATTAACCCATTTATAAATGATTTTTTTTATATTTTGTGACTTTATAAATCATTTTTAACCTTAAAACCTTTAAATCCATTTTTAGGGCTATTCTAGCAATTTGATATTAAAATAATGAAATGATAATAAAATTCCTGAATTAATATTTATATAATTAATTTTATTTCATAAATATATATATAATTAATGATATAACCTAATTATATCAAACCTTATCACTTCAAATGTTTTTAAAATTATTTATTTTACTTTTCTTCTCTTCATACAAGTGTTGTATTGACACCACGTAAGAATTTTTGAAAATTATATTATAATCAAAATTAAATATAAATAAATAAAATAATCAAAAATTATTATAAATAATTATTTTCACCTAGTATCATTCATGATTTATATTTACTCATCTTTTTCATGACAACATGTTTAAGATATTATTTTGACTTTTCTCACCCTACACAAGCACTAGGTAATCATTTGGATAATTAATTTTTATATAATTATAAAATTAATATATATATATATATATATATATCATTTATTAGTCATAAATCTATCCTAAAATTATATTATAGCCTTATCTTATCTTAAATATTATCTTAAATATACCAATTTTACATTTCAAAGGTTGCGCAAGCACTATGTCCCCACAAATAAATGTTGTTGTATTTTCTTCACCTAACAATTAATTAATATCAATTGAATAATATTTGTATTATATTTGGGTATATTATCATGATATTTATCTCACAAAGTTTAGTAAAATGTATCATATACTTTTAAGTCATATTTATATCATGATGATGTCATAAAAGATATGATATTCATAAAGACTATATTATTCACCAAAGTCAGCTTATTTAGAAAAATACCAAAATTTCACCCAAAAGATAATTCAAAATATTAAGTCCATTTTATCTAATTAAAATTATAAAATTTATGAATTTAACTTTTTAATAAAACCATATAGTACATAGAAAAAAACTATTCAGAATAAAAATTATTTATTTTTCAAATGAAAAAACATATTCCTCTTTCATAACATAATAAAATTATTTATAGTAATAAATAGCCATATAAATATATATTTCTAACATAAATATACACATATAAAACATCCAATAAGTAAATAATTCTTTAGATAGATAAAATTATAAATCATGTTAATGAAAAATATTTAACCTTTAAATAAAACATTTTGAATATCATAATGTAAACATATCAAATTTACATGTACAATAAGGATATAATTGATCTTATAATGTATTTTAATACATGAAATAAACATTGTTAAATTTTAAAAATAAATATTTCTGGAATAAATTCATAACATAAATATTAATAAAACATAAAAGTGGTTTATTATTAAAATTCATGGGTTATTACATGCCCCTCTAATAAATTGGTCCCTTGAAATTGGAATTTATATCACCAATGAGAATAATTAAGGGTATATATTAGATAAAATGTATTAAGATATTAATTTTAATGATATATCAACCACACTATCTTTGTTAAGACTAGAAAACTCATTTTTTTCCTCATAATAATCATATATTGAGATTTCCATTTATCTGAGTTATTTTTGTTGAATATGATTCCTTAGTTGTTTATAAGTATTATGGGTTTATAGAGACATGCCTTTATCATATTCATTTTCATGACCTATTTCAAACCAAATAATAAAATAAAAACTCTTATAGAGAATCATGATAATATCCTATAAAATAAAATTAAAATATCATATGAATATGAAATATAAATCCTAATATGTGTAATCTAATGACACCTTAAATTTAAACTATGAAAATTTTGATTTAAATAAAATATAAATGGATCAACTGATAACCCTTTCAGTTTAACCTAGGTTTCACATATGTTTTATCCTCTTAATATCAATAACCTAATCTCTAGAAATAACTAAACGTAAATTTATCAAGATCTTTCTTAATACAATCCAAAATTCATGGAAACCAATTCTCTTAGAATTAAACTTAACTTTTAGGACCAAACAACATTGATAACATATAAATAAATATATACCCTAATCATATATATTCCCAAAAAAAATATTAATCTTCCCCAAAATAACAGAAATAACATTTTCACCCAACTAATTTTCAACCCCCAAGGTTATCTATACTACTCAACTTATATTACCAAAATAAATTAACTCATTTTCCCATTTAACTATAATTTACTCAAAATAAAATCACATAAAAACCTAAGTGTTCATTTAATATATATATTAGTCATGTATTCCTAGTGAAATTCAATAATTTTTTCCCAAAATATCATTAATCGCCTTAAAATCCAATCACATATGATCATAAAAGGGTATATATACCTTTGATGGTATCCATAACTCTTAAATTATCATCATTTGATAACACACTAACCTATAAAGATATATAAACCCTACTCTGATACGAAATAAAGCACCCTATACCCACACACCTTGACTTAGTGCTAAAAAAATTCATTACACACTATGTTTGATACAAACTATAGCAACCAAAACTTAACCATCCATAAATGTAGGACCTTTAGAAAATATTGCATCACTTAAATTCCCAATAACTTTTAGGTTTAGATTTTTAGAGAATTATGAAAAACCTTTTTATAACAAAACCCATACCAAATGAACACTTTTTCAATAGACCAAACTCTTCAAGTAATACACTTTCTTGATTCAAGGAAAAAAAAACCCACATCTGTAAATTTAACCTAGTTTTGAACATATCCCATAAAATTATCCACACATAACACACTTGTAGACATATCATATGTAGTAATCTTCTCCATATCCTAGGTAATGAAAATATAATAAGGGTGAGCTCAAAATCTCAATATGGGTAAACATAAGTAACAATAATATGAGATCATAAGTGAGAATAATATGATCATGTGGGTATAAGTACATAATTAAAGATCTTGTACATAATATAAGAGAATAATATCCAATAAAACAAAGATCGTAAACCAAGAGTCATGGAATAAATATTTGGAAAAACATAAAACATGTTTAATAGGGGTGTGGAGACATAAGTAAATAATCATGAGCCATGAAAACATAACATAAGAATAAGTATATGTTATAAGAGTGTGGCATAAACATAATCATAAAAAATCATTTTCTTTTTAAAGGCTCACCGCCAAGACAATCATTATATTGTGGACAAAATACCTTAGGGGATTGGGTTCACTCCTCATTCCCATAAATGTAGTGTACAGACACCCATAGTATATTAGGTTCAATCCCATGTCCCTTACATGTCATATCATGAGATATAATGTTTTAACTAGTTCATTATAGGTTTATAATGGACCCACCTATCACATAATAATAAATAAGACATATGTGTTCCTGTGAACCTGAATAGGTCCATAATTTTGTAATAACTTAGTTAACTCATGAGAAAGAAAAATGTTTCATAAAAACTTCTACATAACATGATCATAATCCATTTAGAGAAATAATATAGATGGTATCATTAGATAATATCCCCAGTTAAGAAAAAAACATTAAATAATGTAGATATGGATATAAATCACTTTTATACGAACATTATAAAATTTATTTGAAAAAAAGGAATAAATATTTTTTTCTTATGATAAATTTTATTTTAAAATTAAAAATTAAAAAATTGATAATATAAATTAGCTTAGTAAACCATGAAAACATAGAATTAATATTTATAACAAATAACATATATAACAGAGGGAATGTGATACCATACCCAAATCATTGAGTCTGAGCCAGAGTGTCCACATGGACTCATGCATGCCTCCTCATATGAAAGAGGTTTCAGACTAGTGTTGATGGGTATAATGAAGTCATGGAAATATTATTCCCTCTTTATTAAATATCCATTCGAGTAACACAATAACATAAGAAATAATAATATAGGTAAGAAATAGACTAATTTATTGTGGAATCAATAATAATATCATCCCATTCAATATCTAAATGACATAAAATAAATGGTATCTCAAGTAAAAATGGATCCCCACATGTTGTGGATAAATTTATACACAATAAAAAAATAATAAAAATAATAAATGAGTCACCACAGTAATAGATCCAAGAGCACATCCTGGTGTAACCTCAATCCCATCCACCAGCAACTACTAAACAGTATATCATAAGGCCCTTTCCCTTGGATGGATCTGTGGTCATAAATTTTTCACGCACATTGAGATTTTCATCCATGGTGTGAGTATAAACCTAGTTAGAAACCACCAATGGTCCCTTAGTATAAGTGAAACAATTTTATAAAAGTTAATACATCAAAAAACTAAATAAATAAATGAATGAATAAATATACAATTCCCATCAGGTCATCATACACTAACTAGGTATCCATGAATTTCCAATAATACCTACTTAGGCTCCATTCTTAAAGTAAATGTGTATGATAACCTTCAATATAATTCAAAAAAAATTCATGCCCTGTCATTCAAGGCAAAACCTCATTTCTCATACCTGACCCATCCCTTATCATTTATGGGAGGTCGCATCCATGTCTCAAGTCGCACCATATCACTCAAGGAGGACCCAAACACCAAAAATTAGGTAGAAATAAACAAGTAACATTGTAACACCCTAATATTTTAAGGTATGTCACTTGTAAATGTAACATATTTGATAGCTTATGAGCTTAAACAAACCATGATACACTATTAAATATTAACATAATTTTTAGAATAGTGATGTGACCATTAGAAATATTAATCTGGACATTATAATAATAACCTCACCTATGAGATTATAAATAAAATTTAGGTATCTCATAAATTAAAATATGATATATTTATATCATGGAATAAGTAAATAAATGTCTTAAAAATGATAAATTAAGTGTTGGTATTTTTTTTGAAATGTGAATGTTTATTTAAAATTTTATAATTAATATAATAATTTAAAATAAAATTTATTTTAATAAAATATATTAATAAATTAATATTTTTTTCATTATAATTATAAGAAAATTTTATGAGACCATTATTAATTTTCAAAGTATTGTAAAATCATTTATAATATTAAAATCAGTATTTTTTTAATAAATGATTATTTTATTTAAAAATTAAATTTATCATATTTAGAAAATAATTTTTATAAAATGGAGTCCATTTTTTTAATCTATATGTCAAAAAATGGTTAGTTTTGAATTTTTGGTATTTTTCTAAAATAGTTGAATTTTTGTGAATAGTGAAATGCGGTAATTTATAGTATTTAACATTATAAGTAAATGAATGAATTTTTGAGTCATGGTTGAGCCATTGATTAATTAAGTGGAAATTATCTCGAACTCACATTCTATATTTAATGTATTTAGTCACAAGAATCCATATTGTTGATAGTCTTGAGCCAAAATAATAAACTAATGCATAAAATAATTAAAAAATGCCCCTCTCCTCCACTATAAATACCTCCCCTTCTCCTCACACCTTATAAAACATGGATATAGCTCATATTTAAACCAATTCCTCTCCCAAACCTCTTCCACACGTTCTGGTATTTCTAGTCTCACCAAAAGACCATTTCCAAGTGCCTTAAAGAATTTCTCAAGGAGACGACACTCACGAGATAAAACCCTCCCACTTTCTCTTTTAATTTCTTTTATTTTATTATACTTCCCTCAACCCCCCCCCCATAAAAAGTGAAATGGTTACTATATTACCGTACATGTATTTTAATTTTATTTTGTTAATGTAATATCCATCATCAATTCTCTTCTCTTCTTTTTTTATTCTAAAAATGAAAACAACATCTCTAAAGTGTCGATTCATCACCATCGTGGACGATGAGTTTTAATTTTTCATTAATGCATTCAAGTCTGGTCATAAAACCATTATTATGGTTATATAATCTTTTAATATACATATTATAAGTTATATCATGTTTTAGAACTAATATATAAGCATAATATTAAACAAAATGGCACAAGTTCGTGATGGTCATAAAAACTGACAAAATAAATTAAGACATTTTCATCAGCATTTTATCTAATGAATCATCCTCATACCATATAAAAAATTATATATGATACCATTTAAACTTCTATAATTTAATTAATAATAAATAATTTTACTTATGGATAAGTTATTACCATTTGAAAAGAACTCCCGTGTTTTTACTCAAGGGAACAGACCATAAACCCATGAATTGAACACTCCTGGAACAACAGAATTAAACATTGAAACTCATAAAAATTTACATAAATTAACATAATAAAATTATAATAAATCATGTATATTTTTAAGATGTTAAAAATTAAGTAATTAATTAATCTAATTTTATTATCTAGGATATTAAGTATAAGTGCAGAATTCTTTCAAACATAAGGTAAGGGTTTCTCATCTCACTTTTATTTATGTGAGATATTCCTCATTCACCACTTATTTTGTGTATGTGTTTTATGTATACTTCCCTTTTATATATAATATAATTAATATATTTATCTTCATGGTATTTTATTATTTCATTTTATGACCATTAATTTTATGGGGTATACAGTTCGACTATTTGTATAGTGGTAGGGGAATTCTTAACCCAATTTCTATTCATTAGGTTAAAAATATTCTCCAATGAATATGTCAAGATATTATTATGTTTGAAATGAATTTTGATTATCTTAAATTGAATTTACAATTTTTTCATGTGGATTTATATATAATACACACAATTTATTCATTTGGTTAAGGCTCACACATTCTTATAAAAACACTCTTTTAAATGTTTCTTTTAAATAAATTTAAGAAGAAATGATTTTTAAAAAATTTACGGCATGAGTGGATTTTACTGCTTTCATGGCACCTTAATGTTTTTAGGACTAATTTAAAAGTTTACAACATTGTCTCCAAAAGAAAATTTTTTCTTTTATAATTGTTCTAATTTTTAAATAAATGATTCCAAAGTAAAAAAATATATTTCTCTCAAGAAATTTTCAATGATTTTGTTAGAGTGATTTCATCTATGTCAACACCATCTATTCAATCTTATGAATAATTTAGGTTGATCTCTTATTATACTATACACAATATTTTATTGAATGGTTTATGATCATTTTAATTGGGGATGTACTATCTTAATTCCATTATCTATATTACTCTGGATAGTTTATGATTATGTTTACTGATTGAGAAAATTATTTACATTTCATATTCTAGTTTCAATATGAATGTATAAGTTGATTATGTTTCACCCCTTTCAAATGAGGAATTAATTGTACTTAGTAAGTGTTAGGAGGGGCCTATTATAGCCCCTCAATGAATCAGTAGGTCTCATAAGACAAACTAAAGTTGATTTTTGGCCAATGCCTTACCCATTTATGTAAAAATTTTGACAGAGGCCTTGATGGTATGTTTATGATGTCCCTCATTATGAATTCCCTCATTATGATATTAGTTATTGATAATCCATGTGATTATTCTACTAGTATAATATCCATGGGTAAGTATCATTTTCATGTGATTATGTATATGGAATTATTTGATCATCTTTTATTCCTACCATATTATGTTCAAGAGTATGTTTTAATGGCATGCATATTTAGTTATTCACCTTTATTTATTGTTTATGGTTACTTATGTTAGATTTCATTGTATTCTTAACCTTAATGAGAATTTGAGCTCACCCTTTTCTTATGTTTACTTTTCTCCAAGATGCCAATATGTATATTATGATTGACATGTAGGGATAATCTAAGAGAATAGGGGTGTCTCAAATGGATTTATTATGTTTTATTTCATTTCAAGTTGTAATATAACAATTATTTTTTTATCAAGTTTTCCAAAGTTACTAAACTATTTGGTCCTTTAGGACATGATGTCCTTGTTTATTATGCCAATGTAATAAATTAAGGAACTGACTCCAAACTACTGGGGTAGGGTTCTTTACAATTGCTATTATAGTAAGTTTAGTATAAACTTTGGAAACTATATTTAGGAAAACATATATTAGGTAAATATAACCCTATAATGCACTTAGAGAATATTCCCAAGGTAACCAAGCTTATAATTTTGAGATTATTTATAGTTTAAGTGTTTCACTAGTTTTAAAATTTCATAATATAATCTGTTGTATTCCATTATTTATAAATGATTCCTAGTTGAAGGAATGGAAAGTATATCAATGCATGTATTACATGTAAGTATTTCACTCCTATTCAAGATAATGATTTGTATCAATATTTCCAACTGGAGATAAACAACTTATAACTATACTAGGATAACTAACTCAGGTTATGAGAAATAACCTTACTCACAAGGAGTATCTTGGTCTATAATACAGTGTAACAATATTAGACCACTTCATATAAAAACAACCTCCATCATTCAATGGGACTACAAACCCATTTGTAACTGATAAATGGGTATGTTTTTTAGAGAATATATTTATCAATTTGGGAAGTAACAAAAGGGATAAGGTTATCATGGAAGTTTATCATATATCAAGAGATACAGATCAATGGTGGTCATTAATTTAAAATTCAAAGAAGTGTGAAGAAGTTGAAAATATGGAATGGGAGGATTTTAAGTAAATTTTCTTGGAAAAATATTTTCCTCTTGAACAGTGAGAGGATATCAAGAGTTAATTCTTGAGTCTGAGACAGAAAGAGGATGAAAACATTATTAAGTATAAAGCCATCTTTACAAGGTTATAAAGTTATTCTACAGACTATATATACAATCCAAGTAGAAATATTGACCATTTATTTGATGGTATTAAAAAATTCTATGAAGTTTACTAGTCTCCCAAACATTCTCATCATATGAGGATATAGTATCATGTTCCATAAATATGGAGAAATAATTTTCCAATCTATATGTATTTGAAGGGGATTAAGATAAGAATAAGGATTCCAAGTAATCTAGAAAAGTAAATAAGGAAAAATGGAAGAAGGGATGAATAGATTTTTCAAATTTTAATAAATTTGGAAATAAACATCATGGAACATGACTATTGGGAATGCGATTTTGTTACAAGTGTGGACGAAAATTCCATCAGGCCCATGATTGCAAGGGAAAAAAGTTGGAAATGTGTAATGCTTCAATTGTAAGAAAATGGGACACTATTCACATGAATGTCTTATACATCAAGGGAACTTTAACATAAAATGTACAAGGTAATAAGGCCATGCTTATGTTGTCACAATATCTGAGGTTTAAGATCCTAATGATGTAGTGGTAGGCATTTTAATTATCTCCTCAAATTTAGCTAAAGATTTATTTGATTCCATATCATTACATTATTTTATATCTTAATAGTTTTATATAAATATTAGATACTTCCAATTCACCTTAACAAGGGATTTTTCAGTCAAAACTCTTAGTGGAAACCTTATTATAATAGATATATCCTTAGCATTTCCTATTATGACACATAAATGTGCTCTAATTTCAGATTTTATTATTATACATATGGTTTATTTTTCAATAATCCTTGGTATGGACAGGATTTCAAAATATAATGAAAAAATTTATTACAAATAGAATGAAATTATGATTTGTGATGAAGATATGGAATTTTTTATATTTATATGGGAGACTTCATCATCTAATTCATATTTAGATCCACCTCTAATAGCTCTTCTAAATGAGATTCCTAGAGAGGAAGATCATATAAACCTATTAATGAAAAGGGTGATCTTTAAATTGAGGATATACCTATTATATAGAAATACATTTATGTATTTCTATATGAATTACCTAGACATCCTATAGAGTGGGAAGTTGAGTTTTCTATTGATTGTATCCTTGATACAATACCTATATAAAATACTCCCTATAAAATGTCCCTGTTGGAGTTAATAGAGTTAAAGAAACAACTAGAGTAATTGATTAATAAGGGATGTATACACCCTAGTGTGTCACCTTGGGGATCTATTGTTCTTTTTTTAAGAATAAATATGGATCTATGAGTCTGTTCATTGACTATAGGTATATCAATGCTATTAAGATAAATAACAAGTATCCCCTGCCTCGCATTGATGTCTTATTTAAACTACTTCATGGAGCCCAATATTTTTTAAAGATTGATCTTTGTTTTGGATATCGTCAATTTTGTGAGAATGAGGAAGATATTCCAAATATTTAATTTCAAACAAGTTATTGACATTATGAGTTTACATTGATTTTCATTTGTACTGACTAATTAACCCTCTATTTTTATGGATCTAATGATCAAAGTATTCAGGGAATATATTAATAATTTTGTTGTGGTATTTATTAATGATATATCGGTGTACTAAAAAATATACTAGGACTATGAGAACCACTTAAGGATTGTTCTGGAGACTCTTAGAAGAAAATAATTATATGTAAATTTTAGAAAGTGTGAATTCTAGCTTCAAACCGTTTCTTTTCTTGGCTATATTGTCTCCAATGATTGAATTTTAGTTGATCCTACAAAGAAAAATGCAGTCTATTAATTTCCTACACCAATGAACATAATCTAGGTATGTATTTTCATTGGTTTAGGTGGTTACTATCGACATTTTATTTAAAAAATTTCCTGATTAGATAACCTGTTAACCAAGCTTAATCGTAAAGGGGATAAGTTTATTTGGAAAAAGGAATCTGAATAATTCTTTGAAGAATTGAATAATAGATTAGTTAATGCTCCAAATCTTGACTCTACCATCAATAAATGGTAGATTTGTCATTTATAGTGATGCATCAAAGAAAGGAGTTGGTTGTGGCCTTATGCAGAATGATAGAGTTATTACCTATGCATCAAGGAAGTTAAAAACTCATGAATAAAACTATCTAACTCATTATATTGAGTTATAAACTATAATATTTTCTCTAAAGATATGTAGATAATATCTATATTGTGAAATATGGGAGATATATACATATCATAAGAGTTCAAAATATATCTTCTCATAGAAGTAAATCAACATAAGTCAAAGGTGGTGGCTTGAGATACCCAAGGATTATGATTATTCAATACACTACCACAAATGAAGGAAAATAAGGTATTAGATGCATTGAGTAGGAAGGATCATGGATTTATAAAAAAAATTAGTATTGATGGGGATCATGTGTACATGGATATAGTAAATATGGGTATGGTAATTATCAAGTAAGGTGAAACATCACTACTCTTTAAAATGGTTTCCATATAATCTTTATTAGAAAGGATAAAAAGTTATCATCCTGATGATGAGAACTTTTAAAAGAAAATTAAATATGTGAATGATGGTAAATTGGTAGACTTCATATATGAAGATGGAATTTTGAAGTTTGGGAATAGGATTTGTGTTCCCTCTATACTAAATGTAAAAAGGGAATTATTGGATGATTCTCTTAGTTTGAATTAATCTATACACTCTAGTAGCACTAATATGTATAGTGATTTGAAGGAATATTTTTGGTGGGATAATATGAAGTAGTAAATTGCTAATTATGTATCAAGATGTTTAGTTTTTCAATAGGTGAAGGATAAAAGACAATATCTTAGAGGAGTTATGCAACCTCTACCTATTCCTATATGGAAATTGGATGACATTACTATGTATTTTTTCATTGGATTTCCAAAGACTCTTGGAAATAATGATACAATATGGGTAATTGTTGATCAAATTACCAAATCTATACATTTTCTCACTATAAGGGAGGATTTTCCACTATAGCTCCTTGCATGACTCTATATTAATGAAGTTTTAAGACTTTATGGTGCACCTCTATCGATTGTGTTTGATCAAGATCCTCATTTTACATCAAAATTTTGGAATAATTTTTAGAAGGCTTTGGATACTGAGCTTCATTTGAGTACTTCTTATCACTTTCAAACTAATGGACAGTCTGAAAGGACTATCCAAACATTAGAATACATTTTGATATCATGCTCACTTTACTTTCAAGGTATGTTGGATTAGTATTTACCTTTGGTAGAATTTTCCTATAACAATATTTTATATTCAAGTATTCAAATGGAACCATATGAATCATTATATGGAAATAGATTTCATACTTTAACTTATTATAATGAAGTTGGTGAAAGGAAGATTGTAATACCAGAACTTTTTGAGGAAACAATAGCAAAGGTAAAGACTATTTAGGATCATATTAAAGCATTTCAAAGTTGGAAAAAGTGTTATGCTGATAATTGGTGTAAATATTTGCAGTTTAAAGTGGGATATCAAGCCCTCTTGAAGGTATCTACATGTAAGGGTGTTAGAAATTTTGGAGAGAAAGGAAAACTATGCCCCAGGTACATTGGTCATTTTTAAATTCTAGAAAAAATTGTATTTGTAGCTTACCAATTAGTAATGCCACCATGTCTCTCCAAAGTTCATGATGTGTTCCACGTCTGTTTGTTAAGAAAGTACATATAGACCAAATACATGTTCTAAATTCTAAATAAATAGAATTAGAACCTGATTTATATTACTATGAAGAGACTATCCAGATTCTGGATACTAGAGAATAGTTGTTGAGGAATTGTATGACTCTGAGGGTAAAGGTACTTCTAAAAAATCATAAAATTGAAGAGGAGATGTGGGAACCAGAGGAAATTATGATGAGGAACTACCCAAATATTTTTATGAGGTGAAATTTTGGAAATTTTGAGGATGAAATTTTTTATGGAGGGTAGAATGTAATACCCCAAGATTTTATGGTATTTCTCTTTTAAATTTAACATCTTCAAAAACTTATGATCTTAAACGAACCATGATATACTATTAAATATTAACATAATCACTGGAATAGTGATGTGACCGTTAGAAATATTAATCTAGAAATTAGAAACATAACCTTACCTATAATAGTATAGATAAAATTTAAGTATCCCATAAATTAAAATATGTATATTTACATCATGGAATAAGTAAATAATTTTTTTTAGAATGATAAATTAAGTGTAGATTTTTTTTGTGAAATGTGAATATTTATTTACAACTTTATAATTAATATAATAGTTTAAAATAAAATTTCTTTTCATAAAATATACTCATAAATTAATATTTTTCTGAATTATAATTATAAGATAATTTTATTATACCATAATTAATTTTTTAAAGTTTCGTAAAATCAGTTGTAATATTAAAATCAGTATTTTTCAAATAAATGGTGATTTTATTTAAAAAAATAAAATTCTCATATTTAGAAAATTATTTTCATAAAATGGAGTCTATTTTTGAAATATAAACTTCAAAAAATGGTTATAGTGAATTTTTTGAATTTTTCTAAAATAGTTAAATTTTTATTAAATAGTGAAATATAGTAATTTACGGTATTTAACATTATAAGTAAACAAATGAATTTTTTATTAATGGTTGAGTCATGGATGATTTAAGTGACCATTATCTAAAAATAAAATTCTTTAATTACTATATTTATTCATAAGAATCAATATTATTGATAGTCTTGAGAAAAAATAATAAAATAATTAATAAACACCCCTATCCTCCACTATAAATACCACCCCTTATCCTCACACCTTATAAGCCTTGGAACTTACTTATATTCTACCCAATTCATCTACCAAACCTGTTAGCCACTTTATGGTATTTCTAGTCACACCAAAATACCATTTCCAAGTGTCTTAAGGAGGTTCTCAAGGAGATGACACTGAAGAGGTAAAACCCTCCCTTTTTCTCTTTTAATTTCATTTATTTTTTTTATACTTACCTCACCCACCCTATACAAAGTGGAATGGTAAATACATTATCATACATATACTTTAATTTTATTATTTTAATTTAATATTCATCATCAAGTCTCTTCTCTTCTCCTTTTATTCTAAAAATGAAAACATCATCTCTGAGGTGTTGATTCACTGCCTTTGTGGATGAAGAGTTTTTGTTTTTCATTATCTCCATCAAGGATGGTCATAAAAACATTATTATGGTTAAATAATATTTTAATATATATATATATATATTATAAGTTATATCATGTTCTGTAACTAGAATATAAGCATAATATTAAATAAAATAACACAAGTTTGTGATTGTCGTAAAACCCACCAAAATAAATTAATACATTTTCATCAACATTTTAACAAATGAATCATCCTCATACCATATGAAAAATTTATATATGATACCATTTAAACTTATATAAGTTAATTAATACTAAATAATTTCACTTATATAGAATTTATTCCCATTTGAGAAGAACTCACATATTTTTACTCAAGGGAACTAGCCCTAAAACCATAAAACAAATGCTCCCAGAACAGCACAATTAAACATTATAACTCATCTAAATATCCATAAATGAAATTAATAAAATTATAATAAATCAATTATAAGTTTATTTGGTTCTAAATTAATTAATTAATGAGTCTAATTTGATTATATATAGCGTTAAGTACAAGTGTATAACACTTTAGGGTATATAGTAAGGGTTTCTCATCTCACATTTACTTTTGTGGGATATTTTTTATTCAGCACTTAATTATTATGTGCATTGTATGTATACCACCCTTTTATATATCATATAATTAATCTCTTTATCTTCATTTTATTAAATTTTTTATTTGATGATCATTAATTTTATGGGGAATAAGGTTCGACTGTTTGCATAATGGCAAGGGAATTTTTAACCCAATTTCTATTTATTGGGTTAAACTTATACTCTAATGATTATATAATTCTATTATTATGTGTCAAATGAATTTTGATTATCTTAAGTTTTATTTACACTTGTATTATTTTGATTTATAGATTATACACACAATTAATTCATTTGGCTAACTCTCACACTTTATTTTAAAAATACTCTTTTAAATGTTTCTTTTTTTCAAAATTTAAAATAAATATTTTTTTAAATTATATTAAATGAGAGGATTTTTATGATTTAATGATTCCTTAATGTTTTCAATGATCCTTTATAAAATTATAAGGTTATTTTCAAATAAATTTTTTTATTTTATAATTTCATGCATTTTTAAATAAATGATTCCAAAGTAAAAAAAGGTATTTATCTTAAGAAATTTTCAATGTTTTTGTTAATGTCTTTTCATCTATGTCAACATGCTCTAATAAATATTATAAATAATTGATTTTGATCTCTTATAATACCATATACCATATTTTATTGAATGTTTTATGATCATTTTGTCTAGGGACGTACTATCTTGATACCATTATCCATATTACTCTGGATAGTTTATGATTATGTTTACTGATTGAGGAAATTATTTACATTTCATATGCTAGTTTCAATATGAATTTATATGTTGATTATGTTTCACCCCTTTCATATGAGTAATTAATTAGACTTAGTAAGTGTCATGCGGGGATCTTTATAGCCCCTTGATGCATCAGTAGTTATCATGAGATAAACTACACCAGGTTTTGGATGAGGCCTTACCCATTTTTATAGGCTTCTTGGTATATTCCTTGATGGTATGTTTACGATGTACTGAATTATGCATTCCCTAATTATGAGATTAGTTATTTATAATCCATGTGATTATTTTCCAAGTAGAATATAAATGGGTAAGTATCATTTTCATGTGATTATTTATATGAAATTATTTGATCATCTTATATTCTTATCATATTATGCACTGGAATATGTTTTAATGGCATGTATTTTTATTTATTCACCTTTCCTTATTGTTTATGATTATTTATGATAGATTTCGTTGTATGCTTAGATATACTAAGCATCTAATCTCACCCCTTTCTTATGTTTTATTTTTCCCCAGTATGCGAAGATGTATATTATTATTGACATGTAGGGATAATCTAGAAAAATAGAGGTGTCTCTAATGGAGTTACTATATTTTATTTAATTTCAAGTTGTAATGTAACAATTATATTTGTATCTAGTTTTTCAAAGATACTAAACTATTTGGTCCTTCGATATAAAATTTCCTTGTTTATTATGCCAATATAATAAAGTAGGGCATCAGGTCCAAGTTACTAGGGTCATTGTATTTACAAAATTCATATTTAAAAAATAATCACAAGAAAGGGTAATCATCACCCAAACACCTTCACTGCTTTATTGGGACACTCTAACCATTATTGATCTTTAATAGCTCTTATAAGGTCTAATTATTGAGGGAAAAACCCTACCATTACCCATGTAATGAGATGAAACTATACCTCAACAAATATATAAACACATTGATCCCTCTCTAAAGGGTCCTCCATATCGTTTTAAACCTACCTGGTCACTTTGATACCAAAATCATATTACTCATAGGGATACACACACCTACATACAAATAAATAAATGAAACTTCATAAAAAATTTATAACGTGGTAATTACTTCCAACCTCAAACCTAACAGATCTTACTCACCAATATGCACTTCCAAATTCAATACCAAACTCTAAAAAACCTAAAATCTTCCCCAAATCACCAAATTTATGGTTTATACAAGGAAACCATGAAATATGTGAAGAATGGGGGACTTAGGTCTTTAAATCACAAAAAGAGAACCTCTATAACAAATGAAACTTTAAACAATCAAGGATGGAGGATGGGAAGCTCAAATCACCAAAAGAGAGCTCTCAAAATCACCAAGGTTGAGTAAAGATTAGTTAAAATGATGGGGAATAAATTATGGGGTTCTAGGGAAGAATTATAATTCTTCCCTATTTTAAAAAATAGTCTAATGACATGGTTAATGTGTGACCTTAGGGTTCATGATGTGATTCCCCATAGACAGAGGGTATTCCTCTATATTAACATCATCATGGAATTTCCATTGAGGGTATCTATGATTCTGGTTATAGAAAAGGTCCTCCACTCTTCTAAAACCATCTCAACATTACATTCAATTATCACAATTTGAATGAACACCTACATTATAATTTCAGTTGTATGCTCAGTCTCGTTCTCTAAGAATCAATCTCAAGATATCTCAAAAACCTAAAATAGTTAAAACTGAATAAGATGCATCAAAAAAAGGATAAATAAAACATAACACACATTGAAATTCACGGGGTGTTAAAAACTCCCCTTATAAGGACTTCTCATCTTGGAGAATCATCACTAGGGGTCCAAGCCAAATAGTTCCAACCAGTACACCTACACATTTTAACCTTTTCCCTAAGTCACATCATGGGTCCAATCATACAACTAAATCACTCATATGAGAGTTAATTTCTTCTCGTGTAGTACTTTCTCACTTTAGTCCACAATTTTCATTGATTACTCCTTAAATAAAGCATTTATCTATAACTCAACATCATCAAAATCAATCATGTGCATAAGATCTGACTCATACTTCTAAAATTGTGACACATTAAACACATCATGTATACCTTGATGTTGTGGAGGGATATCCAAATTATAATCCACCCTACCAATTTTCTATAAAACCTGAAATCATTTGAAATAACATGGAACAAACTTTCCCTATTTCCTCAACCATTGATTTCCTAATAGAGGTGATACCTGTCAGAATACTTATTCACCCACAAATAACTCTAGGGATCTCCACCTTAAGTCAATATAAAAACTTTTCCTATTATGTTCAGTAATCAACCACTTTCAAATTAGCTACACCCACTCAGTGTTTTCATACACCAAACTTGGTCCAATCACAACCAACTCACCAACCGCCAACCAACACAATAGTGAGTGGTATGGTATGGAATAAAGATACTATAAAGGATCCATTTTTATCAAATCTTGATATCTATTATTGTATGAAAACTCTTTCAAGTAATAATTTTCATTCCAAGCTCTACCAAAATCAAGCATGCATGTCTTTAGAATATCCTTTAGTATACAGATCTTCCTCTCTGATTTTCCATCTATCTAGGGGTGATATGTCATAATGATCTTTATTTAGGACCCCATGTAATTTTATAGGCCCTTAAAAAACCTCTATGTGAAATGTGCATCTCAATATGATATCATTATCAAAGGAACATCATGAACTTACACAACCTCCTGCACATATAACCCACTTAGCTCATATATGGACTAAGTATCTTGAATGGACAAGAAATGTGCAACCTTCATAAAATGGTCAACTACCACCCACACTACATCATGACCCCTTGGGGTCTTTAGTATTTCTATTATGGAGTCCATGATCACCTCATATTATTTCCATACCAGTACGTTAAGGGGTTGAAGTAAACCACTCAGTCGTTGGTGCTCCTCCTTTATCCTATAAACACTGAGGTAGTAAGTAACAAAACCTATGATATTCTTATACATACCCAGCCTCTAAAAACACCACTTGATATCTCCATACATCTTAGTCAAACCTGAATTTATCTATCATCATAAGGTATGAGATCTTCTTGTCAACTATTTCCTTGTCAAAGTAGGGACCACAACCTTACCATGGATATACAATACATCTTCTCTATCCTAGGTCTAATATAAGATAGGATATCTCTCCATTAGTCATTCACACATTACAAGTAAATATGAATCAGACATTTGGTTAGCCTTCACTTGATCTACTCATGAGGATGTAATAGTCAATGGATCACAAACTACCACCTCTCAATTCCTCTAACACATATATCTTCTAGTCCACATGCTTGATCATAGGTTTCAACTACTCTTCAAAAATATAAACACCTCGCTTTTGATTCTTTCTGCACAAAGAATCCACTATGATATTCCCCTATCCTGAGGCTTATTATGTGTCAAATTGTAATTTATGAAGGTACGCAACCCAACATCTCTACCATATATTTAGGTCATGTTGGTAAAATATATACTACAAACTCTTATGATTTATCTAAAATAAAAACCTATCACCGAAGAGATAATGTAACCAATACTTCAAAGCATAAACTATAAATGCAAGATCCAAGTCATTAGTAGGGTAGTTATGATCATGGGGTCATAGTTGATGATACTCATAAGTGACCACCTAATATATCTTCATTAGAAAGTCTCCCAAACTCACTCTTGATGCATTTTAATAAACCTTATAAATTATTCTAAGGTCTGAAAGAATCAAAATCAGAGTGAACATCAACCTATTATTAAGTTCCTATAATTCCTCCTCACAACTTCTAGTCCACTCAAACTTGACTCCCTTTTTTTCATCTCAATCATAGGAACTTCTAAATGAGATAAGTATCAAATGAAATGCCCATAATATCCATCCAATGCAAGGAAACTCTATATCTTGAACACATTCTTAGGTTAATCCCCAAGAAATCATTGTTTCCACTTTCTATGGATCAACTGAGATCATAGCCTCTAAAATCAAATGTCCAAAAAATCCCACCTCTTGAATCTAAAATTGAAACTATGAGTACTTGGAATAAATTTGATGTTCCTGAAGCATTCTCAAAACAATATCAAGGTTCTCTGCATGTGACTCTGGGTTTCATGACTAAACCAAGATTTCATTGAAAAACACCCTGATGAAGGAATCCAAGTAAGGATGAAAAATATGGTTCATGATATCCATGAACACTATAAATAAATTAATCAAATAGAATGGCATCACAAGGTAGTCATAAAACCCATACATGCACTTAAACATCATCTTTGGTATATATTATGCTCTAAACCTCAACAGATGATAACCCAATTATATATTAATTTTAGAGAACCATATGACTCCCCTAAGATGGTCGAAAAAGTTATCAATTCTTAAAGATAGATCATGGTTCTTCACTATAACCTATTTCAAATTCTTATAGTCTATGAATATATTGAGGACACTATCTTCCTTATTGGAGAATAAAATTGGATTCCCCTAAGGAGAGGTACTTGGGTGGATAAAACCCTTCCCTTAAAGGGCCTTTGGTTATGCTTTTATCTCCCTCATCTGTGACTATGTCATATGATAAGGGGGTCAATATGAGATCTCCACTTAGCATTAGATTAATCACAAACTGAATCCCATTATAAGAAATAATCCTCAAGAAATAATTTAGAAAGACATCCTAAAACCAGTCTTCCACTGGAGAAAAAGTTTTTGGGACCATCACATGGTTTTTTGTAAGAACTATACTTGCCACGTGTATTATAATGTCTCTTACCCAACTGAAATCAGGTCCTATTCTACCTGCCTCAACATCCCACTCTCCCACCAGAATATACTCTTCTACCCTAAGGTATGTAAAAGACTCCCACCTCCAGTAGAATTCAATGAGATCCTAGAATCATGATAGTCAATCCATCCTGAAAATGATATTAAATATCATCATATCCAAGATAAGAAAATTCCACAAATTATCATCTCCCCCAACCACCATGGCACATGTGAGACACCATTGAAAATAATCTAACCTCTTTCAAATAATTGTATTAATCACTAAAAATATAGGGTAAAACTATATGGTCAATGCTAATCTAGATATAAATTGGGTAGAAATGAAGGAATGAGAATCCATGGTATAAAAAAGAAACTAAAATCATCAAGGAAATAAGAATAGTACCCCTAATAGTTGAAGGAACCTTGGTTCCATCAATTGGGACCTAGTAAAATGCATAAACTCATCCTACCTTAGATTCATGGATCTTACCCTGTGACCCCTGATTCCCCTATGGGATTAAACCCTGAGGTGCCTTTTTTGTGATTGTTGAGACCCTTATATGGTTACATGACCTGACTACCCATATATTTTATTATTATCTATCTGAGTTCCACCTAACCAAGCCATTGAGGCATACATCTACCTCAATCCTCTAGACATACATAAGTGGGATATCATTGAACGGAAGCACTAGAGATATCCCATTCTCCCATGTAATTCCCCACAAATTTTTAGGTTATTATATTTTCTAAAAGGTTGAATTTTTTATCTAGAACAAGGGTAGTTCCTTGAATTAGGGTTTGAATCATGAATTCGAGCATTTGGACATCCTTAAGTGGTGTTTTTGAATGTGGAATGAGTCCCAGTTGGTGGTTTGAGTGCTTTGTTAACCATTAGATAAGGGATGTGGTGACCCTTATCTAAAATTCTAGCTATCACACTACAACACTCAGAGATTATGGTTTACTGAGGGTATGTGGGAGAAGGAACACGATATATCCTTGAGGGTTAAATTGTGGTGTAGATGTGTATGTTTTTGTATATTTTTTAGGTTATGAGGATATAGAGGTGCATAAAGGGTTATTCCATAGTGGTGGTGTTGTGTGAGGGTCATCAGAGATGACCCTTATGCCAGGGATAGGTCCATGTTGCTACCTAAGGGTTGCACCATGGGGGTACTTTAGGGAATATCCCCATACTTCATCCCTGAGGGATATGTCATGGAGGTATCTTTATTATGGAATCTTGTTGTGTAAACCTAGGGTATAAGAAATATAGGATAAGGGGAGTATATGGGGTCATCCCTGCCACTTGGGGGATGGTTTTTCCACAACTGAGAAGGACACATTGTTACATGACCTAGCCAGGAGTCCTATGCTGAAACCCTAGAGGGTTGCACCATAGGGGGTGGACCTATGGGAAACCTGAGGTGGGATATGACATGGATCATGGATCCATGTTGTAGAAAACGTCCCACCTAGTTTTTTTAACTTGGGATATACTTGTAATTTACTAGTCATCCCCATTTGATTTTAGAGTGCATAGGCTTACCTGGGGAGGAAATTTGGAAAGACATCTCCATTCTCCTTCCTCTATTTGATCCCTCATGGTGGGGGATGTTCTTTATGTATTTAGACAGTAGATCCATGGTACGATCTCTATTTTTTACAGGGTTCTTATTAATAGTTGATATATATTGATTTTTGGATGTATTTGGCTTAGGATTCATTAATTATTTCACTAAAGTATAGTGAAATCATCCAGATTTGATGGTGTTTTCATGTGTAATTGATAGAGGAGGACCTAGGAGGTTGGTCAAATGTTGTTGGAAGTTCTTCTATGGTGATTTCAATGCTCTGTGAGTTTTTTACCAATATACCTCTTTTAACTAAATTAAATAATTAATTATAATTTCTTGTAATTAATTATTTATAATGTATGGCATGAGATACGAACTTGGGTAGTGGTATAGGCGTATAAAATTCATGGACATCCATGGTTGGGGATTGGAAGAGATTGAATTGGGTGGTAACTCCTTGAAAGATATAGGTGGACCCTATAATACAATTTCATATGGATTTTTATGCATGGGTTTATATACCTGTATAACTGTATAAGTTCATCTATAAGGATTATGGATCGTTGTTTCCATGAGTAGAAGAAATATTATGTTGTTAGGCCTCTTATTTTTGGAGTAGTTGTTCTTTAGCACTTTCATAAATAAAGATCACTCAAAAACTATATCACTAATGGGTGAGGGTTTTGGTTGAAATAAAATGAGACATTGGAGAGGTCTTGGGGTACAAGAATTGATGTGGGTATCCTAGGTTATTTTCTTTAGGGTTAGTGGGTTGGCATGAGAGTCTTGGATTTGAGTAATGATGGGAGAGACAGTTTTACATATCACAAGTGACTAGGAACTCCCTTTTAAGGTTAGATAAGTGTCTTGGTGTATGTGTAGATCTAGATGATTCCTCCAGGACCGGATGGGGTGTGATAGAGAGGGGTTTCCTATAGGTGTTAGGACAAGAGATATCCCTTATGATATGTGAGATGGGACCTGGGTGAGGGTCATAGGAATTTTTTGATACTTTCCATCAGGTTCCCAAGGGTCTTAGGGAGAAATATATTGGGGCAGTCCCTGGGTATCATTTTTAGGACTAACGAAGGGTTTTTAGGAGTTTTTATTAGGCCTTGAGGTCTAGGTTGGGATGATTCTATGGTCTTTGGTGTCACAGAGGTGTGAAAAACCTATGTTGGTATTAATGATTGGGATCAGAAGCTAATTACCAAGTGAAAAGTGCCCTGGTGATGAGTTGGTGAGTTGTGTTATAGGCTATGATCCCTATGTTCTACTACATGTGTGTTTCGGTACTTATGATAGGTGATAGACATAGTGGGGGAGAATATATTGAGGCATAGCCCAACCATTGTCAAGATGGTGCTGGATGGAATATTTTGATTGAGATGGGGTCCTTGTATGTATGAATTGGGACATTTCGTAGGGTGAGAAGTCTTGGGACATGGTAGTGGAACTTAACTTGAGTAGGCTTAGTTCAAAATGGTGGACTGCCTCTTGTAAGAGTGATGGGTTGTTATGTGATGCAGGACATATGTGATGGACCCTAACTTGAGTGATGAGGTAGTGGGTCAAAATTTGGATGTGATATCATACCTTCTTACTTTGGGTAATAGTTTGAGGTCTTGGAAGATACCTAACCTGAGTTTTCAGGTTAGGGTGGGGAAGTAGGTTTGGTAGTATGAGTGGAAGATGTGATTTCTTCATGTTACCTCTATTGGAAATCCAGGGTTTTCCAATGCTTCTTTACCAACGGTTTAAGAAAACCGTTGGTAAAGAAACCCTTTCCCAATGGGTTTTAACCGTTGGGAAATTTTTACCCCAAATATAGAATCAGCCACTACTCTCCCCCATTTGCGACAGAACCCTAATCTGTCCAGGGCTCAGCTCCTCTCACGACTTCCTCCATATGAACCTGTCAAACTCCATCCGAATCATCTCAAGTCAGGTATTCTATTCTTCATACACATAAAATATTTAAGTGCTACATTTTTTTATTGTTATTCATCTCATATTTTAGTTTTAAGTTTTGATTTTGATGTGTATATCATTTTTTGTGTTTTGATTTAATCTATACTTTATCCATTCCAATCCATTTAATTAATTAAATCCTTAACCCTCCATCTAATAAGAAGCATCTCAAATTCATTGCGGTTGGAAAGAGATTCCATGGTTGGTTCAAGATTATATTTATGTTTTGAGCCTATTAATGAGTTGTTTTAAAGATATTTTTAGATATTTAACTTATGTTTATTGGTGAAAACTGGGAGCTGTAGAGGTGGTTCATGATTAAGACATATAATTACTGCTAAACATGTGGATAAACCATGCATAGTAGTGAATTCTTGAAATTTTTTATGTTTTTAGTCCTTTTTTATTTGGAGTTTCTTTTGATGGTGATGTTTCTTATTAATACCTGTGATGGGAATTTATTTTAGTTTCTAAATCGGTTGAGACTCCCCCACCATGCACAGTGTATGCAACCTCTACCCTCATTTAATCAGTGAACTCAATTCATTAATTCAAGCCTTCATTCTCACTAGCATGTAATAAATTGAATGATGTAAACCCATCCTCACATGATTTATTACCTTGAATAGTGTCCAACATATGGAATATGAGCTTTTGAATTCATCAGTTAACCAGGATCATATATTCCATTTCCACCAAGATGAATGTACTAATATAACTTTAGGGTCAATTAAATATGGTTCTCATTATATGTTGTATATTATGTGTCCTTCTTGGCCAATACTCATTTTTATGAGGGTGGGGTGCTTTTCACTACCCTTGCTGGCATGTGTAGACATCCATAAAAATGTTAGATAAGTCACAAGTTTAATTTAGTAATGTTGTTATCATTGACATCCTTTATTATTAATATCAAATTTAGAAATAAATGTTTTTGTCTATACTTAATGAAATTAAATCTTTTTACAAGCCATGAACAACCTATTAGTGTAGAAACCTAAAATTTATTCACCCATGGGGTGCGCTTGACTTGGGGAAGTAATTGGGTAATGAAAGGTATGGCCATAGAGGTGCCAATAATGATTTATTGAACATGAGTGAATGATTTGGGATGCCTATAACACATAATGGGACCTGAGGCATGTTCCTCTTATAGACTTAATGAAAATGAATATAAATAAATTTTAATTTAATTTATGAGTACTTGTTCTTTACATTATTCTAATAGTTCACTACATCGACTAGAAACCTATTCCTTTATCATTTACTTAAATGTATTTTCTATTAAAGTTCAATCCTATTGAATTATTTATGACAAAATGACTTATATAAATTCTTTTTACAGAATGAAAAGAAGTTGGATGTATGAAACCAATCGGATCTCAAGTGATTTTCAAAAGAAATTGGAGATCTTTAAACATTTTTCATTTCAAAATGCTTCAGATAGTGGTCGCATACACTGTCCATGTTCTAATTGTGTTGGTAGACCTTGGTTGAGCTGTGAAGAAGTCAGCTACCATATAACCAAAAATAATTTTCAAGCAAACTACTTTGTGTGGTATCACAATGGGGAGAAAATGAAATCTCAAATTGGTGATGATCGAAATGAAAGGGCTAGAATGGAGAATTTTTTAGATGATCGGTTTCCGTTTATTTTTCATCATGAAAGGAAAGGATTTTGACTCAAGAAGACTTTGATATGAGGAAAGCTGATGCATCTAGTGAAAGTGATGATATTGATAGGGTGAAAAAATTGAATTATGCTGTCATGACTCCAGTATATCAAAAATGGGATAAAATGAAAAAGCTGGAATTTTTAATCTGATTGTTTCATGGGAAAACTATGTATGGGATTTCTAATATAGCAATCGATTACATTCTTACCCTCTTGAAGTATTTACTTCCAGATGATATAAATATTCCCTCAAAACACTATATGGCATGGAAGTTAGTTGAGGAACTTGGATTTTCAAGAAAAAAAATTCATTCTTGCCCGAAAGATTGCAGTTTATTCTAGGAGGAAACTGCTGAACGAAATGATTGTATAAAATGTGTCACATCCCGCTGGAAGTCAAAATCTGATGGAACATTATCCCACGTTCCATAGAAAGTAATGTGGAACTTTCCATTGATCCCCAGACTCCAGAATCTTTTTATGTCTGATGACATATCAATAAAAATGAGATGGCATGATACCGAGAGAAAGAAGATTAATGATGAGTTGGTTCATCCTACAGATGGATTTTCATGGCAGAGATTTGATGTTCTACATCCTGATTTTGTAGCTGACGTGCGTAATGTGAGGATGGGTCTTTCGTGCAATATTTTTAATCCGTTTGGGCAGATTCTTACTTCACACTGCACATGGACAGTTTTTATACACATTTATAATCTTCCCCCATGGTTGTGTATGAAAAAACCTTTCACTTTCATGAGTATACTCATATTTGTTCCTTCTGATCCTGGCATTGATATTGATGTATACATGCAACCTTTAATAAAAGAGTTGAAACTTCTTTGGGATGTGGGTGTGCGCACATACGATGCATGTTCAAAAGACATATTTTAGATGTGTGCTGAGCTTATGTGGACGATCAATGATTTTCCGGCTTATGAAATGATGTCTGGATGGAGAATGAAGGGAAAACTGTCATTCCTAGTTTGTATGAAGAATACATGGTCCATAAGACTGAAACATCACTGTAGTTTCAGTTTTATGGGACATCAACGATTCTTTCCAAATGATCATCCATATAGAATGAATCGTCGAAGATTTGATAATACCATAGAGACCAATGATCCACCTCAGCATATGTCTGGAACTAATGTGATTAATGAATTGAAAGATTTCAGTTTTTCATTCAGGAAGGGTCAAATGAAATCTGGAAAGAGAAAGAATGTTTCCACAGAAACCTGTTACAATTGGAGGAAGAGGAGTATCTTTTTTGATTTGCCTTATTGGTCAACCAATAAGGTTACTTCATTGCTTAGACGTAATTCATATTGAAAAGAATATATGAAAAATGTTTTTTTCAGTTCTTCTAAATGTCATGGGGAATACAAAAGATGATTTACGATCTCGGCGTGATTTGGTGGATTAGGGCATCAGACCAGAATTGCATCCTGTGCATATCAGTGAAAATAAATGGAAACTTCCATGTGCTTCTTATGTGATGACACGTACGAAAAAAAACAATTTTTGGAAGTATTAGAGACTATTAGAGTTCCTTGTGGATATTCAAGAAACATATCTAAACGGGTCAATAGAAGAGAGTTGAAGCTAAAATCTTTGAATACTCATGATTATCACGTTCTACTACATGAGTTTCTTCCAATAGCAATCCATCATCTTTTTTTAAATAATGTAAGGGTGACTGTTATTCGTTTGTGCCATTTTTTTAGAGATCTTTGCACTAAAAATTTTTCCAAGCCTTTCGTGCAAAAAATGTTGACAGATTCCCCATTAATTTTGTGTGAGTTGGAGAAAATATTTCCTCCATCATTTTTCACATGCATGTTGAATCTGACTGTCCATGTTCCCATTGAAATACTTCTCTGAGGACCTATTTCTTTTCTTTGGATGTATCCAACTGAAATAAATATGCTCACATTAAAGTCTTATATCCGAAACAGAAATCATCCTGAAGGTTCTATCGTGAACGGTTACTTGGCTCAAGAATGTATGGATTTCTGATCAATGTATTTGTCTGATCTTACTACAAGAATGAACAAACCAAAGATAAATAAAGAAGAATAGTATGAGAAAATTGAACCCAGTTTTCTATCACTTCCCCAAACAGGAGGAATTCATGGATCATATACATTGAATACATTAAGCCATGAAGAGCGGGAGATGGCACATCGCACAGTTTTGTTCAACTGTGATTTGTTCGATGACTATATCAGGTAACTAAATTGAATATGTATATCTTACATATATATCTGTTAAACTATTCAGATTTTTATCTATAGGGAACATAAAACAATGATAAATAGGAATAATCGTTCTTTATCTTTGAGAAGGAGAGAGACTTTGCATAGCAAAGAGTTTCCTGCTTTGTTAAAATTGAAGGTAAAAATATTACTGTTTAAAATAATTATATCAATATTTAATTAAGTTTAATATTCATTTATATTGTAGGTATTGAGTTCGTCTGTTGACTCTATCTCTGAGGAAATAAGATCTTTGGCTTTTGGTCCTAATACCGTGGTTCGTGACTGTAAATCAATTTTTATCAATGGGTACAAATTTATTATCACTGAATGAGAAAAGAAAATTAGAACACAACATGATGGTGTTATGGTTACTTCCACAACATATTGTTATTCCAGTGCATCAGATAATAGACCACGATTTGAAAATGTGGGTTATTATGGAGTTGTTGAGAAAATAATAATATTGGATTATTACTCTCATGGACGAGTCACAATGATGAAATGTCATTAGTTTGATTCAATGACGAGACAGGGCACATTTATTGATGATTGTGGATTTTGAGTAATTAATATGACTCGCACTCTTGCTACCGAAGAACCATATGTGTTGGCATCAATGGATAAACAAGTTTTTTATGTCAAAGACCAACTTCGACCTGAATTTGGTGTCATAGTTGAAGTAATTCCAAGACATATTTTTGATGATGGTGATGATGGAATTGAAACTATAGTGTCATTGTAACCAATCCATTTATTTCTTTTGATGACTCCAATAGCTCAATTGATAGAGTTGATTGTGAACCTAAAGTTGTGGTTGAAAATATATATAATCATTCATCCATGTTCTCAATTCTTTTGGTTTACCTCGAGTTGGGTTATTAAGGTTGGTAATATTCAAATTGATTTAGTATTTATCACAAATATGTTTTAGCTTACTTGACCGTTATGTGAATTTTCAATGTTTATTGGTTTCAGTTTTATTTGAATTGAATTTTCTAATTTGTAATTGAACTGTATTCAAACCTAGTCAAACAATATTTCTAACTTGGTGAACATTACAACTTGTATGATTTATTAAATTCGTTCAAGATCTTCTAAAACAATTGATAGCTAAATTACCAATGAATCCCATTATTCCCTCATATATTTAGTTTTTTTTTTACATATTAGTTTAAGTTTTCTAATTAATTACATATTTTTTTTCAAAAGAAGGAAATGCAGCCAATTAAAGGGAGACAAAGGAAAAAAAATGATGGAGAACAATTGTCGAATTGCGGAGATGGGCATTCCACCATTAGTTCCTACAGTGAGTACTTTATTTAAAATATATATATTTAAAGAATATATAATGTCATGTGATTAATTTTTTTGTAAACATTTTTGTAGGATCCACCTATACGTCGATATTTATTCGACGAGGAGCCTAGTACTGGTCCTAGTACTCAAGCTGGTGGTACGAGGAGGGTTCGTACCAGAGGTGGACGAGCAGCTGTGCATACCTAACTAGACCCTTCCCCTCTCACTAACTTGCCATCCTTCCCACATTCTAATCCTAGTGTGTCGTTAGGGACACACGGGATATTTAGTCCTCCCATGTTTTTGCTACCTTTTGCATCTTCTAGCCCATCATTTTCACATCCCATGATGATTCCCACTCCCTAGTCAGAATCTGGTCATACAGCTGTCTCATCTTCTTCTCTTTCTAATTATATCTCTCTGAGCTTCTATATTCCATCGTCTTCGACTCCTGTTCCACCATAGGGTGTTCCATTATTTTTTGTGGATCCAGCGGCACTCAGCGATCAGACTGGCGTAGGTATATTTATAGAACACTAACAAATTTTTATAGCAATATTTATTTTCATTATAACATGTTTTGATAAAATATTTGTTTTTCTTTCAGGAAAGATACATCTACTGACAGGATGTGGGGGCGGAGGTACACACGCATGTGTTCGGTGTGGAACCACTGCACACATGTTATTGTGGATTACAATGAAGACAACCAAATGGTTGAGAAAACAGGGCAGCAATGTCGGAGTTTTTTGGAAACACTTGCCAAATACTCTGACATCATTCTCATAATCCCACTATCATGGAGACATTTGCCACATGAGGACAAGTATAGATCTTGGGCAAAGATATGGGTAAAAAAATCTGTTGTATTTAATGCCATGAATTATTTTTGTATTTATATGAATTAATATTTTGATGTCAGCTTCGATTTAATTTTCCTAATGGTGAGGGTGCACGACTGGAACGTCTAAAGGATTTAGGAGAGATTTGGAGAGACTACAAGCATGAGTTATATATTGGCTGGCGTACTAGAGTTGGCACTGAGTTAGAGGTGGTACCAGTTGTGGATGATTGTCCTATATAGCAGTATCATCAGATGATTACTTAGTGGACGAGTACCCAGTTTAAGGTATGAATTACATTTGAGGTATTTAAATAATAACTTTCATGTTTTTCATTAATATTATCCTTTGAATTATCGAATTTTATTTAGGAATCGTATGGAAAAAAACACATTGATGCAAAAAAATACCACCACACACTAGGACGTACAACGATGTCGGATCATGAGAGGAAGCAGGTATAACAATTGTTTATAAGTTTTCTTTACGACTTACATTTTATTTTTTTCCCTAAATTATTTAATCATTTTCTAAATTTTTCATATAACTTTAGTTTTCAATGTCATTATAGAGGCAAATATAGAATATTGAAGGACTTGTGCCTCGAGCAAAACTGTTTTGCTCGAGTAAACGGAAAAAAGATGGAAGTGCCGTCAACAAAGAGACTCAAAAACAGATTGTAAGTTTTAATCTGTTGATTTTATATTTTAATATCTATTTTTTAACTTAAAAATATACTTATATTTGTAACAGGATGCTTTAGAGGCCCTTAATGCCCAAGAACCAGACAATTTTGGGCCAACTGATCACTTACATCAGGTTTTGGGAGAGGATCATTCTGGAAGAGTATGCTACCGACCTAGGATAGCCCCGACGAGGTATTGGCCCTCCTCAGGTACGATTTTTAGTGCCACCGAGCTACAGCAAGTTAGGGCACAGGCATAACAGGATGAGAAAAAGTCCACAGAGATGGAATAACATTCTTCTAGGGAAAACAATGCAATTATGGAATTTATTGAAGTTCTACGTCCAAAACTTCTAGCAGAGTCCAATCTAGCTTTTGATGAATACATGTCATCGATACGTTCTATATATGGTGCACCAGGTGGAAGTTATAGTGGTGTTCAGGACAATGTCCAGCTTGATGATGATGATGGCGAGGAGTCTGATGCGAAAGAGGAGGGAGAGGAGGAGTGCGAGGCGGAGGGCGAGGGAGAGGAGGAGGGCGAGGGCGAGGAGGAGGGAGAGCACAATGATGGGGACGAGCAAGAGGGTGATTATTATGATGATGGTGATGGTGATGTAGGACAAATTGATCCGTTACATTTTTTACTTACATTACTGAGATTTGATGTTTAATCTATTCTATTTGTTGGTTTTATCTAGACCCGTAGTATAGTATTAGAGTTGAGTTATTTTTATATATTGTCTGTTTTTATGGATGTTGTTGTCTTTTATTGGTCGTGTGTTTGGGAACTCCCTAGATATCCCCCCTCCTTCCTGGACCCTAGACAACCCCCCACCATCCTCCTTGTAC
Organism: Viscum album; assembly: GCA_963277665.1. Lineage (NCBI taxonomy): Eukaryota > Viridiplantae > Streptophyta > Magnoliopsida > Santalales > Viscaceae > Viscum > Viscum album. The sequence goes on from OY728161.1 coordinate 1,722,280,833, forward strand.
CCCGGACAGCCCCCCCACCATCCTCCTTGGTCCCCGGACAGCCCCCCGGACAACCCCCAGACAGCCCCCCGGACGCCCCCCCCCACCCTCCTCCTTGGACCCCGGACAACCCCCCGAACACCCCCCGGATAGCCCCTCGCACAACCCCCCCCCCCCCCCCACCCTCCTCCTTGGTCTCCGGACAGCCCCTCAGACACCCACCGGACAGCCCCCCGAACAGCCCCCTGGACAGCCCCCCCTACCCTCCTTGATTTCATTTACTACTAGAAAATCTATAATATATATATTTTATTTATTTTCATCATGATAATCAATGTAAATCACATTTACACATCTAATCAATATCATAGATTCTTAGTATGTTATAAAAGGGATGTATTCATTGGGCATGGCATTGTTAGCTCTGAAATGTTTCATATCATGATAAACTAAAATCTAATCCATACTAAGAATGATATAAAAATATTCTATATGAATTTCCAAAATATTTTAAGTAAATACCATTCCACTAATAGAAACATGAGGATTCTCATAAATCATGTTTACCTTAATATTTCCACAAGGATTTTTAGTAAAAATTTTATCTTCTATTAATTTTCCGATATTCTCATTTTAAATGTAAATTTTTCATAAATAAATTAATATAAAGACCCATAGTCAAATAGTGTATTTGAATAATGTGAATAAACAACTAACATACCACTCTAACTGTGTCCCTTTTGTTTAAAATGGACAGGATTATAAGTGAAAAGAACAACTGGAAAACAGAAAACTGACCAAACGCATTCAGAATCTATTGATAATTTATCACAACGATCCATGGGTCATATGTGACGTGTACGAGCCAACCTGGGATCAATCTGAGTCGTGGTGTGGCCGAGATCAGTCTAAGTGTCTCTATTTTGTTTAAAATGGACAACATTTTAAGTACATATGGAAAACTAACAAAACACATTCGGTTTCCATTGAAACTTTAGTAAAACGATACATGGGTAATATTTGATGTGTACGAGTCAACCGTGCCTCAATATGAGGCATGGTGTGGCCAACACCACTCAAAGTGTCTCTCTTTTGTGTAAAATGGACTTTATTTTAAGTGAAAACAACAAGTGACATATGAAAAACTGACCAAATGCATTCTAAATGTGTTTATACTTCAGGAAAATGATCCATGGGTCATATGTGACGTGTACAAGTCAACCCCGCCTTAATCCGAGGAACGGTGTGGCCAGGATCACTCTAAGTGTCTCTCTTTTATTTAAAATGGACAACATTTTAAGTACGTATGGAAAACTGACCAAACGGATTCTGATTGTGTTGATACTTTAGCACACCGATCCATGGGTCATATGTGACGTGTACAAATCAACCTTGTCTCAATCTGAGACGCGGTGTGGTCGAAACCCCTCAAAGTGTTTGGCTTTTGTTTCAAAAGGACGTCAGTTTAAGTGAAAACATCAACTGGCATACGGAAAACCGACCAAATGCATTCGGATTGTGTTGATACTTTAGGAAAATGATCCATGGGTCATTTGAGATGTGTACGAGTCAATCCCGTTTAAATCCGAGACATGGTGTGACCGGTACCACTCTAATTGTGTCTCTTTTGTTTAAAATGGACAAGATTATAAGTGAAAAGAACAACTGGAACACGAAAAACCGACCAAACACATTCGGAATCTGTTGAAATTTTAGGAAAACGAACCATGGGTCATATGTTACATTTACGAGTCAACTGCACCTCAATCCAAGTCGCGGTGTGGTCGGGACCACCCTAAGTGTCTCTCTATTGTTTAAAATGGATAACATTTTAAGTACATATGGAAAACCGACCAAACACATTCGGTTTCCATTGAAACTTTAGTAGAAGGATCCATGGGTCATATGTGACGTGTACGAGTCAGCCTCGCCTAAATCCGAGGTGTGTTGTGGCCAACACCACTCAAAGTGTCTCTCTCTTTTTTTAAATGGACTTCATTTTAAGTGAAAACAACAACAAGCATATGGAAAACTGACCAAACGGATTATGATTGTGTCGATACTTTATCACAACGATCCATGGGTCATATGTGACGTGTACGAGTCGACCCTGCCTCAATCTGAGGCGCGGTGTGGCCAACACCACTCATAGTGTCTCTCTTTTTTTTAAAATGGACATCATTTTAAGTGAAAACAACAACTGACAAACAAAAAACTGCCCAAACGCATTCGAAATGTGTTGATACTTTAGGAAAACGATATGTGGGTCATATTTGATGTGTATGAGTAAACCCTGCCTCAATCTGAGGCACGGTGTGTCCAGGATCACTCTAAGTGTCTATCTTTTGTTTAAAATGGACAACATTTTAAGTACATACGAAAAACAGACCAAATGGATTCTGATTATGTTGATAATTTAGCACAACTATCCATGGTTCATATGTGACTTGTACGAATCAACCCCGCCTCAATCTGAGACATGGTGTGGCCGGCACCACTCAAAGTTTTTGTCTTTTGTTTCAAAAGGACATCATTTTAAGTGAAAAACATCAATTGGCATATGGAAAACTGACCAAACGCATTCAGATTGTGTTGATACTTTAGGAAAATGATCAATGGGTCATTTGAGACTTGTACATGTTAACCTCGTCTAAATCCAAGATGTGGTGTGGCCGATACCACTCTAACTGTGTCTCTTTTGTTTAAAATGGACAAGATTATAAGTGAAAAGAACAACGGGCATACAAAAAACCAACCAAATGCATTCGGAATCTATTTAAATGTTAGGACAATGATCCATGGGTTATATGTTATGTGTATGAGTCAATTGTGCCTCAATCCAAGTCGCGGTGTGGCCAAGACCACTCTAAGTGTCTCTCTTTTGTTTAAAATGGACAACATTTTAAGTACATACAGAAAACTGACCAAATGGATTTGGTTTCCGTTGAAACATTAATAGAATGATCCATGGGTCATATGTGACGTGTATGAGTCAACCTTACCTCAATCCGAGGCATGGTGTGGCTGACACCACTCAAAGTGTCTCTCTTTTGTTTAAAATGGACTTTATTTTAATTGAAAACCACAACTAGCATACAGAAAACCGACCAAACGGATTCTTATTGTGTCGATACTTTAGCACAATTATCCATGGGTCATATGTGACGTGTACGAGTCAACCCCACCTCAATCCGAGTCACGGTGTGGCCGACACCATTCATAGTGTCTCTCTTTTGTTTAAAATGGACATCATTTTAAGTGAAAACAACAGCTGACATACAAAAAACTAACCAAACTCATTATAAATGTGTTGATACTTTAGGACAACAATCCATGGGTCATATGTGACATGTATGAGTCAACCCCGCCTCAATAAAAGTCATGGTGTGTCCAGGATCAATCTAAGTGGCTCTCTTTTGTTTAAAATGGACAACATTTTAAGTACATACAGAAAACTGACCAAACGGATTCTAATTGTGTTGATACTTTAGAACAACGATCCATGGATCATATGTGACGTGTACGAATCAACCCCGCCTCAATCTGAGACGTGGTGTGGCCGGTACCACTCAAAGTGTCTGTCTTTTATTTCAAAAGGACATCATTTTAAGTGAAAAACATCAACTAGCATACGTAAAACCAACCAAAGGCATTCAGATTGTGTTGATATTTAGGAAAATAATCCATGGGTCATTTGAGACATTTACAATTCAACGCCGTCTAAATTCGATATGCGGTGTGGCCGGTACCACTCTAATTGTGTCTCTTTTGTTTAAAATGAACAAGATTATAAGTGAAAAGAACAACTGGCATACGAAAAACTGACCAAACACATTCAGAATCTATTGAAATTTTAGGATAATGATCCATGGGTCATATGTTACGTGTATGAGTCAACCGCACCTCAATCCAAGTCGCAGTGTGGCCGGGACCACTCTAAGTGTCTCTCTTTTGTTTAAAATGGACAACATTTTATGTACATACGGAAAACCGACCAAATGCATTCAGTTTCCGTTGAAACTTTAGGAGAACGATCCATGGGTCATATTTGATGTGTACGAGTCAATCTTGCCTCAATCCGAGGTTTGGTGTGGCCGACACCACTCAAAGTGTCTCTATTTTGTTTAAAATGGACTTCATTTTAAGTGAAAACCTCAACTAGCATACATAAAACTGACTAAACGGATTCTGATTATGTTTATACTTTAACAAAACGATCCATGGGTCATATATGATGTGTACGAGTCAACCCCGCCTCAATATGAGACGTTTTGTGGTCGACACCACTCAAAGTGTCTCTCTTTTGTTTAAAATGGACTTCATTTTAAGTGAAAACAACAAGTGACATACGAAAAACTGACCAAAATCATTCGAAATATGTTGATACTTTATCAAAATGATCCATGGGTCATATGTGACGTGTAAGACTCAACCTCACCTCAATCTGAGACGCGGTGTGGCCAAAACCACACAAAGTTTCTGGCTTTTGTTTCAAAAGAACATCATTTTAAGTGATAACATCAACTGGAATACGGGAAACCGACCAAACGCATTCGGATTATGTTGATACTTTAGGAAAATGATTCATGGGTAATTTGAGACGTGTATGAGTCAACTCCATCTAAATACGAGGCGCGGTGTGGCCGGTACCACTCTAATTGTGTCTCTTTGGTTTAAAATGGACAAGATTATAAGTGAAAAGAACAACTGGCATACAAAAAACCGACCAAACGCATTCATAATCTGTTGAAATTTTAGGAAAATGATCCATGGGTTATATGTTATGTGTACGAGTCAACTGCGCCTTAGTCCAAGTCATGGTGTGGTCGGGACCACTCTAAGTGTCTCTATTTTGTTTAAAATGGACAACATTTTTAGTACATACGGAAAACCTACCAAAAGCATTCAGTTTTCGTTGAAACTTTAGTAGAATGATCCATGGGTCATATTTGATGTGTACGAGTCAGCCTCGCCTCAATCTGAGGTGCGGTGTGGCCGACACCACTCAAAGTGTCTCTCTTTTGTTTAAAATCGACTTCATTTTAAGTGAAAACAACAACTAGCATACGGAAAACCAACCAAATGGATTCTGATTGTGTCGATACTTTAGAACAACGATCCATGGGTCATATGTGATGTGTATGAGTCAACCCTGCCTTAATATGAGGCGCGGTGTGGCCGACACCATTCATAGTGTCTCTCTTTTGTTTAAAATGGACATCATTTTAACTGAAAACAACTACTGACATACGAAAAACTGACCAAACGCATTCAAAATGTGTTCATGATTTAGGAAAAATATCCATGGATCATATGTGATGTGTACGAGTCAACCCCACCTCAATACGAGGCACAGTGTGGCCAGTATCACTCAAAGTGGATCTCCTTTGTTTAAAACGGACAACATTTTAAGTATATATGGAAAACTGACCAAACGGATTCTGATTGTGTTGATACTTTAGCACAATAATGCATGGGTCATATGTGATGTGTAATAATCAACCACACCTCAATCTGTGATGCGGTGTAGCTGGAACCACTCAAAGTGTCTGTCTTTTGTTTCAAAAGGACATCATTTTAAGTGAAAAACACAACTGGCATACGAAAAACTGACCAAACGCATTTGGATTGTGTTGATACTTTAAGACAATGATCCATGGGTCATTTGAGACGTGTACGAGTTAACATCGTCTAAATAAGAGAATTGGTGTGTCCGGTACCACTCTAACTATGTCTCTTTTGTTTAAAATGGACAAGATTATAAGTGAAAATAACAAATGGCATACAGAAAACCGACCAAACGCATTTGGAATCTGTTGAAATTTTAGGACAATGATCCATGGGTCATATGTTACATGTAAGAGTAAACCACGCCTCAATCCAAGTTTTGGTGTGGCCTTGACCACCCAAAATGTCTCTCTTATGTTTAAAATGGACAAAATTTTAAGTACATACGGAAAATCGACCAAACAGATTCTGATTGTGTTGATATTCTAGCACAATGATCCATGGATCATTTGTGATGTGTATGAGTCAACCCTGCCTCAATCCGAGGCATGGTGTGGTTGGAACCATTCAATGTGTCTCTCTTTTATTTAAAAAGTACTTCATTTTAAGTGAAAAAAACAACTGACATACGGATTACTGACCAAACGCTTTCAAAATATATTTATACTTTAGGACAATGATCCATGGGTCATTTGTGACGTGTACGAGTTAACCTCGCCTCAATCCAAGGCACGGTGTGGCCGGTATCACTCCAGGTGTATGTATTTTGTTTAAAATGGATATAATTTCTAGTAAAAATATATGGTATATGAAAAACCGATCAAATTATGAATTGAATTATGGATTCCACATATAATTGTTATCTAAATTTTAAATTGAATTCTAAATGAATTATGTATTTTTATAATTACGTTATGAATTATGATTTAATTATGGATGTGTATAGTTCCAGGATGCATTATATGTTAAATGTGTATGAATTTGTTCTCTATATGTATGTGTTAGTTGGTTATTGTAGGTAAAATAATTGTATATGTATGTGTTAGTTTATTATAGCTATAATAATTGGAAATTATTGAAAATGAGAGGGAATGTTGTTGTGCAAATTGAACAAAATGAGAGTTGTTGTGAAAATTGTAGGCTGTTGTGCAATTTTCACAACATAGGCTATGCCAACGGTTTGAAGCCATTGGTATAGCCTCTCTGAGTATTTTTTTTTTACCAACAGTTCATAGAACCATTGGTAAAACTCCTTTCCTAATGGTTTAGAAACCAATGGGAAAGAAGACCTCTGCTTGGTTTTCCCAACGGTTCAAGCCAAACTGTTGGGAAAAACTATCCCAACGGTTTGACACAACCATTGGGATAGGTTAATTTTTTTCATACCTATCCCAACGATACACTGTAAACCGTTGGGAAAAGCTTTCCCAATGGCTTACTTCCCTACGGTTTGCAGAACCGTTGTTATAACATATACCAACGGTTCTATAGCCTTTCCCAATGGTTCAGAACCGTTGGGAAATCCTGTATTTACAGTAGTGTACTGAGGTAAGTATGGTTGAGAACCATGGTGTCTTGGTTAGTATACGGTGTCCTAATAGTGTGTGTGTACCTCATCAGGTGTCACGGTAGCCTGGTTAGCACATGTTGACTCAATAATCATGTTTATTTATGTATTTATTTTTTTATTCTTATGAATACATATGATGGAATATATTATTGGTTCTTAGTGATACCCTACATAGTTTTATTCTCACAACTAGTGAGATCTATTTGGTACTCATGCGGACCTTATGTCTACTTTCAAGTCAGATAATATGATATGCAGTGGATTAGGCTGGAGAAACTTGATGAGTGTTTAGATATTGGGATGAGGATCATGGATGGTATTAGGTATATCTTGTGTATTTTTTTTATTTTAGGTTTATCTTGTATATGGGGTTATCCTAGTGGGAGACTAGTGTATGCTTGTATGATCATGTGTCTATGTGACTATTTCGAAATATCCATCTATTATAGAATTATTGTTTATTTTATTATGTGTACTCTGATGGTTTGTTATAGATAATGTTTTGGTTATTTATGATGTTTTATAACTCTGATTAAAGGTCATTGTCTCCCCATGATATAGATTAGGCCCTTAGTTCTAGTCGATAGCCACTAGTATATGAGGAGGTGTGCTTGAGTCCACATAGCCCTTCGTCTCATATGGGTGTTCCAGTTCATGGTGTTACATGTGTTATCAAAGAATATTTTGTCTTATTATTTGGTGAGATGGTATACAAGTGGTCTATGAATGTGTCAGATCTTGTGATAGACATCATATTTTTGTGCCACAGACACCTTTTCGGTGAGAATTATTGGTTACTAGGGTGATGGGACTGTTGTTGTTGATTTTTTATATTGTGTTAGAGATTTTTATTCAAATTTGATGTGTTTATTGAAGGTTTTGATTTATGTTTTGGGATTTTTTTCATTGGAAAGAGGCTTATGTGCATGAATCATATTTGGTATATAGGATTTGGATGAAATGTGTGATCTTATGTGTGATTGTTTTACTAATTAGAGGTTTAATAATTTAAATTTTCAACAGCAACTTATATGGTGTTTTATTATATAAATTTTTTATGGAATTATACTTATTCAAACTATGATTTTCACTCATGATAAGTTTTCTAATAATATTTCATGTGGACCTTTTGGTGGGATATTCTCTGGTGGTGGATACATAGTCTATTATGCAAGGGATTCACAAGGACCTTTAGCAATCTGATATAGGCATTTGATGCTTCGTTGAAGGAACCTTGGTGAGTTTAGTTCTGGAATTTTATTCTTGAGGGATGATCTGAGTATGGTCATGGAATACATTAAGGATGTAGTTTTAGATACTAAAATTTTAAACAACAACCTATATGTTGTTTTCCCATATAGATTCTTGGTGGAACCCAACCAAACCAAACAAGGTGGTTATGCAGATACATGACCTCGATATCATGAGTGGTGTTAGGTTTCATGATTAGGATATATTATATTTCTATCCCTATTGGTTATGTATTTACTATCAAGTATCATTGTGGTAATGTGGGTAGATGCTCGTGGTTTTATAATGAAGCCTATCTGGTTGGTGATTGTGTATTTAGTCTTAGAATTAGTGAGATTCCTTAGGTTATGGGATGGTAATGAAATGTGTAAAGAGCATGGTTAGTGGGTTATAGACATGATCTTAGTTTATATAGAACATGACTCATGGGAACATGATTCGAGTTGTGAGATCAGGTTGTATAGGAGTGTAAAACCATTGAGTTTAGCTGATATCAGAGTAGATGGAAAGGGAGAACTTAAGAGAGGGTTCTTTCTAGATAACTCTACCTTAAGGAGTAGAGTAGTAGTTGGTGTGGTTTATTAGGGGTAAATTCTTATTGTGTTAGGGAGGTGTGTGTTGGTTACATAAGGTGTTTTTTATGTTTCAAATCAGTAAACGGGTTTTTTGTGGGTCTTTTGAGAATGGTTTAGGTTGTGGATAAACCCAAATAGTGTTACAGCAATAGTGTAGTGGTAAGACGCATGTGATCATAAAATATAGAGGGTAATTATCATTTTAAAAGGTTGAAAATATAGAGGATAATGATGTTGAAACCTACTTGGTTCGATGATTGGGGAGCGGTGTGAGGGAAGTTAAATGGTGGGGAGTGCACCATTGGATGGTGTAGGGTGTGACCCTTATTTTAGAGTAATTTTAGTTGCTATCAAGGGTAAAGTTCCTAGTGATCTAGGAATGGGTGTAAATTGTTGTTTTTAATTATTACTTAAGTAGGATAGGATTAGCCATTTCCATCCTTTGTGTGTGGTAATGGATGGAGTGTGGGCCATGAAAATTAGTGTTCAATTCAACATAGAAACAATAATGATTAACCTATGGTGGGGCATCGTATCAATCATGGCAGAATGACCCTTATGATAGTTATGTTCATGGGTGTTGTGAGACTAGTTTATGGAGAGTTAAGATGAAAACAGAATATTGATGTGTGGGAAGATCTAGTTTTATCTAGTTCCTTGGTAAATACTATATTTTGGGTTCAAATGTAGTGTTAGTAAGAGTCGGTATGTTAGCATCAATCTTAGGTGGAGTTTAGGTTATATAATGGTTAATTGGATCAAAGGTGCATTGATAATTGATGTGAGATAATAGACACTAGATTAGGTGGTTGTTGATTCAACTATGGAGTTACATTGGGAGTCTAATTTAGATTTTGGTTTGGGTATTGGATGGACTCATGATGCATTCAGGAGTCAAGGCATCATGATCAGGTAAGGTGATGACACGTTGGTGGGTATGGCCATGATTTTATGGTATAAATCAACTATATGTGGTCTGATCATTACGGTTTCATGGAATTAGATCTAGTATGGTAGAAAATACATTGGTATAATTTTTTGGAATGTGTTTGGTGGGTCATTTGACTACTAGAAGTGCATTTTCAATAAGAAATCCTAATATTGGGGATCAATGTGGCTTGGAATTATCCTTCATGAGAATATTTTTATAGTGGAGAGCACCATAAGACTTAGAATTAATCATTTAAAGACATCATGGTGTCTCAAGAGAAATGGGTGTGGTGAGAATCATCTTGGTGTTAGTGTTGGTGGTGAGTAGTTCGCTCGACTATTGGGGGTAGTGTGTATGGTTCTTGGAGTTTCATAGAAAAATCATGTTTGGTGTTCAGAAATGAAACATAAAGAGTTATTAAATAATTAACAACTAAGATAGGTCAAGTTAGGTGGTAAGAGGATGACCATGACTTATTGGGGGGTAATAATCATTATAATGGGTGTTTTATAATGGCTAATAGATTTTTTAGTCATTACATTTTAGAGGAAGTTGAATTTTTTATCTTGAGTATGATTCATTTCATGAATTAGGGTTTTGAAGTTCCTAAGGATGTATAGACCATTGAGAAAGGGGTTTTGAATCAATATTGATCTTTTATAATTTCCTTTCTCTTGAAATTAATCTATGAAACTTGTTAAATTAACAATCCTATCAATTTTGTAACTCAACCTCACTTATACGCAAAGATAAAAAATAAATCAAGGCGCACATGATTTTACAATGTTCACCACCAATGTGGGTGAAAATTTCTTAAATATTTTAATTCCCATCAGTCCATGGATATCTACTAGATAATTAATTGAATAAAATGATTTAACTCTTTTCAATCTTATTCTATCTCTGAATAAAAAATTATACTAACTCTTATCAGTTACAAAGTGTGCTTATAATTTGGATCCAACACAATATAAAACATGAAAGTTTCTCACAAAACTTTTTCTATAAAACTCTATTTGGTAAACTCGGTCTATTTCACTCTATCTAGTGCACCTTGGTCTGGTACCTCTATCTGGTTCTTCTCTGTCTAATGCACCTGTGTCTGATGCACCTCTATTTTGTAGCTCTGTCCAGTATACTCTTATTTAACCAAGATATTCCCTAGTTGGATACTCATGCTGAAAAAACTTCAACACTATAGCCCTATGATAATTTTATCAACCCCCTCTCATAAAATATCCAACCCTTTATATAGGCACACTTCCTTCAAAAATCACGGAGGAACGGGCTCCAAATTCAAATTTCATGCTCAACTCATATTTTATTTTATTTCATTCAAAGCCTATGAACATTTAGAGTAAACAATATTCAAAAAAACTTCCTTAAATATCGGATTCAATGATATTATTCAAATATTCCTTAAATCTAAGCTAGATTTATGAACATCTAAATAACATCTTAGTATCATCACATTTAATGACTTTACAAAGTTTTTTAAAGCAACTCAAAACTATTTTAGTGTATTTATATCTGATTCCTTTATAAAAAAACTTATCCACTCAATATTATTCTATTTTATTCCCCTATATCAATGTATCTTTATCTAATTTGACCAGTTCGGCAAAATCAGGGTTCCTTCATTCAGTTGTCTTCACAATTTTCCAATGTCTAATGGAATTACAGAAGTGTTTTCAACTTGATCTATCTGATGTGTTAGCACCTCTATGTCCAATCATCCTGCATCCACTCAAACATCATATAGATATCAGTCCTCCAACCTCATTCTAGTATACCTTCACATATTTTTAATTAGATATATTCTATCTTATTATCTTTAACTTCCTCTATTTGGTATTCTTTAAACTTTTTTGTAAGGTAAAACTTTGTATTTCACTCTGTTTGGTGATAAACCATTCGGTGGATCTTTTGAGAGTCTATAAATTGGAATTTAATTTATCATTATTCCTCCCCCCATATGATGCACTTCATACATATCTATATAGAACATATTCAAACTTCTAAATTTTTATAGTTTTCACATTCATTACTTTATAACTTGAGATTCATAAAAATTATCTTTGAATGGAAACTTCATCTTGAACCTTGAGATCCTTTTAGCAATCATGATGTTAAAAACATTGAAGATCAGTATAACATCATCTAACTTAATATGATTAGGAAATCAAACTTCTTTATCAACTCATTTTTTTAAAACAAAATTATTCACAAACAAGATGTTGACAAATAATACAATAATAATTAAAAAAACTCAAAGGGTATTCAATTTATCCCTTTTAATTTTTTGGAAACATTCTCAAAAATTATTTTCTTAAATTTCATCAAACCATAATCTTTCTCTTAGAGAGTGTCCTAACACAACACTAATAAATTAAGTAATGTTTTTGAATTAATTTCATCCATTAGTGATAAGAAATTTTGTGTCCATAATATTGATAACCCACCCACCCCCCAATATTCTCAACATCTAAAATTGTAACTTCCAAATCTCTTTACTTACTTATTATGATAACACCAACTTCAAATTCACAAAATATAAAGTAAAAAAAGTTGTACTTTATTCTAAACCATTAACAATAGAATTCAAAGGATAATAAGGGTTACTTGAGAAATTTCTTATGTAAGTTATGTAGTATGGACATGTAGTTTCAACCTCAATTCCTCAAATATTTCACTTGGCATAGCTTTCGTAAAAACATTAGAAATTTGATCTTTTATTGAAATATACTCATGCATAACTTATCCACTAGAAACTTTCTACTTAATGAAATGATATTTAATATAAATATGTTTTGTTATGGAAAGTTACATAGGATTTTTAGAGATATAAATGTAACTTTTATTATCATAAAAATTTATGGTTTTTCAACATTCACCCTCAAATCATCTAGTTTAAATTGTATACAAATCATTTTTGTACATGTATGAGTGGTGGAAACATATTTTACTTCTTCTATACACAAGGTAATAGAACTTTATTTCTTTATATTCTATCTCACATAACTTTCCCCCAAGAAAAAAGTTCCTCGTGATGTTGATTTTTGATCATTTCAATCTTCATCCCAATCAGTATTGGTGAGCTTAATAAAGTTTATACCATTACTTCATTTATACGTTAATCTATAATTATATGTTTCTTTAATATACCTGGGTATTTTCTTTCTTGTAATTATATTTTATTCCTTAGGATCACTCTAATATCTTGCAAACAAAGTTACGGTATATTCAATGTCTTTCCTTGAAGTGGTAAGATAAAGTAAACTTCTGATCAATATCCAAAATTCCTTATGATTTACACTTTTCCCAGCTTCATCTTTAATCAATCTCATTTCAACAAAAATTGATATAGAGACTTATTTTGAATATGACTAGAAAAAAATTTATAGAAACTCCTTAGAATACCTTTCTTGTGATAAGAATATGTATCTTCATTTTAGCTGGACTTATAATCCTAGAAATAAATTCAATTATCCAATCATTGACATCTCAATGTTTTTCTTCATTTTCCCAGAAAATTATTCACAATAGTTAACCCTATAACTATAAACATTAAATAATCAACATAAACAATGATAATTAGGATACCTATACTCATCTATTTCACATCAAAGTTGATATAAACTTTTCCTTTAGAAAAGTTAAACTATTTTATGAAACTGTCAAGTTTGAAATACCAGGAATGAGGGGTCTGTTTCAACCCATACAAGGATTTCTTCAGTTTTCACACCATGGTTCCATCATTATTAAGTATGAACCCACTAGTTAGATCAATATAAAATTCTTCTTAAATTTCTCCATTTAATAATTATGACTTAACATCTATCTGATATACTTTGTAATTTCAATGAGAAACAACAGTTAAAAACATTTTGATAGTTTCATGTATTACAATGGGAAAATTGTTTCTTAAAAAAACATAGTTCACCTATGAGTAACCTTTTCAAAATAATCATGATTTATTTCTCAAAATTTATCCATGTTTTTTGAGTTTATTTATGAACACCCATTTGGTTTTTATAACATTATTTCCTTTCAGTAAAGGAACAAGATATCAGGTGTCATCTTTCTCAGTTTAATCTGACTCTTAATTCATTACATTTTACCATTATTTGTGCTCAACTTCTTCTAAAACTAATTTTGGTTCAACATATAAGATAATTGAAATTTTATTTTCAAACCTCAATTACTATTTGGTCTAAACTGGGGTTTCCTAGTCACCGATTATATTTTCATATTCTACCTATTTTTGAAAAGTTTGAATTTTTTTATTTTTCTTTCAGTCTTAAATTACTCGTAACTAGAATAATCAGAATCAATATACAAAAGATTAAGAATGGTAATATTCCTTCTCATTAACATATCTATAATCCATAATTCAATATTTCATTACACTATCCTCATCATATTAAAAAAATGTAAATGTGGATTCATTATCAATTACTCTCACATCAATGGAATCAAACAGCTTATGTAGATGTTTATTCAAAAACTTGTAAAATTTTCCATTAGATGAATATCCCATAAAGACAAATTCTTAAAAAATTTCATCAAACTTACCTAGATTTGGATTTTATATCTTTAGTAAGAAAGGAATCCTAAAAACTTTGAAGTATTTCCATAAGATCCTATCCTTTTTGGAGATTCCTCATGCTCATTTTTAGGTAATCTTTTACCCTTTTTTTATACCTTGGTTGGGTTTTTACTTTGGGTTTTTTTGGATGAAATTGGAAAAGTTTGGAATCCCAAGGGTCTAAGTATAGTTGGCACATGTTTAAGGTAAATTGTGCATCTTTCCCTAGGAAACCATGTGCTCTATTTTGGAGATATGGGAGGTGGTGCATGGTTGGCACATGGTTTGGCCAAACCGTACATCCTCCCTACCAAAATTTTCACCCTAAAATATAGGGGATATTCATGGTTAACAAACATTTTTTCAAACCATGCACTACTTAGGAGAACTTTTCACCCCCTAAGAAGAGGTGCATGGTTAAGGTGCACAGTTTGGAAAACCATGTACCCCTACCTAGGAAACTATGTGTGTGGTTTTTTCATCCCAAAACAAATTATTTAAAATTCCCAAACCCCATTGTTTTAACCCCTAATAATACTGAATCATCCCTAAACACTTTATTTAATTTTTTTAAGCCCCTGGTAGGATTCCAAGGCTCCTCTAACCTATTTATTTATGAATCAAAGATCTTATTGATGGATTATCACCTCTATGATATGTGATTTATTCACTGATTGGTTTCCTCTCTCTAATATCTCTCTTTCATGATGAAGAGGAAGGATTTTTCCTCCATTTAAGATGGTTTAGATCTAGGATTTAATGGATCTAAATCCTTTGTATCTTGATCTTAGGTATTGGTCCTAGATCTTCTATTCCATTGTGTTTTTTATTGTTCCACACCAATTTGGGGATTTTTGGTTTAGTGAACATCTGTCAATTACCATGAGGTAGGTGGTCTAATTGTCAATTCTCATAGTCTTGATTATAATTATGTTTATGTAATTGTGAAATTTTAATTTCCATGTTGTGAAATTTCATTCAAATTAGAATTCATTAATTAGTGAATATTGTGATTATGAAATTTGAGAAAAATGAAATTATGAAATTGATGAAATATGGGTTAATGAAATTGATTTATTAATGGTATTGTAAAATTGATATCAACCCTTGGGGTGCGACAATATGATTGAAATAATTTTTTATAGTAATGGTTGATAAATGGTTGGAAATAAGAACCATGTGATGTGGTATATGTGACTGAGTTTTGGGAAGGATACTACTACACCAAATACAAATGGGGTTTCTGAATACTACTCTAGGACCCAACTATATATATATTAATTTTGATCACTAAGTTGTGTGATAGGGATTTATACTCAAAATACCCTTGGGGTGACATACTATTACTCTAGACCCCCATTGTTTTAATGAGAAATTGAGATTAACTGAATAATGAAAACCTATAATGGTATGAAAAGTGTTATCCCTTTGTGGATGGTTCAGGCTCCACCATAGGCTGAAGAAGGTATTGATGGTTCGGGTGTCATCCTGAATCTAAGAAATTATGTGGTTAATTTAAGAATTATTTAACATGAAAATTTTTTACTTTATCTTTTTTAATCTATTCCTTATAAAACTACATACACTCTTATAGATTGTATATTGTTTTTTATGTCATTGGTGGTGGCCTACTGAGTTGTAATCAAACCCTACTCGGGATACCTAATCGGTACATGAATAGACTTTATGTTTTCAGGATGGGATAAGGGAAAGAGACCTATGTTAGATGGATGATTTGGGATAGAGCATGGATGAGGGAACCAGACATGATATTGGGACCCGCTATAGAGATTCAGTGTATTTATTTTGGGTTTACATTTTACACTTGACACATATATTTTATGACATATCAATAGCTTTGGTTTTGGATATTGTTTTCATGTTTTTGGATCGTCGTGTGATGTTGGTATTTATTATTATGGAATTATTATGGTTATTGTTTATTATAATTTTTAGATTGGTTATTTATTTATTATATTGTGATGCTTTGATAAAGAGGGTATAGTCACCCTATGATATATATATTAGACCCTCACTGTTAGTCAGCACCCTCTAGAATATGTGGAGGTATACCTGAGTTTTCATAACTAACCGACTCGGGGCACAAACATGTGGCACTTAGATCAGGATGTTATAAAGTGGTATCAAAGGAGTGTTCTCTTTTATTTTATTTTTTATTACTATTTGATAAAGGTAGATAGGAGACTAGGATGAGGTAGGCATTGATCGAGAGCTTGTTTATGGGAGTAGTTAACCCATGTACGGGGGTAAAACCCAAGTACCCAGGGTGGGATTTCTATTATTAAAGTTTGTTGTTACAGTTGGGTGTTATTTCACCTTGGGTGATGCACTTGTTGTGTGATGTTATTGTTGATATTTTACTCATGTCCTGGTATGGAATGAAGGTTGAGTATACATGAATCATTATAGGCACTTAGTAGTATTATGTGGCATGCATCATTTTAGGTACACATACAAAAATAGTTTTTGTTGAGTTTTTTAAATGAAAATGATTTTATTTTCTTATTTAATTTAAATGACAAAGGTTCCTAATGTAAAACTGAAAATTTTAATGATGCTAAATTTGTTGACATGAAATTGATAAATTGGTCTCTAATTAGAAAATTAAATAATGAAAATGTTTTACCCTAAGTTATCCATGACCTTGATGAGGGATGGTTGAGGGTAGTATTAGTGTCTTAGTTTTCACAGTGTAGTGGATCGTGGGGGATGACTTGTTATGACTTTATGTAAATCCCTATTATGTAAATGTGTTAATAATGTGTTATGTGACCAAATATGTATGTCTAAAATTGTATAAATATGCATCCATGATGAATCTTTTTTTATAAGATTATATGAGGACATGGATGGAAATATACCACCAATAGTGTAACCATAGGCTCTGATAGTTTCGGGGGAGGGAGCCAAAGAGAAGTTTCGTGAGAACTTTGCTTGATTTATACAGTTTACTAGAAATAAACCCAGGGTGATTTGTGTGAAATATGTCCTACTTGACATGGGAGTTCCATTTGGAGCACCCTCTGAAATTCACCTAAGATGGTGGGCCTAAGGTAGCTAAGTTCTAGATTTATTCTATCAAAATGATCCTTGACCATTTAGAGACTCCTACTCAGAAGATAGTTAATTTAGAATCTTATGTGTTATGTGGTAAAGAAAAGTTTTGGTGGGACATTAAAACTCATAATGGGAAGCTAGAGAATATGGAGGGGAAATACTTTTAGAATAAGTCCTTGGATAAATTTTACCTTGAGATGGTCACGCAGGAGAGGGAAGCCAAGTTTATACAGTTGACCCGGGGGAGTATGCTCATGATCGACTATGTCGGTCGCTTCACTGGTTTGTAGTTATTTTTTCCAGTGTTGGAAAGATATGAGGATACTATGGAAAAACATCTCCAATATGGTCTTAAATGTAATATCAAGTCCCAGGTTAACATCTTTCAATTGCTGGGGAGGGGTAGCTCCATGTTGTTAGTTTGGTTTGAATCACTTTACCTTCACATCATGATTTTTTTTAAGTCATTGATGTCTATTTAGATTTTCCCCCTTCTTCCTTTAAAAGGGGGTTTTTCTTTTAAATAAATAAAATTTAAGGCCTTTGGGTCGTTGGGTGGATCACTGTGATAATTTCAACTAGTTAAATAACAACTAGAGTGCCTAGGGAAAATGAATAGTTATTCAGATTTGTAACTGAATATATTTCCACCAGGGTGGTAGGTCGGGACACATTCATAGCTAGTTTCCCCGACCACTAGTGGAGTGCCACGTATATGGTAGGATGGGTCACTTATAAAGGTATTTCAGAAACCCTCAACCCATTTTTAGTAATGAGGGAATCAGGATGAATCATGGTATTAGAAGGGGGTCTTCTACCCCCACATCATTAATCTAGTTATAGTTCTACTGGTCGTGGTGGTAGAGGTAGTATATGTGGTGCATCAAGGAAAGAGTTCCCATATCAACAGAGTGGTGAAACTCAGGGGACTCAGACTGTGACATAGGAAATAGGAGCATGAAAATTTAATGAATTATATCCCACACTTGTGGATAGAAATGTTGGACCATCGGTATTTAGAGTTACTATTCTTGTAGTTTATATACTTTCTAGTGCCTTATTTGATACAGGTGCCTTTCATTATTTTATATCTACACAACTTGTGAACAGTTTGAGTTTGATGGTCGAGTTCATGAGTGGGGTTATGATGATAGAAACACTATTGGAAGTGTGATGGTGGGAGATCTATTTATATAAATATTTTTTCTCAAGGTTGGGGAGTATTATTTCTATTGGGGTATTTACATACTTAACATATTAGGTTTTGACTTGATTTTAGGTATGGATTGGATGGCAGTGTACTGATCCCACATTAATTTTTATTGAAGGAGAGTGACCTTTACATATCCTAAGGTTATCAGTTATATTTATCATGGAGAGTGGGATATCTAGAAAGGCCATGTAGGTTAAGTTTATTAGCAACTAGGGGAGCTCACCGCATAGGTTTTAAGTCTTTTGTTGGATGATGGGTGTATAAATCATGATACCTTTCCACTCATGGTGGACTAGTTTTAGGAAATATTTCCTAAGTAATTATCAAGAATTCCACCTAAGAGTGATGTTGAGTTTACAATTTAACTCATTCCTACAGATGAACTGGTTTCTATTCCACCTTATAAAATAGAACCAGTAGAGCTTTGTGAGATTAAGACTCAGCTGGAAGATTTTATGGTTAAGGGGTTTATCCATAATAGTAAATTTCCTTTGGTTTTTCCAGTATTTTTTTCTAATAATGCTAATGGTACCTTACGTCTATGTGTTGATTACCGGAATTTGAACCAGATGATAGTAAATAATTGGTATCCTCTTTCATGTATTGATGATCTCTTTGACCAATTTATAGGAGCTTGTATTTTCTAAAATATTGAACTTATATCGGGGTATCATCCGTTGAGATTTATACTTTTTGATATACCATGGATATATCTCATAAGTATTTATGTCCTTTATGATTTCTTTGTGATGTCGTTAAATCTTATGAGTGCTCTAGCTATGTTTATGGCATTGATGAACTGAATCTTCCACCCATACTTGGATCAATCTGTGGTTGTTTTGTGGATGAAATATTTTGTACTCCAAGACTCGTGATGATCATTCCCAAAATCTTGAAATCATCTTGAGTACACTGATAGAGCTTCAACTATATGATAAGTTATCTAAGTGTCAATTCTGGATCGACTGGGTACATTTCATAGGTCACATCATTTCAGAGGAAGGTGTTTCAATGGAACCAAATAAGGTACAGGAAGTGGTTTCTTGGGACTATACCAAGAATTTTTTTGACATTTTTATCTTTATGGGGTTGGTGGGTAATTATTATAGGTTTATCAAGGACTTTTCCCCCTTTGTAGCACCACTTTCAAGATTGAACAAGAAAGGGATCGAGTTTTTATGGTCTAAAGAATTTGAGAATTCCTTATAAAAGTGGAAAATCATTTTACAACTACTCAAATTTTTATCCTACCTAAGCTAGGTGAGGAGTATGTGGTGTTTTGTGATGCATCTGGGATAGGACTTGGAGCATTTTTAATGCAGGGGGATCGAGTTGTGGAATTTGGTGTTAGAGTTAGTATCCTAGGACCAACTGTTTTTACTTTTATTACAAGTATATTTGATGTATTGAATATTAATAAAAATTCTTATTACATATTGTTTTGTTCTTTATGACTCTAATGTAATAATTTTCTATAGTATACGTCACATTGATATGGTCATAGCAGTTCCCCGATATGATTAGAACCTTAATGTTCTATGATGATATTCCCAAATAATGTTCTATGGTTGGATAACATACTATGATGGGACACTTAGTACATAAACTGTCTGGTTAAAGTACTCATAAGAAGATGAGGCTTCTTCTCATGAATTTCACACTTGGTAATCTCTAATATGGGAGATTATGAGAATAGACCGACCAATAATAATTTTGTACATTTTGGTGTCATCAGATATTTCTATCTATAAGCATGTGTCATGGACTATAAACTTTAAGATTATTATTAATTCATGTTACAACTTGCATACTTATATGTATTTCATAAACCATAATGATAACAATTCATGGTGAAGTTGGATACATTGGGTGCATCGTAAGTGACATGTCATTAAAGAATAAGTTGGGGAAATATTTTCCCCTTCCATCTTAATGGAAGGTGATATTTCATCCCTTTTATTGGAATAGAACTGTTTCATTAAATTTCATGTTAATATCGTAATGATGTGTTTACTTCATATTGTCAAAGAAATACATATCAAGCATATAGGTTGGTGACATAGATGTGAAACTAGATTGATGAGATATTTTGATAAAGGGATTATATTACAAAGTGAGAGTTCATATGTGGTTTTCAACATTGATATGTTAAGTTATTTCTCTTGGGTTCCTTGACTCACTTCTAGATAGTAATCTTAGACTTTAGGAAAGTCTGCCTAATTTCAACAAGATTGAATCCTAGAGG